>PQFF01000027.1:503232-546804 GCA_003547095.1 Diversispora epigaea | reverse complement strand
TTATTATTGATTAGAGAATCGTTATATAATATTAAAATTAAATACTCACTCGCTATAATATAATTTATATTGATTAGTTTATTATTGATTAGAGAATCGTTATATAATATTAAAATTAAATACTCACTCGCTATAATATAATTTATATTGATTAGTTTATTATTGATTAGAGAATCGTTATATAATATTAAAACATTGATTTCAATTGATTTCAATAATTATAATTATAAAATTAAATACTCACTCTCTGTAATATAATTTATATTGATTAGTTTACTATTGATTAGAGAATCGTTATATAATATTAAGACATTGATTCAATACTCACTCGCTGTAATATAATTTATATTGATTAGAGAATCGTTATATAATATTAAAACATTGATTTCAATAATTAAAAAATTAAATACTCACTTGCTGTAATATAATTTATGTTGATTAGTTTATTATTGATTAGAGAATCATTATATAATATTAAAATATTGATTTCAATAATTATATAATCAAATACTCACTCGCTGTAATATAATTTATATTGATTAGAGAATCGTTATATTGATTTCAATAATTATAAAATTAAATACTCACTAACTGTAATATAATTTATATTGATTAGTTTATTATTGATTAGAGAATCGTCATGTAATATCAAAATATTGATTTCAATAATTATATAATTAAATACTCACTAACTGTAATATAATTTATATTGATTGCACTAGTCAAATGGAAAAAAATAGGATGGTTTTATTATGAATAAGATTCCGATTGATGGCTAAATTTGCTAAGATTTATTAAATATAGGCAGTCGATTTTTTCCAATTTATAAATAGGAATTTCCAATTTATGAATTTTCACAAATAAGATGTCCGATTTATGCATATTTGTGCCATCAATAGGATTCTGATTTTTGTTCATTCGACCAGTGTTGGTTTATTATTGATTAGAGAATCATTAAATAATATTAAAACATTAATTTCAAAAATTATAAAATTAAATACTCACAAACTGTAATATAATTTATATTGATTAGAGAATTGAATTGTTACATAATATTAAAACATTGATTTCAATAATTATAAAATCAAATACTCACGAACTGTAATATAATTTATATTGATTAATTTATTATTGATTAGAGAATTGAATTGTTGTATAATATTAAGACATTGATTCAATAATTATAAAATTAAATACTCACAAACTGTAATATAATTTATATTGATTGGTTTAGTATTGATTAGAGAATTGAATTGTTATATAATATTAAGACATTGATTTCAATAATTATAAAATTAAATACTCACTCGCTGTAATGTAATTTATATTGATTAGAGAATTGTCATATAATATTAAGACATTGATTTCAATAATTATAAAATTAAATACTCACTCGCTGTAATATTGATTAGAAATATTAATATATGATTTTAAAAATAACGTTAAATGTAACAATATGCCTACTCTTCCAATTCTTCTGATTCTTCCAATTCTTCTGTTCCTCCCATTTCTTTCATTTCTTCAGTTTTTCTTGTTTCTTTCATTTCTCCGGGTTCTTTAATTTCTTTATCCTCCTCCATTCTTTCCTTCAATTTTTTTAAAATATTTAAAAAAATTATCGGATTAAATAAATTCCATTTTGTGCAACAATAATGTTACAGAGATTCCCTTTTTGAACATACATATTTTTTTTCGAGTTGTACAAATACAAGTAATTAAGAGATGTGATCGGCGATTTAAAAAAACTTCCCCTTGAGATATTTGAATTCAAAATTACCAACGCGGAAAAAATTTAAATATCTCTCTTTGAAGTCAACGAACTAATCTTCAAGAGAATTGATCCATAATGCAATATTAAGTGAGAGTTAAGTGCTTTAAAAGTATTTCTTTATAAATTATATAATATTGTATTTAAAAAGAAATAAAAAGAATTAAAGGAAACAAACCGACCGCAATCTGCGTAAATTCACGTAATTTATACGGATCATATAATATTACATAAAATTACACAGATTGCGGTTTCCTGATGAAACAAATCTCAATGATATTATGACAGCATTTGCTAATTGATCAAAAAAGAGCCCGTTAAAAAATTTATTTATAAGTTAAAATTATCAAATATCAGTATCATTAATTTTTAGCATTTTAATGAATATTGAATCGCTTTCAATATAAAATTATTTTTGTTTATCACATCAAATAATAGTAACTATTGTTGTTGTTGTTGTTATTATTAGAATTATTATTATTTTTCTATTTGCGTTATAATATGTATGTTTATCCAGTTAAAATAAGCTTTAAACTTCAATAAAAAATATTTTAATGTTAAAATCTTCAAAACTTGTGCTAAATATATTATTTTATAAAAATGAAAATACATATTAGATGATACAGTAAATTTCAACTATTATCATTATTGTTATTATAAAATTCACAAAAATAAAAAAAAAATAGAAAAAATCCCTACTCCAATATACTATTTGGTATATCTTTTCATCATACTAAATATTAAATTAAGATTTCAACGAAAATATTCTTCTTTTGATGTTATTCTTTCTATAAATTTTCATTAAAAAATAAATTAATTAAATGAAAAAAGTATAAAATAAAAACTAAATAACAATTTGGGTCGAGTGTTTAACACTTTACAATCTATCTTTCTCATGATTCTCAATATTCTCATGATGCTAATGTTTTTAAATTGAAAATTTTTAGAAGTTAGTTTATTAATTGTATAATTTAGTCATTATGATTTTTCCATAAAAAATAATTAATTGGAATTACCATTTCACTTTTTGATGATATATTTTTTAATTAGTCAACATCTCTCGATTCGAGAAAGCTAATTAAAAAAATAAATAAATAATCTTGGTCTTTAATAAATTTTTTTATTTGCTTTATAAAAATAAAAAAAATTCTTTAATGAAAAGATCAAAATTATTTATTTATTTTAAATAAATCAACATCTCCTGATAAATTTTTTTTATTTGCTTCATACCACCACGAACCATGAAAATATTAAAAAAATAAATAATCTTGATCTTTTAAATAATTTTTCATTTTTATTATTAAATCAACATCTTCTGATTAAACAAAAATAATTAAAAAAAAAATAAATAAATAATCTTGATCTTTTCAATAAATTTTTTTTATTTGTTTCATGCCACCGAAATCTATAAAAATAAAAAAAATATAAAAGATTATTTATTTTTTCAATAAGTCAACATTTCCAGATTTGACAAAAATAATCTTGATCTTTTCAATAAATTTTTTTTATTTGTTTCATGCCACCACAATCCATAAAAATAAAAAAAAATCATTGGAGAGATCAAGATTATTTATTTATTTTTTAAATTAGTCAATCACAATTCGATAAAATAATTAAAAAAAAATAAATAATAAATTTCTTTTATTAGTTTCATGATCCATAAAATGAAAATTAACAAAAATGATAAATATTCTAAATCTAGAAAAGGAATTTATCTAAATAAAAAACGATAATAAAAGTTTATGTATTTGGTATTTAACTTTTATTTTCACTCTATCAATCTTACTGATAGTGATTTTTATACCTATTAATAATTGAAAATAATGAATTAAAGCTAAATAACAGTTTTTTGCTATAAATAAATGATTTATAAGCAATAGCAAAGTTAATTTTATAATATAGCAAGGGTTCAAGATCAGAGGAACATTATTAGCTCGAATTTTTAGTTTATACAATTTAAAAATTTAATATTGATTGATCCTAAATTAGATTGTAAGTTATTAGTCAACTAATTTATTATTATTTATTAATAGAACATATTTTCTTACAGTTGGACTCAAATTTCAGATAAATAAGGTAGATTCTTTTGTATTTATTACGTTCTTACTTGGGAATGTTCACAAATATATTAAAGGAATTGATAATATCAGGAAAATTAATAAGGCGTAATATTACACCTTATTAAATTTCCTGATGATGGTAAAATCTTTATTTTTTAAATACCACCTAATTTTTCTCTTTTTTTTTTAAATATGATGGTTCCATAATAAGATCAATTGCGATATTTGTTGTAAAATTAATTTTATTAAAAAAAAAAACTATTGTAAAAATACTTTGTGCACAATGTATTGTAAACACATCCACAAGAAATTTATATCAGCTGACTCTTAATTATTCAAATCTTCCAAGATTAAGAGTGAAGAAAATTTTGAAAACGAACTTGAAGAATTAATGAAATCTACTTCTACTTCAAGTGCTAGTAAGTATTAATTATTTTATTTGTTTTTTTTTAAATTAAAAAAAAATATTAATTTATTTTTATATTTTATTTAGTTGTATCCAAATTACATGTACCTGATTTTTTAAATATTTTTTCATAATTATTTTCATAATTTAAATTTTAATTTTTTATGCATTCATTAAATTTTGCAAAATACATTGATATATATATATAAATGCTTCATCATATTAAAGGCTAATTAATCAAGAATTACCTTGTAGGTTTAATGTTAAATTCTATAATTCAATAAAAAACTGCCCAAATAATTTTTTTAAATAAATAATTTATTTATGTAATAAATTTGGTTCATAATAAATAATAATAATAGTTTCACTCGAAAAAATAAATAAATAAATTTTTATTTTTTTTCGCGTAATTAATAAATAAATGCGGCATGTTATTTTTATTACACTAATAAGCAAGAGGTTTAGGTTAGGGGAGCTTTGTATTAGTGATATTTTATTTGACTCATTTTAATTAAAAAAGTTTTTATAGAAATATTGTGAAAATTATACCATAATACAAATTATTTACAATAAAATATGTTTGATTCAAAGTCCTATTCTAGAGCATTTCATATAAATATGGCCTCACCACAAATTTTATGTGAGTAGATTGACTAGTGAACTATTAAAATCAACGGAACTTTTCTCTCATAGTACTGATTTGTGTTAAGAATTAATTTTAGTTGGAATATTCGAGATAATCTACTAGAACAAGTATACGAATTAGCTTTAAATCATAATCTCATTTCTCAAGATTTATGATATTCATCTCTCGTAAATCATATACGAGTAGGAGATTTTAAAAACAAGCCAATCTTCTTATATCTTCAATCTTACTATTAATCGTATTTAAAAATATTTACATTTATCAATTTACTAACTCTTTTGATAATTTATTAATAGAATTTTTTGAATGAAGAAATGGCAATATTAAAGATTTAATTATGACCCAATATATAAATTGGGCACATGCAATAAGGGTTGGGAAAATAATAAAATAGAAATAGTATATTAAAAGAAAAAATTATTTGTAAAAAAATCCTTAGCAATAATAAATAATAATAATAAAAAATTCACACATTTAAAAACTATTGTCAAAAATAATGCTATTCATATATTTTCAAAGATAATATAAAAAGTTCTATTTCAAAATTGCATTTCTAAGTATTGTTTTTCAAGCGTAAGAAGTTTCATTTATTTTGGATGAAATTGATTTTGAGCTGGAAGTATTGCGTCTATTATTGCTTCATATAAATCATTGAACTAGGTAACTAAAGAAAAGAAAATACAAAAAATACAATAAAATATATCGAAATAATTAAATATAATAAAAATATAATCACAAATAACTAACCTTAACAGCTAGATGAAAGAGTAAATCACCTTCGAATGCAAATAATCAAACAAATTTTTTTTCCTAAGATCTCTCAACATGCATTCATGAAATAACACAACATTTAAGATTACTTTCAGTACATTATCAGTATTATCAATGCACGTAACTATAAAATTATTATAATTTTTTTGAATATTGAACTCGTTAATAACAATAATATAATAATGATTGATAAGTAATCACGATTTTATATTGAAAGTTTACCTAATTGAGTTGATTTTCATTATTTCTTGGATAATTAAGTTTTAAGGTTCCTTTCTATGTCTATCTGTACAGACAATATAATTTTGCTCTAACTAAATGTCCAGTACTCTCATTCTCCTCCCCGGTTGATACTAAATAAATTAATATAAAAAAATATTACTGTTATTATAATTATAATTATGGTTATTATTATTATTAAAATTATTTTTATCAATGTCTCTACCGTTTAATTCCTAGAATAATGTTTGGATTCCTGTTCCGAAAGGAACTTCCTCCNGAATTTTATGTACAAAATTCGTATGGGTGCTTTTTTTTTATGAGCACAGTTTTCAAATTTTGTGTTAGCACACATTCCATACATTGAATTTCGGTTTCTATTTGTAAACTGAATATTTCAGTTTATGTATTTTTATACCGAAACTGGTCCAAACTGAACTGGTTGAGTTAAAACCATGAAATTGATTATTTTTTATTTTTAAATTTAAATGATTTTGTGACTCAAGAGGTTAGTAAAATTAATTTATCACACTTAAAAACTGAAATTAAATTAGTAATTTTTATAAAGTAATGGAACACAATACAAATGTAACACAACAAAAAAGAAGGTCGCTATTTTGGAGCTAGTAAAAAATAATTTTTCCAGTTTGAATGTGATACTACAATCACGTGAATGGATTTTGATTTGTCATGAGAACCCTTATTCTGACCCGGTTCAGGATTTTATTCTAGACCCCCGAATCTCAGAAATTTATTATGGCAGGTGATCAAAATATATCATGTGCAAGATTTACATAAACAATTATATGATTTCTGCATGTAAAAAAATTCTAAATATTTAATAAAAATCGATATTCAAAGGGTGTGACACACGGTAATAAATACACTACCCTGACAAACCCAACCCTAACCCATGCATTTAGCATGAAGGTCTAGGACAAGAGTCTAGACCCCTGGTCTAGGTTAAGTTTTCTCTTTGTTATTTATAAGATCACATTTTTATTATTGGTTCTTGGCAAATAAAAATCGATGATCAAGTCCAAAAATCACATGATTCTTCGTAAAGTATAAATATATTTCTTGGGTCATTTAGAATCAATTTGATTTTTGTCTCGAAAAATGTGACAAATTACTTGATTTCGTTTTTAAGTGTCAAGCACTGTATATCTTTTGATATCTTTGATTCAAAGTAATAGACAATAATATCTTCAAAATGAATTATTTTTAATTATATAATTCTAATTTTTATAATTACAATTTGTCATAGAAATTTAAATGTTGGTTAATCCTTGATTTGGCATTAAGTAAACCATTTTCCAAATGTCCTTCTCTTTTTAATTGTTCTAATCAATTAAATTTTACATTTCTAAAAAATATTGTATTAATATGTAGTGCATATGATGAGATGTGAAAGTCAACTATTCATTATAATTTGTAAACAATATATGTATAATGGGAATGTTATTCTGTTTTTTCTTGTTTTTTTTTTATTTAAAAGATTTGAGCCTATAACATTGCATTTTCCAGTTACTTATTAAATGTGGTGAGCAATATAGAAGTATTATTATTTCTTGTAAATAAATAATATTAATATTGATCCAGAACTAATGAAGTCCATTATCAATAAAGATACACATAAAAATCCAGTTGATAAAAGCTAAGGAGAACAATGGAAATAGTCGGCTGATAAATTAGCAAGATCTGAACGTGTAATGAATGGATCACGTGTCCATATGAGTTTATATTTATATTTAATGTGTTCAATTTATTATTTATCATTAGAATCAATTAGAAAATCAAATATACGAATACTATAGTATTTAAATAACGAGAGAGTAGATATAATAAAATGAGTAAGAAATACATCAAATTAAAGCTTTAAATGAAAAAAATGTTTTCTTTAAAATATATACTATCAGGTCACTTGAGTCAGTTTTTATAACGAAATCATATTTAACACCGGTGTATTTTCTTTGAAATTTTGACAGCTTTTCATTAGCCAGAAGTCTTGCTTTTATCAAGTAATTCTTGAAACTGACTTGTTTTTAATAATGTCGATGTCGTTAATTATGTTAATATCGTGCTATTTTAACACTATTTTTATAACATTTAGTAACGCAACATTCATAACTCGCTACACAACATGAGCCGTCGCTGCAACAATTGTCACCCATAAAACAACAATTTTCAGTACTACAGAGAACTAAGCCCGGCGGACAATCATATTCTCTTTCAAGTAATTCGGCTTTTCTCAATTTGAAAGGTACTGCAGCAAGAATAAAATTGCTGAAGATTGCAATAATGAAAATAAGGATTAACGAATTTTTTTACATTATGAATTAGAATGATTATATTTAGTTTATAGGTAAGAATTAGTGAGATTTATTGCGTGAAGCAGATCAAAAAATGCTCAAATATTTATGCTGTATTTATTTTAAAATTTTCTCACGAAAAAAGTATTAAGATTCTTCCGTAAGGTAAGAAATGAACTCTTAATTCTATTATGCCTTTCTTTCAATAATTCCCTTTGCAAATTAATAAAATAGTATCATATGAAAATAATATAGTTTAAAGGTTGATTTATTATTAATATTAAGATAAAATAATCATAGATGTGCTTACCTTCACATGATAGTAAATAATTTATTTTTAATTTATTTTTCCGGAAATTAACTAGACTGAAATCTTGTGCAAATTTTCGGAAATTAGATATGTGCATCAGCGATCTTTCATTGACAGCATTGATCGGCTGATGCAAACAGGCTAGTTAAAGAAACTCAAAATACCAGCCAAAAAAACCAAAATTCACTGGAACCAACCCTCTCACCATCAAGATGCGAGTCAGGAATTACAACGGATTACGGAATTTCGGCTAAGCCGTAACTGTTTCGGCAAATCAAGATAAATTTCGCGATTGCTGAAATTTATTTATATGCTGTAATTATAAAAAGGCTGCGCAACAATGGAAACTTTTGAGGATTTTCAAAATGTTCTTAAAGAAATATGGAAGGATAGATGTGAGAAAGTAATTACATGGGAGATAGAAAATGGAATTACCAATAAAACTAAAAAAAAAAAAAAAAGAGAACGGGGACCAATTTAACAAAAGAAGAGCAAAATCGAGACGGATTGTTTATAATAGGAGGGAAATAAGATGAAGATAAAGAACATTTAAAAGTAAAACAAAGACGAAAACAAAAAATATAGATTATTTTATTGATGATATTTTTCTTAAAAGTAACAAATATAGTGGATACAATTTATATAAAATAAAAGTTTAAGAAATCTAGGCAATGATGGGCCGGATGACAAGATTTTCTTTAAGTTAATTTTTAGTCAGTTTCAATAGATATATTATAAATTTCCATGTTAAAATGTAACTATAAATTTATTAATAAAGTTTATTGAAGTGTGGCTCTGTTGGTAAAAGAAATAATAATAATGCAGCTGCGCAACATAAAAATGTATGCTCACTTTTTTTTTTAATAAAAATATTTTTTCATAATTAAAGTTTATATTTTTTAAATAAAAATTTACTTTTTAAATTTAAAAAATATAATTTTTATTATTTTACATGTAATTAACTTCGGAAGAGTAAATCCGCACAATAACTTTACTTGAGAAAGGTAGTGCAAGAAAAGTGGCAAAAGAATCAGTAATATTGTCTATTCAATAATATCACAATTAAAAAAAGGACCTCAAAAGAAACTGGAGTCACACCACATCCAAGGTAGAAAAAAGAATTAGAGTTCTTTCCTGCAAAATAATAATTAATAAACATTTTAACAATTGTAATATAATAAAAATTGCAAATCAATCTGCTGTTATTTACGGTTCGAAATTCCCCCTGTGCAAAGTACCCTTTTGAAAATTTTAAATGTTTTTTAAAATACTCGGGTATTTTACATAGTATAAAATATTATTTGTTTACAATACCCCTTTTTGTTTCTATGTGAAGTATCCTGAGTATAAGGCAAAACTCTGAAATTTGTTAATGACCCGGGGTACTATAGTTAGCAAAATACGGTAATTATTTTAAAGTGCTTCATATTTATTGAAATAATGAAATAATTAACTGATTAACATCATTCAAGAAGCCAATAAGAAATCAATCTCCACAAATTCGAAAGTAAACATCACCATCATTTATATATCACCTCGTTGTTGATTTATTACATGATTCTGCGATCATCTCGAACCGATGCCAAATAATTTCTTAATTTTTTCCAAATATTTGTTAAATTGGAATCTTTTATTTCAGTAAGAATTTTATCGGCTTTCATGATATATAAATCTAAAGATCTTTTTATTCTATTATATATTTTGTTTTCTGTTCAAAGTGTTTGCTTAATTACTGATATTTGGTTAACATTTCGATTTTATATTTAATTGATATAACATCCGCGGATGTTATTTTTGTAGTATAAGATGAAATAATTTCTTCAGAATTATCATCTTCTTTCAATTTTTACATTTTTTTAGAATAGAAAGTGGAATATCTTCTTTGGAAACATAATTATCATTTACTATTTGCAGTTGCTTCATTTAAATCCTTTTCCATCTCCTCTTCTAATTCTCTTCATTCTCGTCTAATTCTTTTTTTATTCTGCCTCTAAATTTTCTAAGAGTTTACTTTTTAATTCTTTTTCCCAATCATCTAATTCACGAATGAAATTCTGCCTACCACAATTACCACCACTACTACTACCTATACCACTGCCATTTCCTCTGCCACCTCATTTTTCCTCTTCCACCTCTTCCGCCTGTTGAAACCGCGTTTGTTTTATTATTATTTTTCATATCTTAATTGAATAATATATCGTTTTGAGTGTGCTTGAATTATTTGAATTAGCCAATTGTTATTTTGCACGTTTGTATCTACGTTCTTTGAGATTTCAAGAAAATTTTTTTACATATCATTTAATTTTACTATCCAAAATATCATGTCATTATATTAAATCACATCACAAAAATTATATTGTATATAAATGATTAATACTTATAATAATTATATTAATTAATGTAAAGAAAATACAAATAATAATTTTATTTTCAAAATAACAATTATTAGTAATTAGTAATTAATAATTGGGTATTTTGATCAATGATTAAAGTCATTTTTTAGTTGCAAGGATAATAAATCTCAAATACTACAATTAAAAATTTAAAATAGATATGTTCACTATATTATTTTTCCACGACAGGATTAAAAGAAATGTTCTAAAGTTTGAAAAATAATTATGAAACATCTAGATAGATAATATTATATGAAACATTTTGTTTACAATTGCAATTTATGAACAAATTTGATCCATTTTTATGACAATTTTTTTTTATTTGATCAAGGAATTTGAAAATGCTTCGTAATAAAAATTAATTGATTAAAACAATGATCAGGTTATTGCATTGTCCTTAAAATTTTATTCTTTATTTATTTATCACTATTTATTATTTTTTTTTTATAGCTTACTGCACAATTGATTAATATTTGGGATTCCCCAATATGAACGTGATTCTTTGAGAGCTTACAAAAAAAGTAAGTAAAATAGCATCTCACTTAATTTCAATATCGAATTTTTAATTTATTATTGGATTGTAGTTGAATCCGATGACAGAATATACAAATTTCTCTTACAGAAGTATTTCGTCTACATGAATTATTGATGGATGTGGAAAGACACGCTTTAGCGAGATAAAATTACTATTTCATTATTTTTTTTATTGGTTTGTTGATTTCCGTATTATATTTATTTTATTCTTTATATTAATATCTATCATTCACTGAAAGCGAAAAAAAGGCATCCGACCCACATTGTCGCAAAAGTTTCATTTTTGATAGATCAGGGGTTATTTTTTTGATATATTAAATTTTCATGTGACAAAATAGTTATCGTTTTGATGCATCTATAAATAAACAATTATAGGCATATCAAAAAAATAACCACTTTTTTCACGCGTATCTTGATATATCAAAAAAATAACCATAAGTCTATCAAAAATGAACCTTTTGCCACATTGTCACTTTCAAAGTTTATTAAGACTATTGGAGGAAGAATGGAGAAAATCTTGTTAAAACTTATATTTTTAAAAAGGAGCAATTAAATACGAATTTTCAAAATTATTATATATTTTAAATATTTCAAACTTATAATTACATGTGTATAGCTTTTATTTTTTTTTAAAAAAAAATTTTATTTAATAATTAATGCAAAAAATAATAAATTAAGTTCACGATTAAAATGTTTCATGATAAATTTTGTTTGAATATTCAAATTTTAAGATTATTGGATAAGTGAAGACTATTCTTATTCAAAAAGATATATATACTGCATATCTAATTCCATGGAGATAACTAAATTGTCCATCATTATATTCACCCGAGCCTGGTCATTGATTCTCGCCCATTTAACCATAGATTTTTGCCCCACGTGATATTTCTAATTTTGCTGAATTTGATTGGACCATAAGTTGGCGGGTAATCAGAAATATTTCACGTGTTGTCTTTACGGGGTAATGAATGTTGGGTGACAAATATGTTTTCCACATGTAAAAAAAATCTTAAGTTCCTAGGATATTTAATAAGAATTGATATTCGAAGGGTGTGACACATGGTGATAAATACACTACCCTGATAAATTCTAACCCTAACCCCTGCGTGGGGGCGAAAAAATCCATGGTAAGTGATTCTCACCCACCATAATCACATGAGAAGCCCATAAAGCTAAGCATAATTCCCACTTTCCACCCTGCTTTAAAATAAAAAAAAATATTATATAAGCCTTCTCACTCAGAAACAGAAATCCCATAACTTACTAAAAAAAAGCCAACGTGCAATGCGCATAATGACTTGAAAGCTATTTCTTAGTAAGAGATAGTAAACCATTTCTTTACAAGAAGACCATGTAATATGAGGAAAAAATTAAATGGAGAAAAGGGGTATTTATAACTTTTTTCAACTTTTTTGAGATTATGGGAAGCATCAGTCACGCTATTTAGCCGTGACTCATGGTATCATCATAATCACATGCATCGATAATCACCATAAACTTTCGTTTGTCAATCTCATTTGCTAATGTTAACATGTGCGCATACGTAAGATATTATATTAATTTATCTACATAATTCTTTAATTGTTAATTTGCCTATCAATCGGAGTAAATCGGCATAAATTTGGAATCTGCGTTTCCTACATAGCCATGTCTGTTAATTTTTAACCTAATCAATTAAAATTTTTTTTAAAAAATCTTTGGGATTGAATTTATATGCCAGAGTATTTTAATATAATTTTATGAAACTTAAAATTTCATAAAAAATCATAAATATTAACAATTAGCAAAATTTTAGCAAAATCGCCCCACAATTTTTTGCTTAGTAAAATTATTAGTTAGAAGTCTGAAAGTTTATCAATATATACTCCTAAACATATATTAACATATTCATATAAAAAAATTATTCTGAAAATAGAGAATATTTGTTATATTGCCTTAACAGTTTTAAAATTGGCAAAAATTTGTGAAAATTACGTAATTTTAAGAAAATTTCATCTTTTTTGGTTTTTTAATGTTAAATAACTCCACAGAAACTGATTTTAAAAATTTAAAAATATCTGCCCCGCCCTTAAATTATGTATACTGAATGTGTACAAATTATTTATTTTCAAATTATTAAGTAAAAAAACTTTTTTAATTAATGCTCCGATTGATAGGCGGATTAGCAATTAATATTTTTAATTTAATTTCCTCTAATATTTTACTATATTTTTTTTTTAATTTGTTTCTGATATTTTTTTCTTGACTTGATATAAGATTCAAAAAGTTTTATTTTAAGCCTTATTAAGTATAAAAATTAATGTGAGATAATTAAAATTTTACATTTTCGAATTGCAAANAGCTATGTCTGTTAATTTTTAACCTAATCAATTAAAATTTTTTTTAAAAAATCTTTGGGATTGAATTTATATGCCAGAGTATTTTAATATAATTTTATGAAACTCAAAATTTCACAAAAAATCAATAAATATTAACAATTAGCAAAATTTTAGCAAAATCGCCCCACAATTTTTTGCTTAGTAAAATTATTAGTTAGAAGTCTGAAAGTTTATCAATATATACTCCTAAACATATATTAACATATTCATATAAAAAAATTATTCTGAAAATAGAGAATATTTGTTATATTGCCTTAACAGTTTTAAAATTGGCAAAAATTTGTGAAAATTACGTAATTTTAAGAAAATTTCATCTTTTTTGGTTTTTTAATGTTAAATAACTCCACAGAAACTGATTTTAAAAATTTAAAAATATCTGCCCCGCCCTTAAATTATGTATACTGAATGTGTACAAATTATTTATTTTCAAATTATTAAGTAAAAAAACTTTTTTAATTAATGCTCCGATTGATAGGCGGATTAGCAATTAATATTTTTAATTTAATTTCCTCTAATATTTTACTATATTTTTTTTTTAATTTGTTTCTGATATTTTTTTCTTGACTTGATATAAGATTCAAAAAGTTTTATTTTAAGCCTTATTAAGTATAAAAATTAATGTGAGATAATTAAAATTTTACATTTTCGAATTGCAAAAATAATTTTATAAAACATATTTATAGTATTTATACCCATTATTTTTATTTTATTCACTCTAAATAAAATAATGAATTTTAAGAAATAAGAGAAATAATTAAATTGATTTTTGGTTAGTTAATTCGAAATACACTTCAACATATAATTTTCGATTTTTAGTTCAAAAAAAAAGTTTTGATTATACCTTAAATCAATGAAAATAAATGTCCATCGGCATTAAAGTTAACAAATTATTAATATATTCAAAAGAATCGATAGTTATGGTTAATTACATAAATTACTAGCAATATTATACGATGTTTAGTTCATAGGAAAACTCAAAGAATTTAATTTATTGTATAATCTTACACTTAATCATGTCATGTTTCAAGCATATAAATTTTAATTAACACGATTGATTGATAAATAAAGCTTTGAATTTTTAATTTTTATTTAACAACAATAATAAAATTAATCGAAAAAATGAACTAATTTTTTTTACAAATTCTTTTATTTGCGATTTAAAAATATTTAAAGTTTAAAAATTATTAATAATGAATGATGATACATTGACTAACATGACCAATGGACCATTATCATATAATTAGTACAAGTTATCATCCCCACTTCCGTTCTAATTTTAAAAATATTCCAATTTACGATTACACTTATATCCACATCCGTATGGAAATTTACATTCACATATCATTATTGTTATAAAAATCTTCATTTTTATTATCATCTTCATTATCATTTAAAAGTTCTTCATTATCATCGAAAACAAAACTTCATCATTATTATCGTAGATGATTATTCTTATTAATTTTAGACTTTTTAGGTGGCTCACCACATAGTCACTTAGAGATTTCTTAAATAAATAATATTTGTAATCAGCAAATTTTATTTTAAATTTATCCAAAATTCATTATTACTTATGATTTCCTTGCATCATACTATTTGTATTTTTTTTTGGACTGTCTGTGACCTATCGTTGTTGGATGAATTTGCTTCTTTGGTGGTATAGTTTGGATATTCTCTTCTTCAATATCATCGAAAACCAAATTTAAATCTTCGTCATCATCATTATTATCATTATTATTATAATAATCGTTACCAGCTATGAATTTGTTAATTATTAATTTTAGATCATTGGTTTCGCTTGAAAAATTTGTTAATAATGGGATAAAAAAAAATCACAGCAAGTTGTGTGGTAAATATTATTTGAGGGGAAGAATTTTTGATAATTTAAAAATTATTTCTGATATTTGTAAATTAACATGTAATCGATAATCTTGTGAAAAAAATGGCATTAAAAACAAATTAAAAATATAATTGGGATAATCTTAATATTTTTCAATTTGGTCCGTGCTTCTTGTGCACTAGAATATTCGGTTCTATTCTTATTCATTTAACAAAATTATTCTTCTTTGAAACACTCAAAGAAAAAAATTTTCCTTTTTTGGTTTTTTGTAGGCTGATATATTCTTCCACACCTCTTAATATTGCTTATGCTTTTGTATTAGAACTCTTGAGATCTTTAACCATGTTGACAATTTGTGCTAATATAATATTTATATTTCTATTAATGATTTTCTTTATTACTAGAACTTTCAATTTCTATTTACCGATAATTTTCTCTTTTCTAACTTTTTAATCTATTCCATTATTACCATCTATTTTTATTAACTTTTCTTTTCTACAAATGATTCATTTTTCTAATTATTTTTAATTAGCTTAATNTTATTTGAGGGGAAGAATTTTTGATAATTTAAAAATTATTTCTGATATTTGTAAATTAACATGTAATCGATAATCTTGTGAAAAAAATGGCATTAAAAACAAATTAAAAATATAATTGGGATAATCTTAATATTTTTCAATTTGGTCCGTGCTTCTTGTGCACTAGAATATTCGGTTCTATTCTTATTCATTTAACAAAATTATTCTTCTTTGAAACACTCAAAGAAAAAAATTTTCCTTTTTTGGTTTTTTGTAGGCTGATATATTCTTCCACACCTCTTAATATTGCTTATGCTTTTGTATTAGAACTCTTGAGATCTTTAACCATGTTGACAATTTGTGCTAATATAATATTTATATTTCTATTAATGATTTTCTTTATTACTAGAACTTTCAATTTCTATTTACCGATAATTTTCTCTTTTCTAACTTTTTAATCTATTCCATTATTACCATCTATTTTTATTAACTTTTCTTTTCTACAAATGATTCATTTTTCTAATTATTTTTAATTAGCTTAATTACCGATTTTCTTCCCTTTTGATTTTCTCACTTTCTGTTAAAATTTTCTATTAACAATTTTCTTAGATTTTTCTACGAATTATTTTACTTTTATTACCATTTCTAACTTTTTTTCATTTTATTTCCATTTGTATTAATGATTTTATTTCTAATGACGATTTTTTCAATTAAAAATCTCATTTATACAACGATTTTCTTATTTGATTATAACATTTTCCTACTTTTAACATAGAATTTTATACTTTAAGCATAAAGTTATACCAATTCTTGTAACTTACAAGTTGTAAGCAACAAGTATCATCTCTTTTCCAGTATCATAGTCGTTACTAATAATAATTTAAATTTTACTAATGATTTATTATTTTTATTAACACGCACATTCCGTTTTTTGACTACCGATTTTATTGCATTTAGCATATGTATGTATATTTTTTCAATTATACATTCAATTAGACTTGAGTCTAATATTAAAACTCTAACTCTCATCATAGGTGTCATTTACATTGATGATGCCAAAATTTTCAACAAAGCATATTTTAGAAGGACTTTATAAAGAAGATATAGTATGCTTTAATTTTATTTTAATTGCTTGTCGAGATGTTCACCTGAGGAGGAGCATCAATGCTAATACTAATGATACAAGAATGATCAAGAGGTTTGCACTTAATTCTAATTTCATCATTGTGTTGAAAATAATGACAGTATAAATACAGCTGAAAGTTTAAAGATCAACTCAGATATTTACTTTTGATGAATTGTCAAATGTTCGTATTGCTGCACAACATTGAGAAAAGTTAAAGAAATTAAATGGAACATAAGATACATATATCATGGGATAGCGAAGGAATAGTTTAATTCCTGTCAGGCAACTGTCAAAGTATATATATAATAAATTTTATTTTACTTTTTAAATAAATAAATAAATATTCTTTCGATCGTGTCGTATTAATATTTAATTAATATAATCAAGAAAACTGGTATGCTAATATTGAATTATTATCATCGAGAAAAACTATCATTATTGGTAATAAATAAGAAAATAAAAATAAAAATAATTAAGAGAAAGTTTCAACCTAATCAACGAAAAACATTTATAATTATAATTGAGGAAATATTTTTATATTTCATTTTATTTAAATGAGATTTTATTTGTATTATATTTTAATTTAACTTCCTAGCATTCTATATTTAATAAATATATTTTGGAATCTATAGTTTAATTTTTGGTACATATAAATTTTGGTGATATAAAATGATATTTATGACATAAATGATTGTTTGTTATTTGAAGCCATCTAATTAAATATAATAATTCAAACAAATTTTTCTGCATGAACATGATAAAAATGACTTTAATGGTTATTCAAAATATTTCTGGCAGCCATCAAAAATAATTTAATTCATAATTTAAAGTCAAGGTCCAAACGAATATACAGTAAATATTTTTTTTCTATATAAAATTATTTAAATCAATAATTACGCTGTCATTAAAAAAGATTAAATGATTGATTAACAAAATCACATATGCAATTTCAATTCTCGAAGGTAATTATATATATGAGTTCGTACTATCAAGACTCTATTATAACAATTCAATTCTCTGTGCATTGTTATTTTCTTATAAAAATAAATCAAATGTCATTTATAATTTCCATAAAAAATTTCATCATCGGCTTATTAAATAAACTATGAATTTTTTATATCTTCAATTCTAATTGAAATTTCCCAAATGCAGAACTAATTATTTTGATATTCATTTTACTAAAAATTCTCGTGAAAATTTCTAATAGAATTTATTAATTAATCTATAACTATTATACAAGCTCTTTTGGTTATTTATAAATATATATGCATTTATAAAATAAATAAAATAAATAATTCTGCGGGTTCAAAGAGAGATCATCTTATCATTTATTAAATTTATTAACTAAAAAATCAATATTAGTCAGATCCTAAAAAAATCAAGAATCTTGTGAATATGTTGGAAGGTTGTAGAAGAAATTTTGATATAATCTTATGAATGTAATAATATGACAACATATGATATTGTACTCATATTATTAATATCATCCATTCTTTATTCTACTGGCAAAAATTTATAAATATGGTATGGATTAGGGAGATGAGTTTCACAAAAAAATTTTGCTAACAATTAATCTAATGCTATAATTAGTAATTATTTTATACAATAATTCTTAAATTAGGTAGATTGGCTGACAAACTTTTTTTTTCAACTGAAACAAATAAAAATGAAGTAATAAAACATATTGTAAAAAAGTATAATACAATTTATAATTACTGAATTAGGAATTGGCTGAGCTGAGTATAGAAATAAAATCAAATGTCAAATGTTAACAATGTTTTTTTTTGCAAGTTTAGAAAAAAAGGGTGCAATAAAATTGGTGAAAAAATTCTATTGTAAAAAATTCAAAATTCTAAATCTCTTCAAATTTTTATCATCTTAAAACATTTTTTTTTGTAAAATAAATTGAAAAATGGTTTTTTTAAGCAAACAAAAATCTAAACAACAACAGCAACAACAACAACCAAAACCACAATATTATCTTTACCAACCTTTATTAGTGAAGGAGAAACTTAAGTTTCCAAAAAATTATCATCAATTTAAAATTCAAAATAGACAACAGAAAGTATTAAAAAAATCATTTTTAGAACTTAAATATTTGACTTCTTTCATTTCTTCCACTTATTTCAATTTTTTTATAGCTTCAACAATGAAAACAACAACAACAAAGAAATCCTATTGAGATGCCAAAATATCACCAAGCAATTGGAAGAATATGTGAAGTGAGGTTGCAACCTAATCAGCAACCACAGCAACAACAAAATCAACCACAATTACAATCACAACAACAGCAGCAACAGAAACAACAACCACAACAACAGCAGCAACAACTCCAATACTATATACAAAAATTTGCTAGATCTCATATTGAAGATTACTATCAACCTTCATTAGTAAAGGAGAAACTTAAGTTACCAAAAAATGATCATCAATATAAACTTCAAAATAGGCAACAAAAGGTATTAAAACATCATTTTTAGAACTCAAATATTTGATTTCTTTCAACCCCACTTATTTCAATTCTTTTATATAGCTGCAACAACAACAGCAACAAAAACAAAGATGTTTGGCAAAATTATCAAAATATCAACAAGGGATTAGAAGAATTTGTGAAGTGAGATTAAATATTTCTCAACCCTTGCAACAAACTAATGATAAAAAAAATAATAAAAATAATGAAAAGACTATAGGTAAGCATTTTTAAAATATTAAAAATTTTGAGATCAGTACTAATTTTATTTTATTTGTATTTATTAGAAGAAAATAAAATGAAAATGCAGTTGATATTAATAATACTAACAATAATAAAAGAATTAGAAGTAAGTATCTTGTACATTATATCAGAGAAAGATTTAAAATTTCATCTAATTTTATTTTATTTCTTAGAAAATAATGAGAAAAATAACAATGAAGATAAAAATGAAAACAATAATGAAGATGATAATAATACTAATAATTGTAATATCGAAAAGAAGAGCAATAGAGGTAACCAGCTTTTCCTTTATATATTTTTTAAAAAATTTGAGATTGATACTAATTTATTTTATTAATTAGATAATGATGATGAAGATGTTGTTGTGGTTGGTGACGAAAAGAGGTTTAAATTTTAATACAAAATGGCTAAAATTTATTTTTTAAATTTAAATTTATTGTTTTTAATTGTATAATCTTAAGTGAATAAATGAATAAATGTATGAAATTTACCATTGTTGATAATATCAATAATTTTAATAAAATTAAAATTTAATATTCTAGAATAAACTAAATTATCAATAGAATCATTTTATGAGTTTAACATTATTGAAAATTATTAAATTATAAATATTGTGGCAAAGTAAATTGGTAATCAGGTGAAATGTCACAGGGGATGATATTTTTGTGACACTAGATGAACTTTCAGATGATTGTCATCCTTGCACGAGGATAAAGGATGAAAAATGTTGTATAAGGATGAAAGATACTGTACGAGGATGAAGGATATCATACAAGGATGAAGGATGACACACAAAGGATAAAGTATGAAGTACAAAAATGAAGTGTAAACAAAAGAGAAAGTATAAATACGACTGTTGTCAGAAGTAAGTTAGAATATAATTGATGGTTAATTAATTAATTAAAAATAATTCAGAATAATTCGAAATAATTTAATAAATATTAAATAGAAAGTAGACTTGATTCAAGAACAGGAAAGATATGTTACGCTGTAATATTTCTGTTGTTGAATGATACTTTACTTTTATTTTATATTTTAATAAACTTATATTTTGAGTTGCAATATTGCGAAATATTATTAAATATTGTTTGATACTGTGTTACTACTTTTACTCCACCTTACTCACTGTGCCTTCATGATTAATTTGATTATTATTTGATTATTATTATTATTTATCATATATTTATTATCTGTTTCGAGATAGGCAAGTTTAGATTGATTGATTGCTTGACCTACTGGCAGATAGAGTGTATTATTATTTGTTTGTGTGATGCAAACTGTGAGACTGATTTGAGAAATTGTTCAAAATACTCTGCACTCCTGTGACAATATAATGCATGTCATTTATATTATATAATTAAAATTTATTTATAGAAATATCAACCTTGCAATGTTATAAAAAATCATCTCACGTTTCACAAAAATTTTTCATCTTTTCCAAGTATAATATTTTTTATTAATAAAAATTCTCCTTTTACATTAACAATTTTTTTAATAATTCAATCTTACATTAGCTACAGACGATAAAGCATAAAGATAAGNATGAAGTGTAAACAAAAGAGAAAGTATAAATACGACTGTTGTCAGAAGTAAGTTAGAATATAATTGATGGTTAATTAATTAATTAAAAATAATTCAGAATAATTCGAAATAATTTAATAAATATTAAATAGAAAGTAGACTTGATTCAAGAACAGGAAAGATATGTTACGCTGTAATATTTCTGTTGTTGAATGATACTTTACTTTTATTTTATATTTTAATAAACTTATATTTTGAGTTGCAATATTGCGAAATATTATTAAATATTGTTTGATACTGTGTTACTACTTTTACTCCACCTTACTCACTGTGCCTTCATGATTAATTTGATTATTATTTGATTATTATTATTATTTATCATATATTTATTATCTGTTTCGAGATAGGCAAGTTTAGATTGATTGATTGCTTGACCTACTGGCAGATAGAGTGTATTATTATTTGTTTGTGTGATGCAAACTGTGAGACTGATTTGAGAAATTGTTCAAAATACTCTGCACTCCTGTGACAATATAATGCATGTCATTTATATTATATAATTAAAATTTATTTATAGAAATATCAACCTTGCAATGTTATAAAAAATCATCTCACGTTTCACAAAAATTTTTCATCTTTTCCAAGTATAATATTTTTTATTAATAAAAATTCTCCTTTTACATTAACAATTTTTTTAATAATTCAATCTTACATTAGCTACAGACGATAAAGCATAAAGATAAGAAATAGCATTATCAGAACCAAACCAAATAAATTTTTCAAAATGAAAAAAAAAATTCATAAATTCCACCTGAAGGTAATCATTAAACATGTAAAATTATTACACTATTCCTGAAATTTACGTAAAATATCATATGGGTAAAAAAATTTCTGAATTTTAGATAACGATCACATGTCAATATTATACACTCCAGACTTGTAATAAGGAAGATTTGTCCATCTGCCAACCCACGTACTACATGGGACCAGATGGATCCAATTGGATCAATAATATTAATAATAATGTATACAATTATTTTATCAAATAATTCAACTCCAGACTTACAACAGTTTTTGTTTTCCAAGTAATTAGTAAATATTTTTTAAGAATTGTAATATTGAATTTTCTTTCTTTAGAAAAATATAGAGTTAATCAAATTTAAATAATTACTTTAGATAACGATGAAAATTCATTATTATTTTAAATTGAATTTGTATTCATTTTTCCTTTTCGTATTTTGGACATGACAAAAAATAAATAAAAAAAAAAATACATTAAAAATAAGTAATGATCTTTTTTTGGAATAAACTATTTATATCAAATTAATTATAACAAATATATTATAACGGATAATATTCAAAATTGAAGTTACATATAATGAAAAACTTCAAACATTTTTAATTTCGTTAATATAAGCTACAGCTATTACTTCGTTATATGTAATACTAGATCGAACGATCATTAATCAAGCATCATTATTAACTATCTGGCAAAGTTTAAAAAAATAGCACAGCACGTATAGATCTATGATTATACCAATGATAGTAAGGAAGGCTAATCTGACTGCTAAAAGTAGATAATAAGAAATCTCATGATTTTTTGTAGCATCGACATCTCCGCTTATTAGACATTATTACTTATAGCAAAAAAAAGAAATATTAAGAAATAAATAAAAATATAATAATTTTTAAAAAAAATAACGGAAATGGAATGCTAGTTAAAAAATACAATTATTAGGAAAAATATTGGTTTAATATTTTCGGAAATGTTTTCTGTGAACTGTTACTAGTTGATTTTTATTTTTGCTTTGAAATGAAAGTTCTAATTTTATTATGTGTTATTTATTTTTGTTAAAAGAAATATGTTTTCTTTTAATGTGATCTTTAGACTAAATTTAAAAGGTTCAAATAAATTTTACAAATGGGTTAAAGACTTGAGTAACTAGGCATGGACAAAAACTTAGCATATCTAATAAAAAATCACATTATAATCTTTTGGTAATCACAAAATATTAAGGGATTAAAAAAAATTTCAACATTGTTGCATTCATTCATTAAGCTATTTGGCAATTCTTTTTCATATAGAGTGTCTATTTGTAAAAAAAAATAAAAAATAATTAATAGAACAATTTGAAAATATACCCATATAAAATAGTTTCTAGAATTTTCTCTCATTTGAATTTTAGAAATTGTAAATCTAATATCTGTATTTACAAGCATGTTATGCATTATTATGATAAAAATATGAATTATAATGATAATAATAATAATAATACTAATAATAGCAAATAACACTGGTCGAATGAACAAAAATCGGAATCCTATTGATGGCTCAAATATGCATAAATCGGACATCCTATTTGTGAAAATTCATGAATCGGAAATTCCTATTTATAAATTAGAAAAAATTGACTGCCTATACTTAATAAATCTTAGCAAATTTAGCCATTAATCGGAATCCTATTCATGATAAAACCGTCCTATTTTTTTCTATTTGACCAGTGTAAAAGCAGCCACATTGAAATTTTTATTAAGAGTTGAAGGTAAGAAGGATTATTAATTCATGCTAAGTAGAGACTATATAAAATGTAACCTTAAAGAGATAAATTAAAGAAGAATTCATTCGTTACATTATATTAAAGGATAACATTGGAAATAATTAAAAAAACTGATCACTTACAACCACAAGAAATGACTTATGAATAAATTAATTGATAATAAAATAAAAAGATACAGCTCAATGACAATAATTGAAAAAATGGCTTATTTGAATTTGAAAATTTTAACCAAGCTATATATATTAAAGTTTATCAAATGATTATTAATTAAAATAATAGAAATAAATATGATTATTTACATTATCCAAAGATTATATAAACTCCAAGCTTTGATTCCTCACTCATCAATCAAATAAACAAATTATAAGCAAACAGAAAAAATATAATTCAAGATGAATTCAGATAAATTCAAAACTCGTCGTCTTTTTGTATACTATATTCATATTTACTATTGTCCTCCTTTCTCACCCATACTTTAGCAACGCTGAAGCAGCTGAATTCTGGAAACGTGATGCTAATTCACCTGACCAACAAAGATTCCAGCAGTATAACGATGTTTTATTTTTAATTTTTTTTTCAAAAATTCAAAAATTATTAAATAATAAAAACAGAATTTTAATATTTAAAATTATATTACTTATATATGAGCAAAAAAAAATTACCTAGTCCTTGCAAATAATTTTATCGTATTTTCGAGTTTTCAAGGTTTTTTTCTTGTACTATTAAGAAAAAGAAATAAATACCTTCATGATAAAAAAAATGTTGGCATTGTTGTGCAATCATTTTATAATTATATATTATACATAACTCTGCTATGAATTTTTTATTTGACAGAATTTCTATGTTGCAAAAAAAGAAATTTTAATATGAAAAGTAGTTATATGGTAAACTAATTAAGAACACTGGTTGAAAATTTATAAAACCTACACCTATCGGGTACCAGATAGGTGTAGTATTCGTGCCTAATATCGTACACATATCGGGTACCTGATAGGTGTAGAAAACATTTTTTACACCTATCGGGTACCCGATATGTGTACGATATTAGGCACGAATACTACACCTATCTGGTACCCGATAGGTGTAGGTTTTATAAATTTTCAACCAGTGTTCTTAATTAGTTTACCATATAACTACTTTTCATATTAAAATTTCTTTTTTTGCAACATAGAAATTNTAATATTTAAAATTATATTACTTATATATGAGCAAAAAAAAATTACCTAGTCCTTGCAAATAATTTTATCGTATTTTCGAGTTTTCAAGGTTTTTTTCTTGTACTATTAAGAAAAAGAAATAAATACCTTCATGATAAAAAAAATGTTGGCATTGTTGTGCAATCATTTTATAATTATATATTATACATAACTCTGCTATGAATTTTTTATTTGACAGAATTTCTATGTTGCAAAAAAAGAAATTTTAATATGAAAAGTAGTTATATGGTAAACTAATTAAGAACACTGGTTGAAAATTTATAAAACCTACACCTATCGGGTACCAGATAGGTGTAGTATTCGTGCCTAATATCGTACACATATCGGGTACCTGATAGGTGTAGAAAACATTTTTTACACCTATCGGGTACCCGATATGTGTACGATATTAGGCACGAATACTACACCTATCTGGTACCCGATAGGTGTAGGTTTTATAAATTTTCAACCAGTGGAATTTTTTTGTAATGGACAAGTAAACTTATTCTATCACATTTTTCTGTTTAATTTTAGTGCACATTTCCCTATTTCCTTCCAGCAACTTTTTGCTAGAAGTTTTGTTGATTAGTATTTGAAAATTGGAATCTTTTATTTCGTTTCGAATCTCATTGGCTTTCATGACATATAAATCTAAAAATCTTTTTATTTCTCTATTTGCTGTTCAAAGTGTTTGCTTAATTGCTGATATTCTTTCAACGTTTCAATTTTATATTTATTGCATTAATTAACAAAATGTCATCTTTGATGTCATTCAAACTGGATCCAACAATTAAGATAACATTGTGCATACATTTTTTTCACTTTTTCAAGAGTTTTATTGGTTTGCTATTTTTAATATTAAATTATTTTCACTCATTAAAATTTCATCTCATCTCTTACTTTTCAAAAAAAAAATTCAGAGATTTCAAAAATTTTGATTATGAATAATAAAAATGTTTAAGAGAAACTTTTCACAAATAAAAAATGATAATAATCATTTGATACTTTTGAGAAGGTTCAAGAGAGGTGATTAATACCTATTATTATTATCGTTAATGTTCTAAAGAAAGAAACATTATGAATATTGAATATTATAAGGTTTATAGTTATAACTAATTAAAATAACAATATCGATAATATTATTATGAAATACTTACTTCTTCTTCTTTTAAAAGGTTCAGTTTCACCACCAAGAAGATACACTCCCTCCCCATCACCAGTTAAGAGAAGAGGTCATCCAACAAAGAAAGGGAGTGGACAGGATGCTCTTATAAAAATGATATCATGGAATCACAAGGTAAAACAATTAATATAACTTTTATATTATTTTTAAGAATTTATTTAATATATATTTTATATATTTGTGAATATTTTAGAAGAAAGATATAAGCCTGAAAGACCAAATAAAAGGGCAAGAGTAGATAATAATGTTAATTATATTAACAATAATGATAATAAGAATAATAATAATACTAATAACAATAATGGAGATAATATTGATGAAAAAAATGTTGAAAACAAGGATGGAGAGGACAATTTGGATTTTCTTTTTGATCCAAATGGCCTCATAATGCTATCCAATGCATCAGGTTATCTATGTAAGTAAGTATTGTGGTAAAGTAAATTGGTAATCAGGTGAAATGTCATGGAGATGATATTTTGTGACACTAAATAAACTTTCAGGTGATTGTCATCTTTGTACAAAGATGAAGGATGAAAAATGCTTTGCAAGGATAAAGGATACCGTATGAGGATGAAAGATATCGTGCGAGGATAAAAGATGACGTACAAAGGATGAAGTGTGAAGTACAAAGATGAAGTGTAAACAAAAGAGAAAGTATAAATACGACTGTTGTTGGGAGTAAGTTTCAGTAGTTAGTAACAAGTTAATTACAGATCAGCTAATTTAATCAATTAATTAGAAATAATTCAGAATAATTCGAAATACTTTAATAAATATTAAATAGAAAAGTAAACTTCTTTCAGGAACAGAAAAGATATATTACGCTGTAATATTTCTGTTGTTGGATGATACTTTACTTTTAAAACTTTATATTTTATATTTTAATAAACTTATACTTTGTGTCGTAATATTGCAAAATATTATTAAATATTGTTTGATACTGTGTTACTACTTTTACTCCACCTTACTTACTGTGCCTTCATGATTAATTTGATTATTATTAAATTATTATTATTATTTATTATATATTTATTATCTGTTTCAAGATAGGCAAGTTTAGATCAATTGATTGCTTGACCTACTGGCAGATAGAGCGTATTATTATTTGTTTGTGTGATGCAAACTGTAAGACTGATTTGAGAAATTGTTCAAAATACTCTGCACTCCTGTGACAGTATATAAATAAAAATTATAATTTTATTTTTAATTAAATATAATAATTTTTATTTTAGATTGATAGAGGGGATGGTAATGATAATGAAGAAAATAATGACAACAATGATAGAGTTCATTTATTACATGATGACAACCCATCGGTGATGTTAGCGATGTTGCTTTGTTTACCCAATATAATTCTTATCTTGTTTAAATTTCATTTGTATTTTCAAATTTTTTTTTTAATAAAATATATTGCATATAAAATAAGTTTTTCACAATTTTATTTAATGAGCTATTATTTTGTGATACATGTATGATGTAAATTAAAAAACAAGCTAAAAAATACAATTGTAGTCCAATTTCAAGGTTTGTGTAATTATTTATCTAAAAGCTATGATTATTAACCATTTCTTTTACTTATGTTTTTATGTATATGCTTTAATAATTTGTACTCAAGTAAACATTATCCATTATTATTTGTCAAACATGAAGATTTATTTGAAAAATAATTGTAAGAATCATATTTAAGGCAATACATGTTTTCATTATAACTAGACTATCAGAATAATAAAGATTTATTTTTCAACAGAATACTTTCTATGATATTAACTTGTGATTTTATGAAGGTATTTTTAATCATTAAAGTCTCAAATAATATTCTTAAAAAATGCATCATTTGATTATAATCTTGAAGCAATATATTTTTCCATTATTGGATCTGATATAATTAGAATTCTCAAGTACATATTAAGAAATAAAGATATATCTATTAGGCTAAATGGTTTGTACAAACGAGATTAAAGATACAATGATTGTATTATGATGAGATTTTTTTGGTCATGAATCAAGCCAAGAAATTAGATATGATTTTTTGCTTGGATGTTCAAATGTCACTATAACTTGTATTTTCATGCGTTCGCACTTTAGATAAATGTCACATTTCAATATTGAACTATCATTATTATTATTGCATCCATTGAAGTTTGCATAATTGCAAAATGTCTCATCATATAATAAGCTTAATATATTAAATATATGTAGAAGAATTGCATGATTATAAAATAATTTCATCTTTAATATCTTTAATATCGTTGTTAATGCAGATGAAATTAAAAATGTAAAAGAACAAGAATTCTGATTGCAAAATATCTTCATATCACAAGTTTAATATATTCAATATCATTAACATAACATTTCCAGTCTCATAGATATATCTTTACTTTTGATTGGTGCTTTAGGATACTAGATCTAAAATATATATTGTCACAAATAAGATTCTTACAGAATCATGTTAAAAAGGCAAAGACATGTTACTTTAAACAAATATTTCTTACACATTTTCAAAATCTATAATCATTTTTTTTTAAAAAAAAATAAATTCATATTTCAATTATTTTAATTTGGTAATATTTCCCCATTTTCCCTATTACTACATATACACTTATAATTTCTTCAAAAAATATTTATGTAATAGCAATTTTGATAATATAATGAATCTGTTTGTTTGTTTTTAGTAATAATTCATACCATTATTTTATATTAACATGCATATACTAATATGTTTTATATTTGTCACAATTATAACTGAATTAAACTAGCCTAGAATAAAAAACAAAAAAATAAGTGTTTCACAGATCTGATATGATCGATCTGCAATATAATTAATTTATTTATGTATTTAATGTAATTCGCTATATTTTCATTTTTTTTTGTTTTATTTAAAATTTTTGTCATGGCGTGTAATGAAATTTTGTATTAACAGTAATTTATAAGATTCGCTACCTTTCTGTTGAAGCTTTTCTCAACAAAATCGAATTAATCTAAGATTGTTGAATGATTGATAGAATGACTTTAGCTATTTGTTTGTAATTTTTATATTATGAAAAATTATTTATTATTTACTGAGACTATAAGGTACTAATCTTATTGCAATTTACTGTTGTTTGCTCAATTATAGAACTCAAATTTTGCATATTTTGTGTGTATAATGAGGTTGAGATAAAAATATTATAAAATAATAAAATATCATTAATAAATGCCATGCCATCTACACCAATATCACCAACAGATTTTTCACCCCACGTGATATTTCTAATTTTGCTGAATTTGATTGGACCATAAGTTGGCGGGTGATCAGAAATATTTCACGTGTTGTCTTTACAAGGTGTGTGACACATGGTGATAAATACACTACCCTGATAAACCCTAACCATAACCCCTGCATAAAATGAAAAATCTGTTGGTGATACTGGGCTAGCCGAAAAATGTTTATTTTCACGTGACTGATAAATAAATGCAATGTGTTTTTCTATTAATTTATTTGAAAGTAGTAGTGATATGCATATTGTTATTACAAAAATACCAAATACAAATATTTTCACCGAAATCTGAAGAAATTACCTTTTTAATCTGTATAATTGTATAAATTCTGGTTTTTTGAATATAAACTTGGTTGCACAATTCTAGAATTAGCTTTTTGCGTATTTTGTGTTGTGTAATGAGATAAAAATATAAAGTGTCATTAATAAATGTGATTTTTTTTTGCGTGCAATTTTAAATGTAATTTACATTTTATTTTTTTTTAAAAAAAATAAAATTTTTACATTTCATACAATAAACAAACAAAAAATGTCATATTCATTATGCCCAGAATGCGATCAAAAAATGATTAACTATTGGTGCCAACCATGTAACTCGAAACATTTCCAAAATGATTTTAATAATTGGACAAGTGGAAATGATAAAATCGATAAATTCATTCAAGATTCTCAACTAAATGCCATTATGGATTGGGAAGTAATAGAATGGATACCTTATAATCAATTTAAAAAAGATGTTAAACAAATAGATAAAGGTGGATTTGGAACAATACATTATTCTAAGTGGGTCAGATCAATTAAAGAATTGGATATTGAAAATCAACAATGGAAAAGAGATGAACAAAAGGAAGTGGTATTAAAAAAGTTTGATAATTTTGTGAATTTCAACAATGTCTTGAATGAGGTAAATGTATTTAAAAATTATTATGCAACGTTTTAACTATAAATTAAAAATGTTTATATTATTAGATGGTAATTCACTTAAAAATATGGATTGAACTTGCTTCAATTCAATTTTATGGAATTACACAAGATCCAGAAACACACTCATATATGATGGTTTTACAATATGCAGAGGATGAAAATCTTCGAGAATATTTAAAAAAAAATTTTAATAATATTAATTGGTTACAAAAATTAAAAAGTTTATATATATTATCTGTAAGGTTATTGAGAATTTATGAATTAGGTATAGTTCACCAAGACTTTCATCCTGGAAATATTTTATCATCCGATTTTAAAAAAACTATATGGATTTCAGATTTTGGATTAAACAAGCTAATAGAGATAAATCCAAATAATCCCAAAAAAAATAATATATTTGGCGTATTGCCGTATATTGCTCCAGAGGTATTAAGCGGTGGTGAAAAATATACAAAAGCTTCTGATGTATATTCATATGGAATTATTGCTTACGAAATAGTTACGGGCTTTCCTCCATATCCTGACATATCACATGATCAAGATTTGACTATGAAAATATGTAATAGGTTATGACCAAAAATTCCATCTCATACTCCCAAATTAGTCACAAGAATGATTATGAGGTGTTAGGATGCTCGAGTTGCACACAGACCCCCTTTTGAAGAATTACGTGATGAGTTGAGAAAATACACTAATTGGTATAGTGCTTATTTAGACAAGGGGAAATATAAAGATTTAGAAATTGTGATTCAAATTAAAAAAGCTGATGAATTTTCCGCAAATCAAGAATCGACCAATATGACAGCTACAACAACTATAACAACTACAACTCCTCTTAATTATCAAACACATCTACAAGAAATCTATACCAGTCAAATTCATTCTTGGGTTTTGGAACATTTGAATAATTAAGAAGAAAATTTTGAAAGAGAACTTGAAGAATTAACTGAATCTTTGTCTCTAGTAAGTATTTTATATTTATATTATTTATTTATTTTTACAATAAATTATATTAATTCATTTCTATGCCATTTTTTGCTTATAAAGATTTTTATCCTAATTCATTTCTATGCTGTTTAGATAATTTGGATTTGATTATTTTTTTTTTGATTTATTTAGCATAATACATATTAGTTTTATAAAATCTTACACTAGGCATAAAGTATGAATTCTTCACCCATTTGTAGAAATTCAATTAGTTTAGCTTGTAATTTTGATTTTATAAAAATATTCAATAATAATAAAGGAATTATGAATTTATCATGAAATCGACTAAAAGTATTAAAATTATTGAACATTATGATGCACACATTTTTTAATGTTAAATATAAAAATTTATTATTGTAATAACGTGACATGTATAAAAAATATCGTGTCTGACTTTTTTTTCAATAATTATTCAAAGAAATAAAAAAAAATACTAATAAGATCATCAAGACTATTATTTTTTGTAGTGGTTGTAATTAGTTATTCAATAAAATTTCCATCCCATCGAATAACATAAAAATATAAATATAACACCATCTATGTAAAAAAAAAATTGAATCTATAAAATAAATTAGTAATAATAATAACAAAAGGGTTAATTTAGGGATCTTTGTATTCATGATATTTGATTTGATTCATACTAGCTATGGAGATAAAAATTATGGAACTAGAATTCTATTACTTGTTATTTGGTTTAAAATTTTTGATGAGGAGTATTTATTATTTTCTATGATAAAATAAGTATGATATCATCTTTTTTGGATCAAATATTATCAATTATAACCAAATATAATGTAATAATTAAATGTGGTTGACTAGATAAATAAAGTAATGAATAAATCAAAGAATGAATTTTATAAATTTTTAAATTCAATATGTAGATAATTTGAAATCAATCAAGTAACACTTAGATATTTAAATTTAGAAGCAATATCAATAACAGCAGAAATATGGTAGGACTTGTTAATAATAAAAAAACAAAATAAATTTTTGAATATTCCTATATTCCTCAAATAAAAAACACAATACTGATTTTTTTTAATTATGAAATATGCATTATATAAAATTTATTAGAAGTTATACAACTACAAAATATTAATATATAGAAATAATTAATAGAAAATTATTTTAAAACCATAATTCAAAGTTTTTTTGATTGTTACCAGCCATCACAAATAACTAGGAGTCATACACATTTACTTGTTTGTCTTGTTCTACGAAAATATGAATTTCTGCATATATATACAAGAAACTAAAACTGCTATACCAATCCTAATCTTGTCTCAAGCCTCACAAGCCCACTAAGAGCTGAAGTAGGATCATGAAGATTTACTTCAGAATTAGATAGAATAGACAATTTGAAGGGATTTTTTTTTGAGTCTAACAGAAACATTAGGCTTGCACCATTCATGCTTATAAGATTGAAATTTGCAATATGAATAAAATATTCTATTGTGTCAATATAAATGATATTTCCATATGACAAAATATTAGCCAAACTGCAAGCACCCAATATAAAGATACTTGAAGGTATTTGAAACAGTATCAAACATATTTATGTCATTGAAAAGAGAATAATGATTATTTTAAATGGGAGATTTAATACATCATCAGGAAGTTTTTTTAACCGTAAGATTACATAAGTTTATGATACCTATGTAAATTTACGTAATTTTTTTCGTAATTATACGGAGCGTAATATTTTACGCAATATTTTTTGCAAAATTTTACGTAAAACATTACAATCTGTAAATTTACGTAATATTTTCACAAAATATTGCATAAATTTACGTAATATTTTCACAAAATATTGCGTAAATTTACGTAATATTTTTTGTAAAATTTTGCGAAAAATATTGTACGGATCATAAATTTTTCGTAAAATTTTGCGAAAAATATTACATAAATTTATACGGATCGTAAATTTACACAATATTTTGTGAAAATATTACGTAAATTTACGGATTGTGATATTTTACGTAAAATTTTGCAAAAAATATTGTGTAAAATATTACGCTCCGTATAATTACGAAAAAAATTACGTAAATTTACATAGGTATCGTAAACTTACGTAATCTTACGGTTAAAAAAACTTCCTAATAATAAAATATTATAAAATATTAGAATAGGTATAATTTTTTTGAATTCAATCTTGTATGAGGTTACATGTGTGCTTTCTTGTCTCTCATATTCCATGATCTTTCATGTGGAATAAAAGAAGCTTCGTGAAAAGAAGGATGCTATAATGTAAGCATTGGAAAGACACTACTGGAACCTTAAAAAACAACATACATATATATTGTGGTGAAGTAAATTGGTAATCAGGTGAAATGTCACGGGGAGGGGGTGATATTTAGTGACACTAGATGAACTTTCAGGTGATTGTCATCCTTGTATGAGGATGAAGGATGAATAATGCTGTGCGACGATGAAGAATATCGTACAAGGATGAAGGATATCGTGCAAGGATGAAGGATGATGCACAAAGGATGAAGTATGAAGTACAAAGATGAAGTGTAAACAAGAGAGAAAGTATAAATACGACTGTTGTGGAAGTAAGTTTCAGAAGTGAAAAACTCAATTAGAAAATGTTAGTTAGAATATAATTAATACTTTAATAAATATTAAATAGAAAAGTAAACTTTATTCAGGAACAGGAAAGATACGTCATGCTGTAATATTTCTGTTGTTAAATGATACTTTACTTTTAAAACTTTATATTTTATATTTTAATAAACTTATACTTTGTGTCGTAATATTGCGAAATATTATTAAATATTGTTTGATACTATGTTATTACTTTTACTCCACCTTACTTACTGTGCCTTCATGATTAATTTGATTATTACTTGATTATTATTATTATTTATTATATATTTATTATCTGTTTTGAGATAGGCAAGTTTAGATCGATTGATTGCTTGACCTACTGGCAGATAGAGCGTATTATTATTTGTTTGTGTGATGCANAAGGATGAAGGATGATGCACAAAGGATGAAGTATGAAGTACAAAGATGAAGTGTAAACAAGAGAGAAAGTATAAATACGACTGTTGTGGAAGTAAGTTTCAGAAGTGAAAAACTCAATTAGAAAATGTTAGTTAGAATATAATTAATACTTTAATAAATATTAAATAGAAAAGTAAACTTTATTCAGGAACAGGAAAGATACGTCATGCTGTAATATTTCTGTTGTTAAATGATACTTTACTTTTAAAACTTTATATTTTATATTTTAATAAACTTATACTTTGTGTCGTAATATTGCGAAATATTATTAAATATTGTTTGATACTATGTTATTACTTTTACTCCACCTTACTTACTGTGCCTTCATGATTAATTTGATTATTACTTGATTATTATTATTATTTATTATATATTTATTATCTGTTTCAAGATAGGCAAGTTTAGATCAATTGATTGCTTGACCTACTGGCAGATAGAGCGTATTATTATTTGTTTGTGTGATGCAAACTGTNCGACTGTTGTGGAAGTAAGTTTCAGAAGTGAAAAACTCAATTAGAAAATGTTAGTTAGAATATAATTAATACTTTAATAAATATTAAATAGAAAAGTAAACTTTATTCAGGAACAGGAAAGATACGTCATGCTGTAATATTTCTGTTGTTAAATGATACTTTACTTTTAAAACTTTATATTTTATATTTTAATAAACTTATACTTTGTGTCGTAATATTGCGAAATATTATTAAATATTGTTTGATACTATGTTATTACTTTTACTCCACCTTACTTACTGTGCCTTCATGATTAATTTGATTATTACTTGATTATTATTATTATTTATTATATATTTATTATCTGTTTTGAGATAGGCAAGTTTAGATCGATTGATTGCTTGACCTACTGGCAGATAGAGCGTATTATTATTTGTTTGTGTGATGCAAACTGTGAGACTGATTTGAGAAATTGTTCAAAATACTCTGCACTCCTGTGACAGTATCATTTTAATTATTGTAGCTTCGATGAAATTATGAAACTACCATTTATCGAAGATAAAATTTTTTATCTCGATAACCTATTAAACAATGTAAGTAATTTTTTTTATAATCATTTGTATCATTAATAGTAATAATATACTAATTATACTTTTGATATGGTGCTATTATAAGAAGTATTGTTTGATGATCTCCTAATAGGAGATCAAAATCTTCCAGAGTGTTGGATCTCAACAACTGGAAATGATGTGGATGTTTTGTTGGGACGAAAGAAGAAAGTAACTTGGGGGAGATCGAGGTTCATGAGTTTAAATTAAAACTAAGTAGGAAAGAGAAGTTATGGAGAGGTTTAAAAAAGGTGTTTGCAAAGTTGGGAGAAGTAGAAGTTTATTGAGAAGTTGAAATGTATTATCAATTATATAAATATTATTAATAAATAGATATATTTTTAAATTTATGAACTAAGTTTATGAATGAAGTTATTTGAAGTCAATTAAAAACAAAACCCTTTTGAGTTTGCTATTGTAGCCCAAAGAAAAATGTCAAAAACAGGACAAGATACTCAATGGAAACACTCTTTGTAAGTATCAAACCTTGAGTATTAGTCATCTTAAAAAAATATATAAACCTAACATTTATTTTTTGATTATATAGAATTCATAATTTTCAAGATACCAACAGAACATTTATAATTTCACCATCACCATTGACACCCAAAGAAAAACAGGACAGGGTGGTCTCAAAATGAGATACTGGATTGGCAAATACTTCAGCTGTTAAACCCATGATGAAAATCAATGAGAAATGAAAGTAAAAATGAACTGGAAGAATATTTTGGTGTGAACAAATATTATGACAATAAATCTGATAATGATCTTGAAGAAGATAGCGCATTAGAAGAGATCATGGCAAATATGTTTAAGACCATGATGGATGTGAAATTATTGATGCAGATAAAGCTCTAACGAAGAATCTGACAAAGTTCAGGAAAATAATTTGGTGTGAAGACAAAAAAAAAGATTAGAAGACATCCAAAATTGGGAATTCTTAAATTCTATGGTATTTTTAAGCAAGGTAAGATGTAAATTATTTAATTTTTTTGCAAATGATTAAGAGTTAATAATTATTTTATTTTATTTTTGTAGAGAATACCATTGGTTATATGATAATATGGTTATCTTCGTCAATATTTAAAAATAAGTTTTTAAAAATTGAATTGAAATGTAACATTAGATCTTGCTAAGTGAATTGCAAATTTTTTGGTGTATTTATATTCTAAAGATATTATTCATGGAAGATTAGTAATTACTTTCTAATTTATAAAAGACAAATTTCACAAATGAATTGTTTCTAATTTAATTTTTTTTTGATTATTTTATAATTTAATTAGAATTCTGAAAATATTCTCATTCATGATGAGAACATCAAATTGGACAGATTTTAGTTTTTCATCATTTTTCATTTAAGATCCCTTCTTTACATGCACTGGATGCATTATGCTTAGTAAAATAGCATCAAAAGATATCCATGAATTTCCAGTATTATATTTTCTAGAATTATATCTCGTCCAATTATTTGAACCATGAGTACACCATTCTTCATCAATTTCCTGTATTGCAACTTTAAATGGTGAACCAACATTGAAGAGAAGGATACACTTTTGATTTGAATTAAGTTAATTAAGATGCAATGATGAATAAAGTTTAATTTGACTATGGTTAATTTCTTTCACTAATATTATATCGTTTGTAGAAGTTGCATAAAGTACGGTCTACATAATTTTCTATTGCAAGTAAATATGAATAATTTATTATAAATTATATAAATTAATTGCTAATAAATTTACTGCAGACAAATTTTCTTGTTTTCTTCAAACACAATTACTTCTTTCAAAACTTTTTGTATTATTAAAATAATATTGTAATTAATTTGTCAGCATAAAAATTAATATAAAAATTTGTTATTTGAAAACATATTTTGTTATTTATTTATTTATTTTTTTAAAAAATAGAATATAGTATTAATTATTGATCGTGATGAAAAAAGAATGCTACAAAAATTTATCTAATAAAATCAAATGTATTCTGATCTTGTGATATACCTGGCTTTAGCCAACCCCAAAATCAGTGAAGAGGAAAATATACAAACGTACTTTATTTAGACCATGTGATTCCTGATGAGCCAATAATAACTATAAATGTATTGATTGGCTTATCAGATGACGTACGATCAGAAACTTACAAATGTTAACAACACCAATAAATATAGGGAAGCCGTTTTCATATATTTCCAATTAGAATTGACAAAAAAATTAGAATAGACAAGAATTAAAAAATTAAGAGATGAAAAAGGAGGAATTTTTATTTACCACAATAAATCTTTCGGGCTACCAACAATAGAATTTAAATTATTCTATAATGCAACTTCAGGTTTACGTTCTCAATCCAAAATAGCATCAAGTTTATTAGGAAAATATTAATAAGGTTTACAGGGGTAAAACTGGCCCTATAAATTAATAATTAATTAATTAATTAATTGAAATATTAATATAAAAAATAAATATAAATATATAATGTCGTCAAATAATTTCTTAATTTTTCTAAGTTTTGAAAATATTTATAAAATTAGATACTTTTAATCTATTATTTGTTTCCATTTCAATTCAAAGTGTTGCATAATTTCCAAACGGTTCAATTTTTATTTGTTACGTTTCGTGATATTCGTATTAATTGACAGAATATCATCTTTATTTAAATCATTCAAAACTCTAACCGCATCAGAAAATGTTTTTGTAGAATATGATGAGGAAGAGTTTGATCTTTCAATTTTCTACTTTTCTTTAGAATAGAAAGTGGAATACCTTCTTTGGAAGCATAATTATTATCTCCACTACCACCTTTACCATCAGTTAGTTCATTTAACTCAATTTTGTTTTAATTCTTTCGATTCTCAAGATCCTCATCATTCTCTTTTTTTCAATTATGTCCCCAAATTCTTCTCCTTCAATTAATCTTGTATTGACCTCCAAATTTTTTAAAAGTTCACTTTTCAATTCTTTTTCCCAATCATACATTTCATAGGATGATTGGAATGAAATTTCTTCTTTCTCATTACCTTCAATCTGATTTTCAGAACTTGATAATGAAAATTTTTCTATTATTGGACTATTTAAAATAATTTCTGTTAATTCTAACCATTTGTTGATGTTTTTCGTGCTACATCATCTTCTCTTACTTTATGAAGTTTTTCAGAGTTAGCATCAGTTCTGTCCATGTCCACTACAACCACATCTATTACCTCTACCATCTCTACCACCTCTACTACCTCTATCACCTCTACTGCCTCTATTTCTTCGTCTACCCTTCCGCCTGTTGGGACTGTATTTGCTGCATTATTTTAATTGAATAATATATCATGTTAAGTGTATTTAAATTCTGTGAATTAGGTTATTATTATTTGACGTGCGTGCTTACATGTAAAATTGGGTGATCTATTATAAATATCATTTGATTTATCACTTGATTTTTTAAATTCATTTGCCGCGTAATAACCTATAGAAAAACTTGTTTATCTTGGCCAATAGAAATAGATTTGCATGCTTGTGCCTAGGATCATCAATTAGTTATTTCTGTATTACAAATGCGTTTGTGTACTTAAACAAGAACTTTTGATAAATAATAGCTTGAACTTATAATTAAAATTGAAAGGTAAACTGTAAAATATCTGAAAAAAAAAGTAAATATTTGCCCAACTAATCATACTTGAATCGAAAAATCATTTGCAAAAATAAATATAATAATTGAAATTTATATTTTTATACATTTTCTTTTGCAATATCTTTAAATAGTCTTGGTAATATGATTTCATTGGCTTGTTATATATTATTATTTTTATAATAAAATATTATAAATAATTAACAAATATTAATGTTTAATGATTATAAATCATTCTTTCAAGTTTTAATAAGCATTTGCATTGACATATTTATATATATATAATATATAAAAGTTCAATGTATAAATGTACAATTGAATTTTTTATGATAAATAAGCCTCTTTTCAATGTTTGTGAACTTGATATAGATTAAAATGCAAGTAATACACTGGTCGAATGAACAAAAATCGGAATCCTATTGATGGCGGAAATATGCATAAATCGGACATCCTATTTGTGAAAATTCATAAATCGGAAAAAATCGACTGCCTATATTTAATAAATCTTAGCAAATTTAGCCATCAATCGGAATCCTATTGATGGCGGAAATATGCATAAATCGGACATCCTATTTGTGAAATTTCATAAATCGGAAAAAATCGACTGCCTATATTTAATAAATCTTAGCAAATTTAGCCATCAATCGGAATCCTATTGATGGCGGAAATATGCATAAATCGGACATCCTATTTGTGAAATTTCATAAATCGGAAAAAATCGACTGCCTATATTTAATAAATCTTAGCAAATTTAGCCATCAATCGGAATCCTATTGATGGCGGAAATATGCATAAATCGGACATCCTATTTGTGAAAATTCATAAATCGGAAAAAATCGACTGCCTATATTTAATAAATCTTAGCAAATTTAGCCATCAATCGGAATCCTATTTATGATAAAACCGTCCTATTTTTTTTTCATTCGACCAGTGATAATATGATAAATATATATATCTTTGTGATACAATGTAATGGATTAAATAATTCTAAAAAACTTTATTTGGATTTATCATAAATTTAAACATAATTAAAAGATCCCTTTTTTATATCTTTTACGAAATGAAATTGTGGAAATTATGAAGGATATCAATGAGTATGCCATATAAATGAGTACCTAAACAATTTGCATGCTTCGAATCTAATTAATTACTAACTGTTGATAAAACACTTCCCTGCTGAAACTTACTCCCAACAACAGTCGTATTTATACTTTCTCTTTTGTCTACACTTTATCCTTCATCTTTGTACTTCATTCTTCATCCTTTGTGCATCATCCTTCATCCTTTGTACTTCATCATGGATGGCTACACAAATTATCTAGATGACAATCACCTGAATATTCATCTAGTGACACAAATTATCATCCCCTGTGACATTTCACCTGATTACCGATTTGTTCTGCCACAATATTAACGTTCCTGATGATCATTATCGATAAATATACATATTTGTAATGGTGCGTTGTTAAAAACAAGTGAATCAAGGAAAAGTCTTTTCCAACATATTTTATCATGTTTCATTATTTAAATCATCTTGTAAAGTGAGTAAAATTCTGAAAATGTTTAAGAGATTACAAATAATTATACCACTACTATTTTCTATCCTAATATCCTTACCTTGAATCTATCAGTTAATATCTTTACCTTTGAATCTATTAGTTAATTATTCTAGTTTGAACTAATTTAGAATTCTTAAACTCAATTCTTCCTTACAATCTTTTTTTTGTGTAATATTCAATGTCCATATTAAAAAATTGAAATACGTTTATTTCAAATTATTAAAATTTATTACATATCAGTATTCTAGTACATTGGTAAAAGGTAATAACATATATATTCTGAAAATTTGAATTTTATTAAATTGTAACATATAATAAGAAAAAAAAATAAAGTAAATTACAAATGGTAACAAATAATGTGGAGCATTACAAAGTCTCTAAGCTCCAAAAATTCTTTGGAGAGCTCATTTACTTCATTTTTGAGGAGCTTATTTTTTTCCTCCAAATCGTTTACTTTTTGTTTTAATTTTTCGGCTTCACTCTTTTTTTTATCTCGATATCTCAAAGCTATTAATTTAATTTAATAAAATTTTTCATTAATACAATATAAATATACATATTATCATATTAATTTCGGTTTAATATTAAAATTACCCGATTTTCTATCTGAATCTTTTTTTCGTTTTCTTTTCTCTAATTCTTCTTCACCTTTTCCATTTTCTTTTCGACTTCTTTTTCTTGACCCTTCACCTTCACCTTCTTCTTTACTTTCTTCTCCTTCTTTTCCACCTTCATGCTTTTCCCTGTTTCTCTTTTGTGGCTTTGAAATTGAATAATAATCTTTGATTAATTATGGCATGCAATATTCTTTGTGGTATTAAACCAAGTTATATATTATATGAAATATATAGCATAATCATTATTTGCTCACTTTGTTTACTTGATTTCTGATTTCGAAATCACTTACACCGTCTTGTATGGTAAAGTCATTAAAAAAGGAAAAACTTTCATTACAAAATGTTTGTTCCAGACTGAGAGCTGAAAGTTCTAAATATGTTTGACGCATTTAGTCATAAGAAAAATTTAACATAAGAAATATGTTAACGTACCGTAAAGTGCCGCATACAATACCCGGGATACATTACATCCCACCACTTGAAAACATGGATTATACCCGGGTATGATACATGATTTTAGAATAAAATCAATATAATGCCGATCTCCCAGGGTACACTACTCGGGAGGGTATTGTATACGGCACTTTACGGTAATAATAATTATTATACACTACCATGATTAAACAAAAAGTGAGTATTTTCCATTTTTAAGATTTTTGTTAAGGAGTTGTTACAGATCTTTTTTTCGCCAAAAAAATTTATAAATCTTTATTCATGACTCATCGTTACGTCAATATCTTATGCTCAATAAATTCTAGAATATAATCATTTGAAAATCTATTCTTGTAAATAGATTTTTCAGATTATTAGATTTTCTAACATCATATCATTTGACCAATCACAATTCAAGATTCGAATTCCAGTTTTCATTTTCAAAAAGCATAGTTTAGAAGGAATTTATAATGAATAATAAAAAGAATGAATTTTATTTATATGTTGCATTTGGAACAAAACAAATATCCAATAGTTAGAAATATATAAAAAGTAAGTAGAGTTTTATTATTTTCAATGTTTAAATGATACAAAAGGTATATGATGTTTTTTGTTGTTTTTATATAAGCAAGACTCACAATTTCAAAATTCCAACAGTCATTTTTGTCTGTCTTTTTGCTTTTTAATTTGGTTGCTTGTTTAATTACTTGTTTCTTATTATTATTATCATTTAATGTGATGTTTCTTTATAACAAAATATTACTTATATATTTATTATTTTTTTGAGCGAGGCTTTGATCATATGACACCATATGATCTTGGGAACCCAAAATACACTTAGTCATTTTTTATTCTATATTTTATTTTTGAATATTATTGAGAGATAATATAAATATTAGAAATGCTAACTTTAATTTTCTCTTACATATATTATCTAGCAGATAGAAGTAATTTTCTTCATTTACTTTAACAAACTGATGGATTGGTAAATAATTTTTAACCGAAATCGAAGATTTATTTGTTATATTACTTGATTCACAATATCATCAGGAAATTTTAATAGGCGTAATATTCCGTAAACTTTTTGGTCCATAATTTCTCCGGAGAATTACGACACCCACAGAGATCTTCGAAATAATTTTCCGGAGATTTTCGAAACGTAATATTAGATTATTAATACGTTGCGAAAAAAAATCGCATAAATCTACGTAGATTTTACGTAAAAATTTACGTTTAATTTCGAAAGTTTTCGTATTTAATTATTTTCGCGATATCAATTTTTACATTAAAATTTTATAATTATTTATTTACATATAATAATATAATAATAAAATAATTCTCTTTATTACGTTATATAATAAAAATAATATTTATACAAATAATATAAATTCTATAATATAAATAATAATAAATTTTAATTCGAATCTTTCCGCTATTCTTACATCGATGGTATTAAATTCACCTTTGATTTTCACGTACTTACGAATTTATTTTTTTACTCGAAAAACAATTGATTCTCGTAAGATCTAAATGTCTTAAAAATATATCAAGAAAATTAATATGTCATTTGAAAATCTCCGAAATGTTACAAATAAGTAAAAATTAAAATTGTAAGAAATAAATTATATTTGCAACTTACATAACTTACATTTAAAAACTCATGCATATAATC
>PQFF01000027.1:470862-497889 GCA_003547095.1 Diversispora epigaea | reverse complement strand
TGATTATACATAGGTCTGACTGTATATTTTATTTAGTATTATATTTTATTTAGTATTATATTTTATTTATAAATATCCGAAATATTTTATGCTATAATTTATTATCATTCAAAGAATTCCGAGAACAATAAATTAAAAATAAATTTTTTTGCAATATATGATTTCTAGTTGCTATATTTCCATAAATATTCATAAAAAAGTGCAAAAATTTATATTACGAAGATTTAAAAGTAAAAAATATTTTCGTAAAAAAAAATTAAGCTGCGAAAAAATTACGGAATTTTTCGAGGTGTAATAAATACGTAGAAAGTTACGAAATCTTGCGGAATTTTTTCGAGGCGTAAGAAATTGGTGATTTTACGGGCGAAATTATTATGTATCGAAATCTTTCGGAGATATACGTAATATTACGGGGAAATCTCCGTATAAATTACGGAAATTTTACGTTTTGTAATAATTACGGAATATTACGCCTATTAAAATTTCCTGATGATCTTCGTATTAAAATATTTAGTTAAAATTTATTTTCAATAATAATTTTCTTCATTTAACAACTGTCCAAAGAATTCATTACGTTCATATTGGAGAATCAAACATTTATCGCAAAGGTTAACCAATCGTGCAGTAAACTATAAAAAATGCAATAAATAGTGATAAATATTAATAATACCTCTTCAACAGCCTTTTGAATAATAGCTCATATAATTTCTTTTAAATGTTCAAACTCAAGATTTAGCTAAAATATTATAAATTAATCTATTAAATAAATAAATTAAATAAATAAATTAACAAAAGAACAGACTTTCTCCAAATACTCCTCATCCAAGTTATCATTCAATTCCCCATATAAATGTTTTACATCTCAAGTTTCCCTAACGAACTTAATATACATGTCGTCAAAACTATTGAATTGAGTCAGACGCAATTAAAATTGAGAAAAATTGAAGTTGAGTCAAGGCAAATTTTGATTTTTACTAGTAACTGACGCAATTAGTTGAGTCAGACGCAATTAAAAATTGAAATTTTAAGAGTTGAGTCAAGGNTATTGGAGAATCAAACATTTATCGCAAAGGTTAACCAATCGTGCAGTAAACTATAAAAAATGCAATAAATAGTGATAAATATTAATAATACCTCTTCAACAGCCTTTTGAATAATAGCTCATATAATTTCTTTTAAATGTTCAAACTCAAGATTTAGCTAAAATATTATAAATTAATCTATTAAATAAATAAATTAAATAAATAAATTAACAAAAGAACAGACTTTCTCCAAATACTCCTCATCCAAGTTATCATTCAATTCCCCATATAAATGTTTTACATCTCAAGTTTCCCTAACGAACTTAATATACATGTCGTCAAAACTATTGAATTGAGTCAGACGCAATTAAAATTGAGAAAAATTGAAGTTGAGTCAAGGCAAATTTTGATTTTTACTAGTAACTGACGCAATTAGTTGAGTCAGACGCAATTAAAAATTGAAATTTTAAGAGTTGAGTCAAAACCAAATTAGTTTTGATGACATGTATAGAACTTAATAAGGATTTCCCAAAATCCAGTTGATCAGAACTTAATCGGGTAGATCCATTGAGTTTGCAGTTAGTTTGGGATCAACTAAATCATCTGATCAATCATCATCGTCTCCTCATTCTACTGCTCTTACTATTATTCAAGTTATTCTCCTAATTTTTGATGGTCTCTTATAATGCTTCAAAAAGTTCTTTGGAATCACTTGTATTTGCAATTAAACAAATCATTCATTTATCTATTTTATCTTGTGGAGTATGTGTAACAATAATGATGAAGTTGAATTGTAAGAATTAAATGTATCTTCGTATCAGAAAACTTCTTTAAGGTTGCAATATTATTTATTACTTGATGTTAACTCAATTTGACATCAAAAAAAATAAAAATATATTTGAATAGTAATATAAACTTGCAGATTTCTCATAAAACAGTGGAAAGATAGATTTTCACAAAAAAAATTAAAGCAAATCTCTCCATTTCAAAATGTGAAAGGTATAAAATTTTGCAATTTGAATCTAAAAGATACGAAAATTCATAATATAAGTTTAACACATTAAATTCCTTTATTTTAAATATTAATATCAAATGAAATATCATGTATAAGCCAATGAAAAATATATATTTCAAGAGAAAGAAAGAGAAGATCTCGCATTTTCATGACAACTAAATGAACAAGTAATCAACAGAACACTCAGCAATGACAAAACATTCACCAAAAGGAATACAAATAACAAAAACCAAAATCTCTCAAAATTAAATAAGGACATCCGAGAAAAAAGATAAGACACAATACAATGACTTCACCTTTCACAAGCCTCCTCATACTTCCCTTCTCTTTTTTGCTATCATCACATTCAACCTGGCTCTTACTTTCCAACTTCCTATTATTTTTAAAATAGATAAGAAATAGTTATTGATATATAGAAACATAAACAAGCATAAAGAGAATAATATTTACTTCACAGCACGTCTAATCTCTTTCAAATCGTCATCTGCCGTTTTCTTTCTCTCCTTCTCTTCTTTTTTTGCCAACCTCTTCAACTTAATTTTAGCATCAACATCCTTTAAATATTAAAAAAATACTTCATAGTAAGGAAATTATATATTTTAAAAATATATAAATATATATTAATCTTCCCTTTTCACTAATTTTACTCCCATACCTAAAAAAAATAGAATTTTAATTAAAAAATAAACTTTTATAAAAAAAAATAAATAAAAAAAGAAAGAAAGCAACATTTGAATACATTTACCTTTAACACATTATTCTTTTCATATATATGACCAGGTACAATTACAATCAAAAAAGTAATAGACTTTAGATCTGGTTGTCATTTTTAATTTTGGATTTAATAAACAATTCATTTAAATATTTTTCACACCAACCAATTAAATTATAAAAAAATTTATATGCGAAGTCATGTGTTAATATATTTTTTATAAGGATCCTTATTCAAATGCAAGTACTTCTTTGGTCCATTTATCAATATCCGTAGGCAAACCAAGATTTTGAGCAATTTCTCACTAATCCCAAATTTTAATTTCTTCGATTTGCAAATCATCTCGTTTAAGAAGAGATGCTATTGAAGAATCTCCAAGAGAAGTAGAATCCGAACTATCAAAAATAAGTTTTGGATACTTTACGACAATATCATTGCAGAAATTTTTTAATTTTTTAAAGCCGTTTCTACTAAAAATAGAATGATAAATAAAAGAAAAATGTGTTCTTAACTAGCAGTCTTTAGTTTCAATAATAAGAGTTCCTAATTTGTCGGTTAATTCCTCAAGTTCAAATTCATCAGCAGCTAACATTAAATCATAAATAAATCTAGTTTCATAATTTTTCCTCCATAGATATATCTTAAAAATTAATAAACAATAATAATGAAATAATAAATAACAATAATAACAAAATAAATTTCAATAAAAGCAATTATTTTGATGACAACTTACTGAAGAATAACATTAAAAATTTTAGTTGAAATGCTCGACTTGATAATTATTTTAATATCATTTCATTTGGCTGAATATTTTCTAATTCTGTTCGGAAATAAGACGACCGAAATTTCAATACGTTGGAATGTGTCGTAAACGATTTTTCCTCATTTTCAACCTTATATCTTTATCATTAAGAATTCAATAGATTTTTTGGTAACTTTTAAAGAATTTTAAGGACATTTTTCTTTTTGTAAATTTTATAAATTGAGCATTAAAAAAAAAAAGAAAGGATAACAAAATGGGTAACAAAAACAATGTTAATTTATGCGATTATTGTATGAACTTCTTATTCCAATAAGACATCATCTTACGTTTAAATTAAGCAATTAATTGAATTCTAGGCTGGAAAAATTGTAAGCCATTTGATTTATTATTTTCTTTGGAAAATATAAATCTGGAAAATTTCAAGATATTGTTTGGTGTAATTTAATTTATATTATTTTTATAAATAACTAATGATAATTTTTAATATATAGACCCTAATTGTCGAAGTATAATGAACCCGTGTTATAAGTGTCATAACTTATGATTATGATGTTGATTCTAAAAAATCATAGGAATTCATTGATTGGGGTGGGGAAAATAAATTCAATTCTCAACTTAGAATGCATTTTAATATATTTAAAGAATAAATGTATTTGTAACAACTTGTTATAAAAGTTAGTTTGTAACAACCTTTTTATTTTTTTTTAATAATAAAATTATTTTATGTATTTATAGATAAAATTTATATGTAAAATTTAATTTGGAAAATATTTACTTAATGCATTAAAAACAGTTTCATAGACAAAATTTTGAGTTATAAACAGTTTCTTGAAATTATTAAAAAAAATTCTTTGTTTTAGTTACACAACTGATCTTTTGTTTCGATTTGTTAATCGCTTAATGTTACACCTGATCCTAAAATTTGATTGGAGTTNTCTTATTCCAATAAGACATCATCTTACGTTTAAATTAAGCAATTAATTGAATTCTAGGCTGGAAAAATTGTAAGCCATTTGATTTATTATTTTCTTTGGAAAATATAAATCTGGAAAATTTCAAGATATTGTTTGGTGTAATTTAATTTATATTATTTTTATAAATAACTAATGATAATTTTTAATATATAGACCCTAATTGTCGAAGTATAATGAACCCGTGTTATAAGTGTCATAACTTATGATTATGATGTTGATTCTAAAAAATCATAGGAATTCATTGATTGGGGTGGGGAAAATAAATTCAATTCTCAACTTAGAATGCATTTTAATATATTTAAAGAATAAATGTATTTGTAACAACTTGTTATAAAAGTTAGTTTGTAACAACCTTTTTATTTTTTTTTAATAATAAAATTATTTTATGTATTTATAGATAAAATTTATATGTAAAATTTAATTTGGAAAATATTTACTTAATGCATTAAAAACAGTTTCATAGACAAAATTTTGAGTTATAAACAGTTTCTTGAAATTATTAAAAAAAATTCTTTGTTTTAGTTACACAACTGATCTTTTGTTTCGATTTGTTAATCGCTTAATGTTACACCTGATCCTAAAATTTGATTGGAGTTTTTACATATAACAAGTGTAACAAGTTGTTACAATTAGATTCATCCTATTTAAAAATTAAAAAATTAAAGCGTAAAATCAAATATTGTCTTATTTTACTTTATTATTATATTTTTTCATTGCAGGATTAATTCTAAATAATATTTTTATTCAGGTTTATTTATAATTTTCGTATTACTAAATTTCTGAATTCATGTCGAGAACTTTTTCTATTTTGAATCTGAAATTTAATAATAAAAAAATTAACTATCTGTTTATTATTTAGTTCGGATTTTACTTTATCTTTACTTTTATTTTTATAGATACATTTCCGGAGAATTGCTAGAACATTATCTTAAGTGAGGATTTTCAGAAGAGAATTCATTCTAGCCCCTATTCAGGATTTTATTCTAAACCCCGGGATCTCAGAATTTAATTGGATCATACTACGGCAGGTGATCAAAATATATTATGTGTAAGGTGACAAATATGGTTTCTACATGTAGGATATTTATTTAATAAAAATCGATATGCGATACACACTGATAAATAAACGCGACACGCGATGATAAATACACTACCGGACAAACACTTACCCTAACCCATGAATCTAACATGAAGTCTAGGATAGTAGTCTAGACCCACCAATCTATGTTAAATTTTGTTTTTGCAGATAAGAATACACGTCGAACATGTGATTCTTTTATCTCCTGGAATATTTTAATACATATTTTAATCCAGATAATTAAAAAATAAAAAATAAAAATAATTTGCTCTGCATTCACGTCAAAAAAATTATTCACATATATTAAACAAAGGCAAAAGGTGGTTTTGGTATTATTTATTTTGCTAAGTTTGTTGATGGATGTATCAATTATTAGGATTTTGAAATCAACAATTGGAAAGGGAAGCCAAATGGAAGTGGTATCAAAAAAGTTTGATGGTATAGTAGATATAAATGAAGATTTTTTAAAAGAGGTAAAGTAATATTTTAAATTAATATAATTGATATGGAAATTTATTTGAAAATATCTATTGTAATTTAAAAATATGTTATTTAGATAGTAATTTTCTTGAGAAAAAATATTGAAATGACATCATTTAGATTTTATATAATTACAAAAAATCCAGAACTCACAAATATATAATGATTTTACGATATTCAAGTCATAAAAGTCTTTGAAATTATTGAAATACTAATTTTAATAATGTCATTTAGTATCAAAAATTATTCTATTTAAAAGAATTAGCCAATGAATTTCAAGAATATGTAAATTACATATAATTTTCATCCTGTTAATATTTTAAAGTCCCCATATCACATGACATGATAAAAACTGTCTTTAAAATATATAATGTGTTTCGACGACCAAAAATTTCATTTCACTCTCTTAAAATAATTACTCAAATAATTATGGAATGTTGGGATGCTCGAATTACATATAGACACACTTTTGAGAATTAAATAAAGAGTTATAAAATACTTTATAGATTATTCTGAAAATGAATTCGAAAATAATAACAAAATTCCTATTTAAATTAAAGAAGTTGAAGAATTTGCCAAAAAAAATAACGGCTAATACAACAACTACAATTCCAGCAAATTTATAAAACACGTTTGAAACCAAAAATGATGAAAACTTTGAAAGAAACTTAAATATTAAAAGAGTTCTTTTCACCAAAAAATATTTATTTTATATTTATATTTCATTTCAAATTATTTCTTTCCTTAAATCCCTCCTCTTACCTTGAAAATATGAAATCGTTTAGTCTTGTATTCCCATTTTTACTTCCACTTCCACTCAGATTACTCAATTTATTTAACACAGTCATTCTAATACTATCATCACATTTTAATGAAATACTGGCGTTTCAAATCCATCTCTATGTAAAATAACATAAAAATTGTTAAATTTATAATATTCCAAGATTGCATATCTATTGGATTTCTATTGACATTTTTTCGACTTAGCTCTGCTTTATAAAAATAATATTATCCAATTCATGATTTATTATATAAAATGCAATCTAGAATAACCAAAAAAGATATATATATTAAAGAATTAAAGAAAATTGGTCTGGAATAGTCAATAAATTTTATCTTTATTCACAATTCACCATAATAATTAGATAAATTTGCTATCTCCTCGTTTATAAAGTGAATCATGTGATTATAGAGGTTGCCTGCCTGATTGGATATTAAATAAACTAAATTTAAATTGTGTAATCATTTTATTTATGTCACGTTTGTGATAATCCATAAATACGCGTCTAATTTTTTTCCCTGATCTTGTTTCACTTTTTCCCACAAACTTTTTTTTCCCATAAAATTTTTTTTACTCTAAATTTTTCTTTGTACTTTCGCTCATGAAAATAACATATTTTTATTAAAAACAATTGATATTTTTATCAATAAACCGATTTATTTTTACCAAAAAATGATTTTTTATTATAAAAAAAATGTTTTATAATATCAATATACTGTCACTTCTTCCTATCGAAACATTTACTTACTTTATATTTGATTTCTCTTAAAGATAATTTCAGGAGATTTATTTGCAGGGGCTTAAGTACAAATTGGTTGCTATTCTTCGTTTATTGTTCTGGTTCAAGACATCTAGTATAACTTCTTGTTTGTAGTTTGATCAGAACATTTGTACTTATTTTTTAGATTGAGATATTTTATTGATTTTTTTTCGATTGAAAAATTCTTGTACTAATATTTCTAATTATTAATCCTTAGATTGAAGTATGATAGTTGATTTTTACTTTTCGAAATGTCCTTGGCAAGTTTTTCTTATTTAGAAATATTTAAGTTGTACATTACTTTATTTATTGATTTCAAACATTAACATTCTTTGATATTTATAGCTTATCTAAATACAATAAACAAACAGGATTCTTTGCATTAAACATTTACAGGATTGAGAATTGTAGGTGGTGCTAATACTAACTACTTTTACTGGGAATGATTTTTTTAAGCTCGAAAAACCAGAAATAGAATATTATGTGAACGAAATAACTGCAAAATATTTGAAGAGCTAAAATTATAAGATTTAGATAAATTATCAAAGAATTGAAATCAATGGATTCAGGTAACAATTTTTATTTTATTATCTGCTGCTTTTCCGTTTGAATTTTTTAATTCTTTTTGGTCTTTTTTTTCTTTGAAAAATGAATATGAATAGTTAATACAATATCATAAAAAAATATTCAAGGTGACATAAGGATTTGGATAGGAGAAAAAAATCGAAGAATGGATTCAGTTTACAAAATTCATATTATTTACTGTCATTCATTTTGAGCTTTTTATAAATAAACAGTTAAGATCAAGAGAAAGAGAATAATTGAACTGAGATAAAGATTTGGATGAAAAAATGAAGTAAGTAGATTTTATTTCTATAATTTACATTTTTCAAATAAATTTTCTTAAGTCAAATTTAATTTCTTTCTTTAAAAAAATAGTTAACAATTTTGAATAATTAAAATAATTGAGCTTGAATCAATTCAAATCAATAAATTAGAGAAGCAAATTTTATTTTGTTATTTTTGTTGTGATTCGCAATCTTTATTGCCATTAACATTTTTTCTCTACTAATAATTTTAATTCTACTAACATTTCTACCAACATTTTTATTTCATTTATCTATTAATTTAGATTGTTAAATACTATTAGTTAGAATTACCAGACTTCACTAAAAGGCTTATACAATATGAATTTTATCTATATTCTAATAATTTGAAAATTACAAGTCCTTTGAGAGAGAGGTGAGTATTTTATTCACTGAGTTCATATAGGTTGTTCCTTTATCTTGTCATAATATCCATGTAACCTGCTCATTTGCTGGGAAAATTGAAAGCACATCATGGCCACTATTAAGTTAGTGAATGTTCTTTTCTTAGCATTAAGAACTTTGATAAGTATAACTGGGAGAATTGAAAGCACATCGTGGCCATTATTATAATGAACGTTCTTCTCTCAGTTTTATTGAAGTTCTTAAATGTGCAAATAGGATATGTGCAAATTATTGAGAGCCCATGCTTTTCTTTAATTAGGTAAATACAATAATTGTACTCACATTCACTTTTGTTTTGTTTTTTTTAGTGAAAAAATAAAGAGCATAGATTTCTTTTGTGAGTATACAAGGTAAAGGTAAAGTTTTTTTTTCTAATGATGGATCAACCCAAGTCTCTCAAGATTATTATTATNTTTTTATTTCATTTATCTATTAATTTAGATTGTTAAATACTATTAGTTAGAATTACCAGACTTCACTAAAAGGCTTATACAATATGAATTTTATCTATATTCTAATAATTTGAAAATTACAAGTCCTTTGAGAGAGAGGTGAGTATTTTATTCACTGAGTTCATATAGGTTGTTCCTTTATCTTGTCATAATATCCATGTAACCTGCTCATTTGCTGGGAAAATTGAAAGCACATCATGGCCACTATTAAGTTAGTGAATGTTCTTTTCTTAGCATTAAGAACTTTGATAAGTATAACTGGGAGAATTGAAAGCACATCGTGGCCATTATTATAATGAACGTTCTTCTCTCAGTTTTATTGAAGTTCTTAAATGTGCAAATAGGATATGTGCAAATTATTGAGAGCCCATGCTTTTCTTTAATTAGGTAAATACAATAATTGTACTCACATTCACTTTTGTTTTGTTTTTTTTAGTGAAAAAATAAAGAGCATAGATTTCTTTTGTGAGTATACAAGGTAAAGGTAAAGTTTTTTTTTCTAATGATGGATCAACCCAAGTCTCTCAAGATTATTATTATATTAGAGGAAGGTTGTTATTTTTCCATTACTACTAATCTATTTAAACTAATGATTTGTATTTGTTATTTTTTATTTGAAGATTCTACTAATTATTCTTATTTTTACTAACAATTATTACTTTATCTGTGCCAATTTTTATTTAAATTAACTATTTTTTATTGATGACTTTGATTTATTTTAATTAACATTTTCTTATTTTTGCTAACAGTTTCTTTTTTTCTATTTTTATTAACATTTCACAATTTTTATTTTTTTACTAACAATTTTATGACTTTCGATTTTTCATTTTTCTTTTCTGTTTATCAACAAGTTTTCTTTATTCTAAATTATTTTATATTTTTGCTATTTCTACCAATATTTTATTTGAATTTCACTAACACAACTAAGTATTTATCAAATATGCAATGAACTTGATAACTACTTTAATGGAACCAATTGTTATAGAAATATTAGAAAAAGTTCACACTTCTTGCAAAATATTTGTGAACAATTATCATGAAACTTTTAAATTACCTACCAAAGCCAAAACCAAAAGAAAAAACGAACTTAAGGGTGAATTAAACCTTGTATTGGAAGACATAAACAACATCCACAAGTTTTGTAAAGATGTAAATTCACTTAAGGCAGCTCAAGAGGTTTGTTAAATTTTGTTTTTTATGTTTATATAATTTATGACACATGTATAATAATAGTGTCGTATCTATGTTATCTATGTTTATTTTAGATGTTGGGTCTATTAGGATCGCCATTATTAAGATTTTGAAGTTAAAGTTAATTATTACTTGCCCAACGATTTCCTGTACCAGAAGTGAATCAAATAGTTTTGCAACAAATTTTGTCCATGACACTGCTGCTACAAATTCCATTCACGCTACTAAAACTTCTATGGATACAAATTCTGCATGAACTAATAGTGTTACTGCGAATTCAGTTCGTGTCACTAAAATTTCTGCTACAACTACAAATTCTACTCAAACTTATTGTGCTGCCATTAGTTCCATTCACACTTCTACCAACAATGTCCATACTGACACAACTTCAAGAAATTCTCTCACAATCCCTGCTACGTCAAGTTCTATCCGTTCTATAAATTCTGCTACCGGAGGTGTCTGCAATGATCTTAATAACAACAACAAAAACAATAATAATATTAATATTACAAGTTTGTATAAAAGAAAAAATTCATTAAGTTCTGGAGGAGGAAAAAATGAAAAATAAATTAAGCTCATTCAATAATCATTACCTTGTATTCACTTATTAATAAACTCATTTTATATTGTATTTCATTTTGAGCTCACTTAATAAAGCTCAATATGTACATATTCCATCATATATTCATTGCTGATTTTTTGAAAAAGCAGGTATTTTTCAAAGTAAATAACATATTGTTATTTATAATATAAATCATTCATTCAATATTCTAACGAACAAAATTCCCATCAAATGATGTTTTTTATTGAATTCAATACAAATATTAAGAAAATAAAATAAATTTAAAGCGAAGTGTTATAATAATTATAGGTGCAGACTTAACTGACGTAACTATGTTAAGTCATATAAAATCATAAAAGACGTAACTCCTAAATTATATGACGCAACTAGTTAAGTCATATGAAAACATATGACGTGACGTAATGACGTAACTTTGAAGAAAGCATAAGTCTGCACCTATAATAATAATGCATATATTTATGTTTAATAAAAAATTCATGAGAATGACTTTCTCACTATTAAAGAACATTTGCATATATTATTTTTTTTACATGTTTAACACAATGTGACTAGCAAAAAATAATACTTGTCGTGTAAATTGAACCATTGAATTAATTTACAATGCATGACGGATATTAAGTTTGAATATTTTTGTGAATAATCTAATCTGTATATTAGGATTTTTTCAAACTGAATCTCTCGGAATTTTGACCAATTAATTTTCCTTATCTTAATAATAGTATCATAAGTAATTATATTAATATATAAATATATCCCAAAGATAATTGGCTCCAGAAATAATTGCACTTTAAAAATTTCTATATTATATAACCTTTCTACAAACAATAAGTTATTCTCAAGAAATTATCCTTATGAATTTCAATTAACTCTTCGAGGAACTAAAGGCGGATTTGCTCAAATAACTTTTTGGGATATTTATAATGGACGTGCTAACATAATTGTGGCTAAAGTTAAANACGTAACTTTGAAGAAAGCATAAGTCTGCACCTATAATAATAATGCATATATTTATGTTTAATAAAAAATTCATGAGAATGACTTTCTCACTATTAAAGAACATTTGCATATATTATTTTTTTTACATGTTTAACACAATGTGACTAGCAAAAAATAATACTTGTCGTGTAAATTGAACCATTGAATTAATTTACAATGCATGACGGATATTAAGTTTGAATATTTTTGTGAATAATCTAATCTGTATATTAGGATTTTTTCAAACTGAATCTCTCGGAATTTTGACCAATTAATTTTCCTTATCTTAATAATAGTATCATAAGTAATTATATTAATATATAAATATATCCCAAAGATAATTGGCTCCAGAAATAATTGCACTTTAAAAATTTCTATATTATATAACCTTTCTACAAACAATAAGTTATTCTCAAGAAATTATCCTTATGAATTTCAATTAACTCTTCGAGGAACTAAAGGCGGATTTGCTCAAATAACTTTTTGGGATATTTATAATGGACGTGCTAACATAATTGTGGCTAAAGTTAAAGGAACTGACGAAATTATTGTCTTTTTTTAAAACAACAATTAATTTTTGAATCTTGAATTATGATTGGCCAAATCTGATGATACTAGTAAAATCACCTGATAGGATTTTCAAATGATAATATTGTATTTATAAAATCAAGTTGAATTATAATAAAGACTAACAAATCAAATCAATAAATCCAATCTTTGAATCAAAGTTGCATATGAAAATTTTTATTGATGATACCAAAAAAGAAATAATGGATGACACAAAATTATACTTTCTTATAATCACATTATCTTGCCCAAAAAAACCGTAACATCAAAATTTTAAAAGTATGATGTAATAATGAATCATTAATAAAAGCCACTTCATTTTTAAAATCGAAAAAAATTTTTTATCGAAATAAAACTTCTACAAATCTTTAACAAAAAATTCTTAAAAATGGAAAATACTCACTTTTTACTTAATGGTATAATTAGTATTATTATATCTATCTATTTTTTTCATTGAATAAATCTAATAACTTTTTGTGTCAAATATATAGAACTTTTGTCTCTCAGTCCAAACCAAACATTTTGTAACAAAAGTTTCTCATTTATGAATGAGCTCACTATACAAGACGTTGAAAGTGAAATTGAAAATCAATCAAATAAAGTGAGCAAATAATAATTATATCATATATTTTATATAATATATAATTAATTTAAATAGTACAAATAATATTGAACACCCACAATTAATCAAAGATTATTATTCAATTTTAATGTTACAAAAGAGAAATAGGGAAGAATATAAAGGCGGAGAAGAAGGTGAGGGGTCAAGAAAAAGAAGTTGCAAAGAAGATGGAGAAGGTGAAGATGCTGAGAAAATAAAACGTGAAAAAAAACGGGAATCAGATAGAAAATCAGGTAATTTTAATATAGATAATCTTAACCTAGACCCTGAGGTTCAGGATTTTATCCTATGTTTTCACATGATATTACCTTAATGCATGGGATAGGGTTAGGGTTTATCAGGGGTAGGTTTATTTATCACCATGTGTCACACCTTTCGAATATCGATTTTTATTAAATATCCTAGGGACTTAGAATTTTTTTACATGGGGAAACTATATTTGTCACCTAATATTCATCACACCCACTTTCATCATGTGAACTTCGCACGTGAAATATTTTCGATTACCTGCCCTTACACGTGAAATATTTCTGATCACCTGCTAAACTATTGACCAATAAAATTTGAAAATTCTTGGGTCTAGGATAATATCATGAACTGGGGGTCTAGGATAAGGACACTCTTTTAATATTAATTTTAATCAATATGATAATATGCATATTTTATATTGTATTAATGAAAAATTTTATTGAATTAAATTAATAGCTTTAAGATATCGAAAGAAAAAAAAGAGCGAAGCTGAAAAATTAGAACAAAAAGTAAATGAATTAGAGGAAAAAAATAAGCTCCTCAAAAACGAAGTAAATGGGCTCTGCAAAGAATTTTTGGAGCTTAGAGACTTTGTGATGATACATATTATTTGCAACCATTTGTAATTTTCTTTATTTTTTTTTTATTATATGTTATTATATCTTACAATTTAATAAAATTCAAATTTTCGTGAATATATATGTCAGTAGCTTTTACTTTTCAAAGATTTTGAATAAATAATTACTTCCAAAAATAAATTGTAACTTTGATTAATATTTGCTTATAGCTCATTTAATAGATTCGTTATTTTAAACAATACATTGTTCTCGATTGTTTTTTATATTCGTTGTTTTTCTGAAATTTCTGGAATGTAAACTTATCAATGCCATAAACTTTGCTCCCATGATTGATTTTTATTAACAGATCTTTTCGTAAATATTTGTCATTTACTAAATAAACTTCTATTTTCACAATTTCATACAATCATCACTATAACAAATAATAAAATGATAAATTAGAAAAATTATTAATCACTAATAAGAAAAATAATATATGTACGATATTGATATTCTAATGATTCTAGAGGACCCATATTCTGTAAACTGGGCATAGACTCTTATACTATACACACTCCGTCCTACATTATCTTCGAACACCTTCACTTTTTCAGTAATTGAACCAGTAAATGAAGGTGGAGGTGGTGGGAGATCTGAACCTAGGGATGAAGGATTATTGGGATCTACTAGGGTGGGTTTGATCTGAAATTACAAATAAATCACCTTGGTCTAACCACTGTTCAAGAAATTCTTTATATTTTTCAGGATCTATAAGATCTATCAATTCTTTTGGGTCCTTTATTTTCATTTTAATGGATGAAGCAGCGACTGTAGCTGTGGATGCTAAATTTCCTATAGCACCTTTACCCTATGTAATATTGTGGCGAAGTAAATTGGTAATCAGGTGAAATGTCACGGGGGATAACATTTTGTGACACTAGATGAACTTTCAGGTGATTGTCATCCTTGTACGAGGATGAAGGATGAGAAATGCTATACAAGAATGAAGAATATCGTACGAGGATGAAGGATATCGTGCGAGGATGAAGGATGACGCACAAAGGATGAAGTATGAAGTACAAAGATGAAGTGTAAACAAAAGAGAAAGTATAAATACGACTGTTGTCAGAAGTAAGTTAGTAGTAAGTTAGTGAGAAATAGATATATTTTTAATAACACAGTTAGAAATAATTCAGAATAATTTGAAATACTTTAATAAATATTATATAGAAAAGTAAACTTCATTCAGGAACAGGAAAGATACGTCACGCTGTAATATTTCTGTTGTTAAATGATACTTTGCTTTTAAAACTTTATACTTTATATTTTAATAAACTTATATTTTGTGTCGTAATATTGCGAAATATTATTAAATATTGTTTGATACTGCGTTACTACTTTTACTCCATCTTACTCACTGTGCCTTCATGATTAATTTGGTTATTATTTGATTATTATTATTATTTATTATATATTTATTATCTGTTTTGAGATAGGCAAGTTTAGATCAATTGATTGCTTGACCTACTGGCAGATAGAGCGTATTATTATTTGTTTGTGTGATGCAAACTGTGAGACTGATTTGAGAAATTGTTCAAAATACTCTGCACTCCTGTGACAGAATTTGGTGCCTCCTGTGAGGTGGCATAAAGTATCCAACGCAGTAACCGATAATATCGGCACATCCGTTTCACAAATTTTATATTCTTTAATTAATTTAGTTAAATACTCATTATATTTCTATTTTTGAGAAAGGATAATCAAAGAAATTTTTAACATTACGAAGTAATTCGAAAATATACAATTTAATATTATTATAATCACCTTTTTATAAAACCATCTTCTTACAATTTGTTTCGCAGTCCATCGAAAGTGATCATCAAAGTAGTCGTTAGCATAACAAAATTCTTCCAGATCAAAGGATTTACAACAAAGATTGTCAAGCGAAAATTCGTGTAACCAGATAAAATCTCCGAAGGATCGTCAGAAATACTTTTACAAAATCTTACGGAATAATACATCAAACTGTCGAAACGAAAGAAAATTACTAAACCAAGTATGAATACTGGCGAAAACGAGGCGAATGCCTTAATACTGGGACTCCAGAATGCGTTTCGCATAAGGAACGATGCAAGAATGCCGTCATTTTTCGGAGGAAACCAAGATCCCATGGAATGGTTAGAAGAATTTAATCGATCAGCAAGAATAAACCAATATACTGATGAATACAAACTCCAAGTAGTCAGCGGATATCTACAAGGTACAGTAGGACAATGGTTCAACGAAGCGCAAGAGGGACAAAATCCCATCAATCATTGGAACAATACGAACCAAACCTCCTTTGAGACATCTTTCTTGGCCACCTTCTGAACAACTGCGTTAATAAATCAATAGAGATTTGAGTTACAAATGAAAGTACAGAAACTAGGCGAAACTGTAGAACAATATTCAAACGATATTAAGAAATTAATTAAACGAATAGATGGCAATAATAGATGGAGCGAAGACGAAAAAGTCTCGCAGTTTTTGAAAGGATTACGAAAAGACATTGCCTATCAAGCCCGACCATTTATCATGTTCCAAGAGAAGCCAACATTGGAAAAAGCGATTAGAACAGCCAAACAATTTGAAGAAAATGCTCAAACTTATCCTGAAGCTATAACAGGATATACCACTACCACTTCTATGGGCATGCAAGGATCCGTACCCTCTCGAAATAAGAATAATGAAAGCGAAAATGTAATAGAACGAATAGTACAGAAAGCCTTCGCGCCTATTGCCGAAACATTACAGAAGATCATTGAAAAAGGAGAAAGAACACCTAATGCTTTTAATAATAACAGACCAAACTATAACAATAATAATAGGGGACAAAGTTATAACAATTATAATGGCAATAGAGGACAGAGTTTCAGGAGTTATAATATTCCGCCAAACTGCTACTATTGTGGACAAACTGGACATATGGCTTGGAGCTGCTCCATGAGACAAGGAAATCAAAGAAACCAAATAAATCCGGCTGTTTCCGCTGCCCATGACCTACCAATACTGTGCCTCCTTCGACTAATACAACAGTGAACCAAACCACACAACAAGTTTCGCAAGGAGACGTAAATAGTAATACGTTTATAATCCAAGAAGAAGAAATCCAACAACCTATCTCTACTGTCTGGGAAAGAATACAGCATTTAAACTAACAGGCGCACCTCAGGAGGGTGAGAGTGCGGATAATATAAATCCCTCATTTAAGACTGGAGAAAATGACAGAGTAATAGGAGAAAGTATTGGGTCAACAAGTAAACAAGATGCTCCGCAACCTATCGCAAAAAGATTGCGCTCAGCAGAAAAGAAAAAGGAAGCATCCGAAGACCCTAAACAAAAGAAAAGAAAGAAAATACCCCCTGTCCAACAACCACTTATGACACAAAATACTCTGCCATATTCCATCGTCTCAGATTTACTTGCGACAAGAGCCAATATTACTTTGAGACAATTAATGACTATGCCTCATTATAGAAGCGAGACACGAAAGGCATTGACACCTAAGCGTATAAGGATTGTAAAGATGGCCAATCATACAACAGTAGAAGGGAATACACCCATGACTTGTAAAGCCCAAGTAGCTGGATGGAAAGTCGAAGTAATACTTGATAGTGGTTCATCGATTAGTATTATTTCGAAGAATTTCATGGAATCCATAGGTCGAAGGATTGAGAAACCATCCAGAAGAAAAATAACTGGTATACACGGAGAAAGACGTCCTAGTTTGGGAGTCGTAACACAAGTACCAATAAAGTTGGAAGAAATTGTGGTAGCTGTCGACATGAAAGTCATTGATGCAGCAGGTTACGTACTAATTTTGGGAACAGATTGGTTGAGGAAAACACGCACTATAATAGATTACCAAGAATGTAAATTAATTTTAAAAGATGAAAAGCGAACAGCTCAAATCTCGTGCAGAAATACTAGAGCCATTGTCTTGGACGATGTAGAAAGTAGTGATGATTTGGACACTGACGAAGAAGAAGTAAACTTCGCAGGATTAACTTATGAACTCCCGTATCAAGAATCCTATATGAAATACAAATTTATCCCCGAAGGAATGTGCAAGGATTCGAAGCTTGTCACATGAGAACTATATGATCAGTTATCCTATTGTTTTGACCCGGTTAGAAGAAAGAAAGGTGCTCAAGAGTGATGCAAAGCAGCAGTACCTAATTCCTATTGCTGGTGTGGTATATATTTAGAAACAAGTCAGGATATATGCGAAGTCTGTGAAGAACATCAGCAAGATGAGAAGATTATTTCTATTATACCCCGAGAGGAAATACAAGATATTCGTTGTAATTTGGTACGAGGCGGAGTGGAGAAACTCGAAGAAAACCAATATAAGCCGCAAGTTCACGAAATTATCGAAGGATTTCCGAATCTGGTAGCCAAAGATCTTTCAGAATTAGGGAAGACAAACCTTTACCACCATACAATAGACACCGGCGAAGCAAAGCCAATAAAANTGACGAAGAAGAAGTAAACTTCGCAGGATTAACTTATGAACTCCCGTATCAAGAATCCTATATGAAATACAAATTTATCCCCGAAGGAATGTGCAAGGATTCGAAGCTTGTCACATGAGAACTATATGATCAGTTATCCTATTGTTTTGACCCGGTTAGAAGAAAGAAAGGTGCTCAAGAGTGATGCAAAGCAGCAGTACCTAATTCCTATTGCTGGTGTGGTATATATTTAGAAACAAGTCAGGATATATGCGAAGTCTGTGAAGAACATCAGCAAGATGAGAAGATTATTTCTATTATACCCCGAGAGGAAATACAAGATATTCGTTGTAATTTGGTACGAGGCGGAGTGGAGAAACTCGAAGAAAACCAATATAAGCCGCAAGTTCACAAAATTATCGAAGGATTTCCGAATCTGGTAGCCAAAGATCTTTCAGAATTAGGGAAGACAAACCTTTATCACCATACAATAGACACCGGCGAAGCAAAGCCAATAAAATTAAACCCCTATAGAACCTCACCCTGATACTTGGAATTTTTGAAGGAGGAAATAGCAAATATGCTAAAGAACGGACTAATTCGAAAGTCGTTTAGTCCTTGGTCTGCGCCCATTGTAGTTGTGAATAAGAAGAATGGAAAGTTCAGGCTCTGCGTAGATTACAGAAAGCTGAATGCGGTCACGAAACCTGACGCCTACCCAGTACCACGGATAGCAGACATGCTAGATGCTCTGGGACACTCCGCTTTCTTTTCAACTTTAGACCTCGCTTCGGGTTTTTGGCAAGTGGAAGTATCCGCTAAAGATCGAGAGAAGACTGCTTTCACTACCCCATTTGGTACCTATGAGTTCCTTGTGATGCCTTTCGGACTCATCAATGCCCCTGCAACCTTTCAACGAGTGATAGATAGAGTCTTCCATAAGGTTACTTGGAAGTTTGTACTAGTTTATATCGACGATATTATAATATATTCGAAAACCTACGAAGAGCACCTAGAACATTTGAAGGATGTGTTTACGCTTCTAGGAAATGCCAGATTAAAGATAAACTTGGAAAAGTGCGACTTTTTCAAGACAAAATTAACATTTTTGGGACATATTATAACGATTGATGGAATAGCTCCGGACCCTTCGAAGGTTGAAAAGGTGCAGCATTATCCAGTTCCACAAAACAAGACAAACATGAGAGCCTTCTTGGGACTAGCCTCGTACTATCGAAGATTTGTAAAAGGTTTTGCCACAATCGCGAAACCGTTACATAACCTTACGAAGAGAAGTGTAATATTTGAATGGAAGCCCGAACATCAACTCGCGTTTGATACACTGAAAGGACGATTAACTTCGGCTTCCATAATGACATACCCTGACTTTTCAAGACGATTTATACTAGCTACCGACACATCTGACTGGGGAATTGGAGCTGTGCTCTTCCAGAATGATACGGAAAATCTCGAACACCCTATCGCTTATGCTAGTCGCCTGTTGTCAGCCCCCGAACTAAATTACATTGTGCTAGAAAAAGAGTACCTCGCTGCAATATGGGCTATATGACATTTTAAACATTATCTACATGGCCCCAAATTTGATTTATATATGGATAACTCTGTTTTAGCATGGCTAAAGAATCGCCCACAACCTAAAGGAAGAGTTGCTAGATGGATTTTTGAACTATCTGAGTATGATTACGAACTTATTCATAAGCAAGGAAGGCTTAACGCCAATGCTGACGCACTATCAAGAATAACTAATTAAGACAACAAATATAATAGAACTCAGATATTTATTAAAGATACAAAATCTCGAAACTTTTCGAAAATGGATGTAGACACTTATAATCAGTTAACAGAATACTTAATAAATCATACTTTTCCACCAAACGGCACTAACGAACAATGGCGAAAATTACGACAACAAGCGAATCATTACATAGTTCAAGACAATATTTTATATAAGCGAAATAAAGAGGGCGATCCTCTAAGGGTAATCACAAGAGAAAATTTAGCTAAAATATTATACAACGTGCATAATGTACCAAATGCCGGACATTTTGGTATAAAGGCTACTATAGATAAAACGAGACAACGATACTTTTGGCCTACGATGGGCGAAGATATTCGAAATTACATAGAGACATGTGATATATGTTAAAGACAAGTAAACCTAAGCAAACCGAAGAATTACGACCTATTGGAGTAGGACAAGCTTTTGACCGATTAGGAATAAATATTGTAGGACCCTTGAAGCCAACAACAATGGGAAAAAGATACATAGTAGTGGCTACAGATTATTTTACAAAGTGGCCAGAAGCCAGAGCTATTGAAAAGGCAGATGCGAAAACTATCGCTTGGTTTCTATACGATGAAATTATATGTAGGCATAGTTGCCCAAGAGAAATATTATCTGATAGAGGAGCAGTATTTGTTAGCCAAATAGTAACCAACCTAATAGAGATAATAGGAATACACCGAAGACTTACGTCTGCTTACCACCCTCAAAGTAATGGACTGACAGAATGATATAATCAAACGCTTTGTCAAACTTTAAAGAAATGTGTAAAGGAAATAACGCAAGAATGGGATATACTGATAGCTTCGGCACTTTTCGCATACCGAACAACTAAAAATAGAACAACAAAATATGAGCCATTTTATTTACTATATGGACGAGCCCCTACACTACCCATAGAACTTGATATTATTACTTGGCCAGTTGAAGAAATTAATAAAAACAATTTAAAGAAATGATCCACAAAAGAACTGGAGAAGTTGCGGGAATATTTGAAGATAATCGAATTCAAGCATCTAAGAATATTAAGACAGGAGATATGGTGTTAGAATACAGATCTGATTTACAGAATGTTCATGGCGATAAGTTTCGAGACAAATGGTCTGGTCCTTTCTTTATTCATAGAGTTCTTGGTAATGGCTCCTACATATTAGAACCAATAGTGGAGAAGTTCTCAATAGTCGACCTGTACATGGCAATCGATTGAAATCGTATAAACAAAGGGGTTATCATCCCACGTGAGATAACGAGTAAACAATAGACCTGTTTAAAAGAATTCGTAAGATTGCGAAAAGTCCTGAAAAATTTTGCCAAAAACCTTTTTTTACTATGAATAATATTCCGATTCCAGACAGTTTACGAAAGAGAGTTCACGAATTACGAAGAGAATTTCCGCAAATTTTAGGAGAAGCCCAGGTTATCATAGACAATACTGGTGCATATTTGGTAACAGAAAGTTCTGTAATAGAAATTGATCAACCCGTGAATAATAAAATTACTACGCAATATGACGATATGTTAATGATGTATGCGGTAGATATTTTTACAGCCCTAGAAGAACAGGATCGGGTTATCGATCTTGACTTAGACGAACTTCTACGAATAGCGACGGATATGCATGGAACAAATGGTCAAAGAATGAATGCATATAAGAAACTTGGTGATTATCTACAAGACGCTCAATTAGGAAGTACTGTGACAGTACTAAAAAGAGAATTACATGAACAATCCCACCAAAACGGAGCACAAATCTACCAAATAGCGACACGAATACGATCATTATTTCAAGTAATAGGAAAGCCGTACATTAGAAACTTTCAAAATGTTACGCCAGATTGGATCTATAAACTGCCAAAATCAGAGTTCGAAAGATTTTTACAGCTTTGCGAAACAATGGATACACAATTAATGGAAGATCTTTTGGAAACAAGTGTAGAGTCGCAGGAGCTTCCCTTTGAAGGAGGAAATGTTTGTGGCAAAGTAAATTGGTAATCAGGTGAAATGTCACGGGGGATAACATTTTGTGACACTAGATGAACTTTCAGGTGATTGTCATCCTTGTACGAGGATGAAGGATGAGAAATGCTGTACAAGAATGAAGAATATCGTACAAGGATGAAGGATATCGTGTGAGGATGAAGGATGACGCACAAAGGATGAAGTATGAAGTACAAAGATGAAGTGTAAACAAAAGAGAAAGTATAAATACGACAGTTGTCGGAAGCAAGTTAGTAGTAAGTTAGTGAGAGATAGATATATTTTTAATAACACAGTTGGAAATAATTCAGAATAATTTGAAATACTTTAATAAATATTATATAGAAAAGTAAACTTCATTCAGGAACAGGAAAGATACGTCACGCTGTAATATTTCTGTTGTTAAATGATACTTTGCTTTTAAAACTTTATACTTTATATTTTAATAAACTTATATTTTGTGTCGTAATATTGCGAAATATTATTAAATATTGTTTGATACTGCGTTACTACTTTTACTTCACCTTACTCACTGTGCCTTCATGATTAATTTGGTTATTATTTGATTATTATTATTATTTATTATATATTTATTATCTGTTTCGAGATAGGCAAGTTTAGATCAATTGATTGCTTGACCTACTGGCAGATAGAGCATATTATTATTTGTTTGTGTAATGCAAACTGTGAGACTGATTTGAGAAATTGTTCGAAATACTCTGCACTCCTGTGACAACATAATTTTAAATTATATAAGTATAAAAAATTATAATCATATTAACTGATCGCGAATACATACCATCCTGTTTCTAAAGTTTCAGTTTTGACTACTAAGCCAAATTTCGCCTTCATAAGAACATCTGGGTGTTCTGATTTCAAATCCAGCTTGTTCATAGAATTTCACTAGGCCAAGTCGATGTAATTTCGCAATAATTGGTAAACTACCTGGCGTAACACGTCTTTTGCCACCGATGGAAGGTCTATATCTTTTTTTGAGACCTTGTTCTAAAACCAAAGCAGCAAGAATTAAATCTTCTTCAGCTGTTGTACAAGCGCCAATAAACTCACCATCCGATTTTTTTCCTTCTACATTTTTGGAGGAGCAACATCGTCTGGAGGTGGATACGATGCAACAAGAGAATCAACTTTCGATAAATCAATTATATGAGTTTCAGCATAAACCGCATCAGGATCAGCACGGAAATATAAGACTGAATTTTTATGAGCAGGATTCTTTCGTTTGGCGATGAATGCAGCTGTAACCTCATCACCTTCAAATACACCATCAATATCACCGAATTCCGTAGCCATATTTGAAATAGCAAAACGAAAGGTATTTTAATCCAGGGGCCAGTATATTCTAAACAATTAACCTTAAACAAAAACAATTGAGTTGAAGACGAATGGCGGAAACAATTTCTGATTTAAGTATGAGATAAAAAGTAAGAGGAGTTTTTAATTCTAAAGATATTCCTGAAATACCAGATTGAAAATATAGTTTACTTCAATTACCTTTACCATTAAATTTTTGAATTTATCATTATAAATGGAATTAACTTATTATTAAATAAATTTAAATTTTATCTAATTGCAATCAAATTATTATTTGATTTGCAATATGTAATATTTAACTATTTTAATTATTATTGATGTTTTTTTAATGAAAATTGATCACATAATATGGGTTGAGAGACAACTCAAGTTATATATTGCACAGAAAATGATAAGGCCTGGGCCATGTTACGAAAATATTTAAGTAAATTTGATAAAAAAAAGTAATAACAATTTGTCATCAGAGATTTATAAGGCAACGATTTATTATTATTATTTTCATTTATTATTATCATATTTTAAATATCGATTCCATTATCATCAATTTATTATTATTATTTTTTTTAAAAAAAGGCATAGGATGCGATCTTTATTAAAAGAAACAATAAACAATTCTCAAATACAAAATTAACTAAGATAAAGTTATCACTAAAAAAAGTTACTCGTTAATATATGCTATATATGAAGATTTATTATCGTTTTTGTCACTTATCATTTCATTAAATATCAATATTATTAATAATTATGATAATTATGAATATTATGGAAAAATAATCATTACCAATATTTCAATATTTGACAAAAAACTTGTTGAAGTTGCCTTCTAAGAACCACCGTGCAATTCATCTCATCTGAATATGAACTCTTGCCAGCCTTGACATAGTACTAAATATAGAACAAAACAACATAAATGCATTAATTTATTATAGCTTAAAAATTGATCCATATAACATTGAGCATATAGTAAATTTTTTTTAATTTAAGCGATAGAAGATCGAATCGAAAGTAAATTCTTATTGATTCGAATTTTTTTGAAAAAGGAATTGTCCATTGTTGCTCAAACAATATAAATTTTATCATTTAAATTTGTTTTCCAAATATTTCTACCGAGTTATTTAATTATTCTTAAATGCATATTTTTAATTATATATATTCAATTCATATTACTATATTTTGCATTTAGCATATATGCACAATTGTCGCGGAGAAATTTTCTTTGCTAAGCCATCATTCATCTTTGTGTATGGATTATTTATTATTTTTATCTTTACTTTTTATCATTCTTATTATTCTTTATTTTCAATTACTACTTATTATCATCATTGTAGGTACAAAATGTCGAGCGTTAAATTAAAAAATTATATTTTATATTTTAGATTTCATAATAGTTTTGATTATTTTTTTAAAAATTTTACAGTTGTTCTTAATTGGATTTCTTCACTAGGGAATTTATTCTATAGAATATGAAGCCCATATAAAGGTTACCATTATGGAACGTTCTTGAATCCCACAAAATTCTTTATGGCTGTTTATTTTTGAATTAGTGGGAAAAATTGAACGAACGAAATTCTAAATNATTATCAAATTATATTTTAAGTATGATCAAAACAAGAACCATCAAGATGAACGAAAATCGATCTATTGGTAGCCCCCAAAAAATACTAGCATGATGATGCAAGATAAATCATAAGTAATAATGAATTTTGAATATATTTAAAATAAATTTTATTGACTATAAATACAATTTATTTAAGAAATTGCTAAGCGTCCATGTGGTGGGCCACTTAAAAAGCCAAAAATTAATAATGATAACACTAATAATGTTGACGATTGGTTTTCGATGATGATGAAGAAAAACTTTTAAATGATAATGAAGATGATAACGAAATGAAGGGGAAGATGACAATAATGATAGGATGCAGATGAATAAAAAAAATGATCATGCGAATGTAAATTTCATTTATGGATTGGATATAAGTGTAATCATAAATCAGAATATTTTTAAAATTAAAGAGAAGGTGAANATGATAACTTATCATAATCATTTGATAATGGTCCATTGATCGTGCTAGCCAATTTTTAAACTTTAAATATCTTTGAATTGCAAAAAAATCCTGTTTTTTTTTTCTTTTAAATTTACCATTCTAATTGTTTTTAAATAAAGAATTTGAAAAAAAAAATTATTTATTCTTTTGATTAATTTTATTATTGTTGTTGAATAAGAATTAAAAATTCAAATCCGAATTTATCAACCAATCATGTTAATTAAAATTTATATGCTTCGAAACATGGTTAAATGTAAGATTATACAATAAATTTACTCTGTAGTTTTTCCTATGAATTAAAAATGACTTAATATTGCATAGTAATTTAAATAACGATTTTTTCACATAACTGTTGATCAATAAAGAATATAAATAGAAATCTGTTTAATTTAACATGAACCTTTATTATTATTATTATTATTAGTAATTTATCCTTTATATTTCGACGTACAATAATGGATTTAAATGAATTATTCAAGAAATTACATTTGTAAACAATTCTATGTGAGTGGATAATTATTTAAAAAATAAATTTATTGATCCTAATAAATTTTTAGATTATGTGATGAGTAATTTATATTCGATTTTATATTTTGTTAATGTTTTTTAATTTTACCAATAATATTGAATTCAATAACTAAATTTAAGTTGCTTTTTAATATTTATTAGCATAAATAAAATATAATTATTATATTTAGAATATGTGACAGTTATGCTAATGTTCTTTTTGTTCTTAAAATTTAAATCTCAATTTTTAAAAATTTCCAACTAAATTAAATTTTTTCTGGAATCAATGTCCAGTTTAATTATGAAAACTTTTTTTTNTTAAATAACGATTTTTTCACATAACTGTTGATCAATAAAGAATATAAATAGAAATCTGTTTAATTTAACATGAACCTTTATTATTATTATTATTATTAGTAATTTATCCTTTATATTTCGACGTACAATAATGGATTTAAATGAATTATTCAAGAAATTACATTTGTAAACAATTCTATGTGAGTGGATAATTATTTAAAAAATAAATTTATTGATCCTAATAAATTTTTAGATTATGTGATGAGTAATTTATATTCGATTTTATATTTTGTTAATGTTTTTTAATTTTACCAATAATATTGAATTCAATAACTAAATTTAAGTTGCTTTTTAATATTTATTAGCATAAATAAAATATAATTATTATATTTAGAATATGTGACAGTTATGCTAATGTTCTTTTTGTTCTTAAAATTTAAATCTCAATTTTTAAAAATTTCCAACTAAATTAAATTTTTTCTGGAATCAATGTCCAGTTTAATTATGAAAACTTTTTTTT
>PQFF01000027.1:433454-449701 GCA_003547095.1 Diversispora epigaea | reverse complement strand
TATATTTACAACTTTATTAGTCATGCCAAGAGGGTCTACCATTAATATCCATTCGGGTTAATGTGCTATTAAAAGAATCAAAAAAATAATGAAAAAGGGAAAATTATAAGTAATGAATATTTAAAAGTAAAATACCATAAAGTCCAGGAACATTCAAGAAATTTATTTAACGAAATAGCAGATGAACTGGCTAATATTTCAAATGGAAAAGATGGGATAGATTATAATAATTTTGTAGGACCCATTTTAAATATCAAATTTAAAAATATTGAAAAAAGATTGTCTAGAATTCCTTAGAGCTTTCTGTCAGAAAATCTATCAAAAAAATAGATAGAGCAAACATCGGATCGGGATGCTTTTCTGATTTTATGGGGAATGATAAGCCAAAGAAAATAGATTGGAAATTGACATTTAAAACATTACATCCAAATGAATTGACATCAGGATATACTGACAGTGTAGAGACATTCAAAAGAAGCTTCACTATAAAACTCTTAAATGAGGAGCTATCAACAATGACACGAAGACATTAACACGATCACATACTGTGAAAGTCCCAGATGTGTTTTATGCAATCATTTCCGCACATGTATTTGTCTGCAAAAGGTGAGAAAATGTTAAACACATGATCGAATTCGAGAAAAACTTTTATTTATTTTAATTGAAAATTTTCGTCAATTCTATAGAAGCTTTAAAATATTTTGATGCTTGGATCCATATCTCTTTCATTATGGCCCATATTCGAGGTTTTCAAAGAATAAAATCTCTATATATAAGAGATAATATTATATTCTAATAATTTGATGTGATGCTAAGTTATTGTCAACATATGATTATAATTGTAAGAAAAGTGAAACAGACAATAACATATTAAAAGAATTATACAGTTTATTAATACACAATTATATCATTAAGTAAAATATTTTACATCACTTATAATCCAATAATATATATTATATTTATTAAAATAAAAAGAAAAAATTAAAATATAAAAAATATGTACAAAGAAATGAAAAAAAAAAGATAAAATAGATAGATAGATAAAATATGTACAAAGAAATGAAAATTTATAACTAAGTAAAGGATAAAAAAAAGAAGAAAAAATAGATATAAAATATGTACAAGAAATAAATTTTAATGAAATAAAGGTAAAAAGAGTAAAAAAAAACCAACATAAGAAAATTAAACTAAATATTTTTTTTCGTAATCATTTACTTTGTTCCACAACTCTTGAGCCATTTTTTTGGACTTTTCAGATACATTATCTTCAGTATCATCAATAACGGAAGGGACATGCTTCTTAATGAATTCTTTAATTTTTGCGATCCTTTTAAAGTCAGCATTAATATCAGGAGNTCAAATCTTGCATTATGTTTTTTGGATAGACGATGTCATGTAATAATAATAACAATTATAACCCGACTGATTATTTTAAATATTTGATTAAATATAAAATTTATCATAATCGTAATCATTATCATAAATTTTTAATAATTATTAACTATACAAAAGTTATTATAAACAATCATATGCTTTAAAAAATATGCTGTAAAAATATAATCAATGTTCGTATCATGACACATGATCAGTATGAAATGTAACAATAATAATTTTCAAGATTGTTAATTTAATGATAGTAATAATAATTTAACATATAATATCAAATATTTACAATGTATTTTTATCCCAGAAAAATGATTGGTTTATATATTATGATTTTCAAAGTACAGTTGAACCTGTATAAAAGCATACTGCATATAAGCATAACCTGCCTAAATGCATAAATTTTTGTGGCCAGAGTTGGGCCATATAGGTTATAAGCATACGCATAACGTGCATATGCATAAAAATATTCTAGATTATATGACGTATACAAGCATAATCACGTGGGTCGGTAATGCAAAATTTATCATCGCCTCATCGTCATCATTTCATCACCATTATTTATCGTTTATTCATCCATTTCCGTTCTTCATCACCTCGATCATTTATTTATTTTTTTATTCTTTTTTTTTATTCCTTTTTTATTCTTTTTTTTATTCATTCATTCATCCATTCCATCATTATTTCGATCATTTTATTTTTTTGTCCGTTCATCATCATCACATCGTCATGATCACCTCAATCACTATTTTTTTTTTATCCAATCACTCATTCATCCATTTTTATCTCCTCAATCATTTATTTTTTTATCCTTTTTTTTATTCCTTTTTTTTTTATATTTTTATTCTTTTTTTTAATTCTTTTTTATTCCCATTCCGTTCATCATCATTTTATTTTTTTTGGCTGTTCATTATTATTACCNTTTGTGGCCAGAGTTGGGCCATATAGGTTATAAGCATACGCATAACGTGCATATGCATAAAAATATTCTAGATTATATGACGTATACAAGCATAATCACGTGGGTCGGTAATGCAAAATTTATCATCGCCTCATCGTCATCATTTCATCACCATTATTTATCGTTTATTCATCCATTTCCGTTCTTCATCACCTCGATCATTTATTTATTTTTTTATTCTTTTTTTTTATTCCTTTTTTATTCTTTTTTTTATTCATTCATTCATCCATTCCATCATTATTTCGATCATTTTATTTTTTTGTCCGTTCATCATCATCACATCGTCATGATCACCTCAATCACTATTTTTTTTTTATCCAATCACTCATTCATCCATTTTTATCTCCTCAATCATTTATTTTTTTATCCTTTTTTTTATTCCTTTTTTTTTTATATTTTTATTCTTTTTTTTAATTCTTTTTTATTCCCATTCCGTTCATCATCATTTTATTTTTTTTGGCTGTTCATTATTATTACCATATCATCATCATCTCGATCACTTTATTTTTTTTTCATTCATTTCATTCATCCATTTCCATTCTTCGTCATAACCTCGATCTTTTTTTTTATTCTATTCCGTTCATCATCATCATTATTTTGATCATATTATTTTTTTCGTCCATTCATAATTTTTTATGTAATTTTTTTTGTGACATCATTAATTTACATAAGCATACCTGCCTATAAGCATAGGATTTTGCCGGCCCGACACCATGCTTATATACAGGTTCAACTGTATTATGTTTTAATAAAATATGTATGATTTATTTTGTTGTTCAGGTATGATACATAACATAGTTTAGTAATAGCATAATCAAATTAAAATAACTACTATCATGTTAATCACATGATTTTGCATGATTGTGAGCAAAAAATCATTAATAGAATATAAACTGCAGCATATTCATTAAACATTACAGTNTAGTAGAAGCAGAAACAGTTGAAGTCGGAGAAGTGGCTAATGTAGTTGAAGCAATGTTGGCTTATGTTATTAATGATTTTTATTGTGGAAGAATATATTTAGATTTCAGCTAAGTTTTTTACCTTTTTCTTTTTTAGGTCTTCCTCGTTTACGTGTTGGATTAGGAGAAGTAGTAGCAATAGCAATAGAAGTAGATGAATTATTCATGTTATTCATTGCGAAAAATAAGTTTTTAGAAAATTTGATCAATAAGTTTTTTTTTTCACTTTTTCCAGATATTTATATACAATTCTCTATTTTTTTTTTTGACCTGATGATTCCATACTAATATTCAATCACATTTCATCACCTATTACTGATTGTTCTTCAAAATTTTATTAAACTAAATTAAGTTTATTTGTTTTTTTATATACTGATAGTCCGATGGTTAAGTTTCCTTTTTAGTATTGGCGCAAATCAAATCTTGCATTATGTTTTTTGGATAGACGATGTCATGTAATAATAATAACAATTATAACCCGACTGATTATTTTAAATATTTGATTAAATATAAAATTTATCATAATCGTAATCATTATCATAAATTTTTAATAATTATTAACTATACAAAAGTTATTATAAACAATCATATGCTTTAAAAAATATGCTGTAAAAATATAATCAATGTTCGTATCATGACACATGATCAGTATGAAATGTAACAATAATAATTTTCAAGATTGTTAATTTAATGATAGTAATAATAATTTAACATATNATTCTATTCCGTTCATCATCATCATTATTTTGATCATATTATTTTTTTCGTCCATTCATAATTTTTTATGTAATTTTTTTTGTGACATCATTAATTTACATAAGCATACCTGCCTATAAGCATAGGATTTTGCCGGCCCGACACCATGCTTATATACAGGTTCAACTGTATTATGTTTTAATAAAATATGTATGATTTATTTTGTTGTTCAGGTATGATACATAACATAGTTTAGTAATAGCATAATCAAATTAAAATAACTACTATCATGTTAATCACATGATTTTGCATGATTGTGAGCAAAAAATCATTAATAGAATATAAACTGCAGCATATTCATTAAACATTACAGTGAAACATATAATATATTATAAACAATATATTTAATATAATCTACATATTATTATTGTAGAAAATAAAAATGGAAGTTGATGAAAAAAAATATGAGATAGTGAAAATCATTACAACAGATTAATCAGTTGGCAAAAATATAACAAAAGGATAGTTATGATAAATGAAATTCATGAAAATAATGAAAAAAAGTATCAAATAAGTACAAAGGGATTTGATTATTCACGTTAATAGTATTTACGCTTGATAAAATTTTATCCCCATCGCACATAACCTTTTTAAAAATCAATTCAAATAAATATTAAATCAAATAAATTATAATTTTATTGAAAGATTTAATAGAAATTCAAAAAAAAAGAAACGAAAAGAGAAAGATCTTCAAATGAGGTTTCTACTCACCCTCAAGCAAAAGTATGTTTGTATCAGGGTCAAAATATACCAGAAATTCATTATTAGGAAGTTTTGCTAGTGCATTAAGCTCACAAAAACCAAATATTTCAATTTTTGAGCAACCTTCACGAAAGGATACTGAGAACGAGAACTCCCACCAATTTATATTTATGATTAATTTAAATATCACAAAATAATATTCTCAATTCGCTATTATTATTATTCAAATATGTACATATATATATAATTTATTAACTTGTATCAAATATTTATATTCCAGAGAAAAAGAAATCACAAAATTCTATATTTCTATATAACGTCTGAAATGAAGAAATAATTTTTTTATATAAAAATATTATTTTATTAAAAATATGATCGAAATACAAATAAAAAAGCATATAAAGTAATATACGATCAACTGAACACGATCAATTAAACAACAACAAAATATAAATCCACCAAACAACAACAGCGAACACAGCATGGAAGAAAATCTGAACAGCTATCTATTAAGTCACTGAAGTAAGAAATCGATTGTAATAATAGGAAATTAATATGGAATATAAATAAGAAAAAAAAAAAACTTATTTTTTAACAAAAATTACTCACAAGACATTTTATTTCTTTCATGTCCACCGAAACTATCATTCTCTTCCCTTCGCAATAGTTTAATTATTTAAATTTTTAAAAATTGAAAACCCAATTTTAATTGGTTGAAACTTACCGCGTTACTAATAAAGCATATGTATAAATTATTAGTTTAAAGTTGAAAAAAAATTTTAATATTTTCGTAGAACTTTGTTCCTTTGAAAAGTCTTTTATTTTCATTATAGATTATGCATTTCATTAACTATTATTTAATAATAAATATTTTAAAATGCTGATATGATTTATGAATTTGCTTTATATTCGAAACTATCCTTGTTCCTGACTTACTTTCTTCTAACTTTTTGCTTTGATCTCTGTATTTCGATTTCGAAAGAGATTAATCTTTTCTTTGCTCAAATTGGCAAATAATTTAATTAATACAAAAGTTAAATCAAATAATTATCTTATGGTAGATTATAATCACTAAATTATATTTGAGGAATGCCACTTAGATAACTCTTCTAAGATTTCGATTAATGAATTATCTAAATCAGATCAGATTACCAAAGAATTTTTTTTTGAAATACCGAATCATAAAATATTTCAGCATTTCTATTTTCATCTAAGTGGATATACGAATAATTTTACTGATAATGCCGATAAGATGAGATAAGGAAAAAATGGATATTTTTTTTTGATGTATCGTTACGACAGTAATTTTTCAATATACAATAACTGATAATAGAGAAATGTCATTTTAGTATTTAAGCATATACATATATATTCATCATAAAAGAAATATTAAAAATGTGACGTTTACAAAGAAAAAATGTTGAAATTCAATAATTGAATATTTTAATAAAACAAAACTCTTAATGTCAAAAGATTAATATCGATATAAAAAAAATAAAGTTTATATAAAGGAATATTGAAAAGACAAAATAATTAATCTTCTATAAATGAAAATACTTTAAAAATAACAATTAAGCAAACGTGAAAATAAATCAATAAATCAATAAAAATAATCTATAATCTATATAATTCTTTTAATATAATTACACGTTGAGAATAACTTAACATTTATTAGTAAAAATTAGAATCATCGTTAGCAGCTTTTTAGTGTACTTTACCACAAATAAGTTAAAACTAATAACAACAATGCTTTCTTTTCAATTATTGACAATTAATGAACTTTTGATGAAAGTGATGGATAACTTTATACTATAACTATAATTTATTTATTTTTATTTTGCTCAACAAATTATTTTGACATTAGAAAATAACGAATTTGTCTCATAATGGTTATTGATAAAATTATTTTGTAAAATTGGAAAATGCAAATATTTAAATTATATTTTTTATATGTTTTGAAACNATTTTTTTTTGATGTATCGTTACGACAGTAATTTTTCAATATACAATAACTGATAATAGAGAAATGTCATTTTAGTATTTAAGCATATACATATATATTCATCATAAAAGAAATATTAAAAATGTGACGTTTACAAAGAAAAAATGTTGAAATTCAATAATTGAATATTTTAATAAAACAAAACTCTTAATGTCAAAAGATTAATATCGATATAAAAAAAATAAAGTTTATATAAAGGAATATTGAAAAGACAAAATAATTAATCTTCTATAAATGAAAATACTTTAAAAATAACAATTAAGCAAACGTGAAAATAAATCAATAAATCAATAAAAATAATCTATAATCTATATAATTCTTTTAATATAATTACACGTTGAGAATAACTTAACATTTATTAGTAAAAATTAGAATCATCGTTAGCAGCTTTTTAGTGTACTTTACCACAAATAAGTTAAAACTAATAACAACAATGCTTTCTTTTCAATTATTGACAATTAATGAACTTTTGATGAAAGTGATGGATAACTTTATACTATAACTATAATTTATTTATTTTTATTTTGCTCAACAAATTATTTTGACATTAGAAAATAACGAATTTGTCTCATAATGGTTATTGATAAAATTATTTTGTAAAATTGGAAAATGCAAATATTTAAATTATATTTTTTATATGTTTTGAAACTCAGAAAATATTTATTAATTATTAAGAAATGGAAACTCCCTTTATTCATAACTTGGCAGAAGGTGAAGTGCTTATTAAGGATTTACTTGAATTTAATAATGATATTATTAAAAAACAAATACAACAATCCATATTGAAAACCATAATTAGAATCTATCTTAAATGATTAAATGATTTATCATCCATTACATTCTTGAAAATTTTTTAACAGGATGTTACCGATAATCATGGAATAACAGTAAAAAGCTGATAAAAAAAATATAAATAACAATTGCGTGAAAGATCTGCATAATTTCAAAAAATTACTTTATAATACTTTCAACTATATGTTTTGGACTAACTATATATGTATATTGCATATGCATGTATGTAATCCATCTAGCTAATTGTGACACAATGAATAATTTAATTTTTAATATAATTTGGTGAGACTTGTACAAATTGTTTACCAATTATAATTAAATCATTTAGTCATGTCCCAAGAAAATCCAAACGAAAAAAAATGTGAAGCCTGGATAGACAATTTAATTATTGAAGATACTCTTCGAAAAAAAAATATCTCATTTTATCAATATTCTAAATTTGAAGATGTAAAATTAATTAATGGAAATGTTTATAAGGCCACTTTTAAAACTTCTCAAAAAACCGTTGCTCTTAAATACATTTCTTTAAATGATAAATTTACGCTGGACAATTTAATAAATGAAGTAGGTTAAATTTAATTTTTTTATTCATCATTTGAATTTTTTTTTACTATTTTTTATTATTTTTAATTGAAAAAGATTAAAAGGCATCGAAAATTGGAAATGCATAATAGTATTCTTAGATTTTATGGAATTACTAAGCAAGGAGGTAATATATATAAATATTTATATTTCTATACTTAACAATTATAAATCATCATTATTGAATTATTTATTTGATTTTTATAGAGAATACCGATAATTATATGATTGTTCTTAAATGAACCAATAACGGTTCTCTTCGTCAATATTTAAAAACAAATTTTCAAAAACTGGATTGGAACGCAAAATTAAATATTGCAAAACAAATTGCCAATTTTTTGATGTTTCTACATTCTAATGATATTATTCATGGAAAATTGGTAATTATTTTCTTGGTTAAAAATAAATTACACAAATGAATTGTTTTTAATTTCTTTTATTTATAATTTAATTAGAATTCTGAAAATATTTTTATTCATAACGGGAACATTAAATTTAATGTTTTTGGATTGACGAAAATCATGCCTGAATCTTTAAAATTCCTTACAAATTCTCTCGGTCCAATTCAATATATTGACTCGCAATATTTAGAAATTTTCAACACAATTGATAAAAATAAGAGTTTAGATATTTTCAGTTTGGGAATTCTTCTATGGGAAATTTCTAGTGGAAATCCTCCTTTCGAATGTTAAATGTTGATTTATTAAATAATATTGTAGAAGGAAAAAGAGAAATAGAGGCACCCGGAACACCTTCTAGATACAAAGAAATATATACTGGTATAAATTTATAACAATTTATTAAAATTCTTTTACATAATAAATTATCTAAATTAAATACTCTGTCTAAAAGATTGCTGGAAACACAATGGAAATTTACGACCAGATATTTTGCAAGTGGTTAAAAATCTTTCTGAAATCATTATTTCCGATTCAAGTTTTAAAAAGGAAATTCCCCAATCACAATTTCACAATGTTACAGATGAAATTATTTCTGTTAAATTGGAAAAACTAAATATGTGAGTGTGAGTTACATTTTTTTATATTTTTATTTTTTTTTGAATCCCAGAAAATATTTATTAATTATGAAATTCTATTTGTTAAGACAAAGTGAAGAACTAAAGGTTCTTTCAGATCCTCCCTTTGTCAATAAGTCAGCTGAATTTGAAGTTTTTATTAAGGAGTTATTTGAAATTTTTATTGATATCATTAAAAAACAGTTTACAGNTGTTAAATGTTGATTTATTAAATAATATTGTAGAAGGAAAAAGAGAAATAGAGGCACCCGGAACACCTTCTAGATACAAAGAAATATATACTGGTATAAATTTATAACAATTTATTAAAATTCTTTTACATAATAAATTATCTAAATTAAATACTCTGTCTAAAAGATTGCTGGAAACACAATGGAAATTTACGACCAGATATTTTGCAAGTGGTTAAAAATCTTTCTGAAATCATTATTTCCGATTCAAGTTTTAAAAAGGAAATTCCCCAATCACAATTTCACAATGTTACAGATGAAATTATTTCTGTTAAATTGGAAAAACTAAATATGTGAGTGTGAGTTACATTTTTTTATATTTTTATTTTTTTTTGAATCCCAGAAAATATTTATTAATTATGAAATTCTATTTGTTAAGACAAAGTGAAGAACTAAAGGTTCTTTCAGATCCTCCCTTTGTCAATAAGTCAGCTGAATTTGAAGTTTTTATTAAGGAGTTATTTGAAATTTTTATTGATATCATTAAAAAACAGTTTACAGAATCGCAACCAATTATGATGAAAAATTATATTAAAGAGCATAAAAAGAATCCAGTCAAAGTTCTATATGAAATGATTAGACATCCATCCCATTCTTGGTTCACTAGCATGATAGGATATTTTTACGAAAATGGTATTGGAACTGTTACTGATAACCAAATGGCATTTAAATTCTTTAGTATGTCTGCCAATGAAGTAATTGATGCCTCCTCCTCTAATTCTTCATCCTTAATAAAACTATACAACTTCAACAAAGAAATTGGAACCATACTTCTTGCGGATATGTATTTAGATGGTAAAGGTGTTGAAAAGGATGCGAAAAGAGCATATCAATTTTATTCTAAACTTGCTAATGAAGGGTCCTTTATAGCTTTGATCTAAGTAGCAGATTGTTATGAAAATGGATTTGGTGTTGAAATAAATGAAGAAAAAGCATTTAAATTATCTTTAAAGTCTGCAGAGACAGGACTTCCTGTAGCACTAAGAACAGTTGGTTGGTGTTATGTAAATGGATTTGGGACACGAAAAGATACAGCTAAAGGATTTCAGTGGTACATGAAATCTGCTCTTGCTGGAAATATTATTTCAATGTGGAATGTTGGGTGTTTTTATTTGGATGGTATAGGCGTGGATAGAGATTATCAAGAAGCGTTTAAATGGATTTTAAAGGCAGCTGAAAAAGGTGAAGATAGCGCTCAATCTTCTTTGGGAAATTGTTATAAAATTGGCTATGGGATTACTACAGATCAAGTAAAAGCATTTGAATGGTATAAGAAAGCTGCAGAATGTGGTGATATTGATGGTCAATATGAGGTTGGAAAATGCCTTTATGAAGGACGTGGAACCAAGAAAGATATTATTAATGCTATCTATTGGCTAAATAAAGCAAAAGAAAATGAGGATATCGATGCTGATGAGCTATTAGTAGAAATAATAAATAATATAAGATAAAGTGGTTGTTAAAAAATATTAATTAAATATTTCTGTAATGTTTAAAAGATTATGGCATTAATTAAATTTATTTTTTGGGTAAATGTATTTCTTAAATGCAATAATGTTCTANGAACAGTTGGTTGGTGTTATGTAAATGGATTTGGGACACGAAAAGATACAGCTAAAGGATTTCAGTGGTACATGAAATCTGCTCTTGCTGGAAATATTATTTCAATGTGGAATGTTGGGTGTTTTTATTTGGATGGTATAGGCGTGGATAGAGATTATCAAGAAGCGTTTAAATGGATTTTAAAGGCAGCTGAAAAAGGTGAAGATAGCGCTCAATCTTCTTTGGGAAATTGTTATAAAATTGGCTATGGGATTACTACAGATCAAGTAAAAGCATTTGAATGGTATAAGAAAGCTGCAGAATGTGGTGATATTGATGGTCAATATGAGGTTGGAAAATGCCTTTATGAAGGACGTGGAACCAAGAAAGATATTATTAATGCTATCTATTGGCTAAATAAAGCAAAAGAAAATGAGGATATCGATGCTGATGAGCTATTAGTAGAAATAATAAATAATATAAGATAAAGTGGTTGTTAAAAAATATTAATTAAATATTTCTGTAATGTTTAAAAGATTATGGCATTAATTAAATTTATTTTTTGGGTAAATGTATTTCTTAAATGCAATAATGTTCTACTTTATATAAAAATTTTACAATTTTGTCTAACTTCTTGTTGATACTATATAATTTATTAGTGATAATAAATCATCTAATAATCTAATAACTTTGAAATGAATCAAATTAAAGATAATCAAATTCTTTCACTTAAATAATAAAATAAAAAGAAATTATGTATTGGCGAACATGAATTTAATTAATAATTTTCGATATATACTCGGCGAGCTGTTATTTTTTTTTGTAATGGATAAATAAATCAAACCATTGTAATGAATATACATCATGGAATAGTATCAGGGAAATTACCTTTTGTCTATTCCGGAAAACGTATTAGAATATTGTGCTCATGAAATATTTTAAATAAAAATAAAAATTGAAATTTTGACTCACATATTCATATTATTCAAATTTAAAAACCGATAACCTTTCTATATAAAAATATTCAAATTTATAGTTATATTTAACTACGTTTTAATTAAAAAATAATATATATATGAAGAATCATCAATTAATTACTGCTGCCAACAACTATGCAATGACAACATCAGTAATAATAATATCAGTAATAATAATAACAATAATTTATTACTTCACACATTTTTAATATCATTAAAACTAATTAAACTTCTTCTCAATTAACAAAACTTTGGTTTGGTCCATCACATATTGAACATCATTTACCAATAATAAAAATTGCAACTACAATATTAACAACGATAACAATACTATTGTGCAGGGTGAATCTAATTATGGAAAAAAGTATAGGAATATTAGTAGCAAGATTTTCCATTGATAATTATGAAGTTAAAGTTATTAGAAATCTACGAAAAATTGTATATTTTAGTTTATTATACTCCATTTATATTTATTTTGCATCTATTGAATAAACGTAAAACTTTACATATTATTTGCTTAAATTTATATTTACTAAGTTTCTTTTTTAAGCATATTTCATTAATACCTTATTTTCTAATTCTTAACATAAAGGATTAAATCGTCAATAGTATCATTGGTTCATTTAACTTTGGTAGTGACAAAAGGTTCTTGGAGAAAATCCATTTTTACCTCCTCGCTCGATGAATTAATTCTTGTTGTTTAATGACATGTTCTACTTTAATTATAATTAAAACCGGTTCATTTATTCTTGTTTAAAATTTTTTAAATTATTTGAACCAATACTAAAAAAAAAATATACTTAGAATTTACTTGTGTACAGTACTTTTAGTTTTTATTTCTTTTATTTCTTTTAATTTTTTATCTATTCTGATCTCCAACAATTGTAACAGGAGTTCTTTGCCTAGAATTTTCAATTGTTTTACCAAGTTCTTTGCTGTGCTGTTATCACCAAAAATAATCTATATACACATGCTAAAATAAACGAACCAAAATCAGATCTTATAATAATAATAATCAATATTATATAATTTAAGTTGCAATTATTAAGGAAGCTTTGTATGGTTTAGATAGTTATTAACATTTTATTACTATTATCTATATTATTACGGTCATTTATATCTGTCATTATTGTTATTATTTAAATGATCCAAGATCGTAATAAATATCTGAATTGCTTAAAGAGGTATACTTCTTTATATTTAGATTATTCAGATTTGATGGTGGGCGGCTTTAAAATACTATCACATACACTAGTATCATAAAGTAACGTTGTCTTATTTTTTTTATCAATTCTGATATAAATTATTGTTGTTAACAGGAAAACAAATTTATTTGATTGATTTTTTATTCATTGCATTGATAAATTATGGAAAAAATAAATATCGTATCGTTATACAATATGCAATTAAAAAACAAAAAAAAAAATAGTAATTTAGTTGCTTCATTAAATTACTATTCTTTCCATGCAAGGAAAATTCCGCCACTTTCAACTTTACCCCATGTTCCCCACATTTGACTTTTTTTCTTATGTCCATTATAATTCCATGAATTTTTGCCCTGGATTTTTTTAATGCTAGCCACACCATTTTCAAACACAGTTCCACTAATTGTAAAATCTCCAGACTTATCATTGCCATATCCGGTGAATATATTACCGTTGCCGTCTGGATTTTTATATGCAGTTAGTTCAAAAAACATTTGATTTCTACCGATATGTGTGTCATAATAGAAATAATATCCACTCCACTTTCCCGTGAGTAATTCTATTTTATCAGAAACCCGTTTAATAATAAATTTTCCACGATCTGGATCGCTAGTAGTGCCCCACTTTCCAAAAAACATACTATGAGAGTACTGGCCTTCATATTTCTGTTTCATTATGTTGCTATCCTTAAAACTTTTAGTAAAGTTGAAGATCTTTGTTGATTCATCATATTGTCCGTCCTCGATAATATAATTTCCGAACCCATCATTTCCGCTACCGGTAACAAGACAAGTCGAGTTAGGATACTTGCCTAAAAATTCTAATTTTATAGTTGCGTGGTCTAGCTGATTCAGTTTATCAGTGTAAAATATAGTGTATTGATCACTCCACCAACTTGNTAATAATCAATATTATATAATTTAAGTTGCAATTATTAAGGAAGCTTTGTATGGTTTAGATAGTTATTAACATTTTATTACTATTATCTATATTATTACGGTCATTTATATCTGTCATTATTGTTATTATTTAAATGATCCAAGATCGTAATAAATATCTGAATTGCTTAAAGAGGTATACTTCTTTATATTTAGATTATTCAGATTTGATGGTGGGCGGCTTTAAAATACTATCACATACACTAGTATCATAAAGTAACGTTGTCTTATTTTTTTTATCAATTCTGATATAAATTATTGTTGTTAACAGGAAAACAAATTTATTTGATTGATTTTTTATTCATTGCATTGATAAATTATGGAAAAAATAAATATCGTATCGTTATACAATATGCAATTAAAAAACAAAAAAAAAAATAGTAATTTAGTTGCTTCATTAAATTACTATTCTTTCCATGCAAGGAAAATTCCGCCACTTTCAACTTTACCCCATGTTCCCCACATTTGACTTTTTTTCTTATGTCCATTATAATTCCATGAATTTTTGCCCTGGATTTTTTTAATGCTAGCCACACCATTTTCAAACACAGTTCCACTAATTGTAAAATCTCCAGACTTATCATTGCCATATCCGGTGAATATATTACCGTTGCCGTCTGGATTTTTATATGCAGTTAGTTCAAAAAACATTTGATTTCTACCGATATGTGTGTCATAATAGAAATAATATCCACTCCACTTTCCCGTGAGTAATTCTATTTTATCAGAAACCCGTTTAATAATAAATTTTCCACGATCTGGATCGCTAGTAGTGCCCCACTTTCCAAAAAACATACTATGAGAGTACTGGCCTTCATATTTCTGTTTCATTATGTTGCTATCCTTAAAACTTTTAGTAAAGTTGAAGATCTTTGTTGATTCATCATATTGTCCGTCCTCGATAATATAATTTCCGAACCCATCATTTCCGCTACCGGTAACAAGACAAGTCGAGTTAGGATACTTGCCTAAAAATTCTAATTTTATAGTTGCGTGGTCTAGCTGATTCAGTTTATCAGTGTAAAATATAGTGTATTGATCACTCCACCAACTTGCAAAAAGATCATTATCAATGTTGGTGGAAGCTACATATTAATTAAAAAAAAGACTGTAAATGTATGGATAAATTTTGTTTGATCGTTAAATGACACTTACCACCAGATGCCAATGGGAATTCACGGCTAGTAATCTGATTGAAATTTGACAAAAAATCTTTGTGTTCCATAAAGAAACTACCATCATTTTCATTGAGGAGATAATTTAATTTTTCTATTTTTCCATTATTTTTCCATGGATCCCAGTTCGAACTATTATCTGACCACGGACCTATAAAAAGAATTGTAATTTAAACGGAATTAAACGAAACAGTTTCCAAAAAAATTAATATATTGAGTTGTACTTACCACTCCATTCAGCGTGTGCCCATGGATTACGAAGTTGGACCAATTTATGATTGTTGAAATTTTCAGCCCGAAGAATGGTGTAGGCATGGTTTTTGATTATACCATCTTTTCTAACATTATTTGAAGGATCTTTAGTTTCGATATGCGAACAAGTAAATATTTTGTGCCTTTTGGTAATAGTAAGAAGCGTATCCCATAACCTAACATCTTCACGTGTATCAATACCACCTAGACTTGTAAGTGCTTTAGACGACGTTTGACCGACAAGACTTTCATAACTATAGTGAATCTTAGCAAATGCCTCTGAATATAATTTATTATTATTAGTATGTTTCTAGTTACTTAATTAAAAGAAAAACAGACTCACTTTCAAGAAGCGGAACCCAAGCTACTGTTCCTTTGCTATGTATATATATATCACATTGTTAGTTATATAAACTATAGAAACAGATACATGAAACTTTATTAATATAAAATTTGAATTACCTGAATACTAATTCTTTAGCATTTTTGTGGAACATAAAATTATCAACTACAGTACCAATCCAACCCTTTTTGAAGAATATAAAGCCATATATCTACATAGTTTTGTTTATTATGAATTGTCAAATCACGATCCTGATTATTTAGGATAGATAACATTTCTATCTACTTACTTTTAATTTATCATTATAAGCGACAGTAACAGATTTGATAAGACCTGGAACTTGAGCGGCTCCAGAAAGAACTGAGATAAACCAACAGTCTCCAATCGAACCTAAAATAGTTTTATTGAT
>PQFF01000027.1:415130-430390 GCA_003547095.1 Diversispora epigaea | reverse complement strand
GTAATTTAAACGGAATTAAACGAAACAGTTTCCAAAAAAATTAATATATTGAGTTGTACTTACCACTCCATTCAGCGTGTGCCCATGGATTACGAAGTTGGACCAATTTATGATTGTTGAAATTTTCAGCCCGAAGAATGGTGTAGGCATGGTTTTTGATTATACCATCTTTTCTAACATTATTTGAAGGATCTTTAGTTTCGATATGCGAACAAGTAAATATTTTGTGCCTTTTGGTAATAGTAAGAAGCGTATCCCATAACCTAACATCTTCACGTGTATCAATACCACCTAGACTTGTAAGTGCTTTAGACGACGTTTGACCGACAAGACTTTCATAACTATAGTGAATCTTAGCAAATGCCTCTGAATATAATTTATTATTATTAGTATGTTTCTAGTTACTTAATTAAAAGAAAAACAGACTCACTTTCAAGAAGCGGAACCCAAGCTACTGTTCCTTTGCTATGTATATATATATCACATTGTTAGTTATATAAACTATAGAAACAGATACATGAAACTTTATTAATATAAAATTTGAATTACCTGAATACTAATTCTTTAGCATTTTTGTGGAACATAAAATTATCAACTACAGTACCAATCCAACCCTTTTTGAAGAATATAAAGCCATATATCTACATAGTTTTGTTTATTATGAATTGTCAAATCACGATCCTGATTATTTAGGATAGATAACATTTCTATCTACTTACTTTTAATTTATCATTATAAGCGACAGTAACAGATTTGATAAGACCTGGAACTTGAGCGGCTCCAGAAAGAACTGAGATAAACCAACAGTCTCCAATCGAACCTAAAATAGTTTTATTGATCGTAGACTTTGCTTTTAATCATATTATTATTGTGTAAGAACTTTTCTGTGAATTAACTGACCTTGCTTAACCTCTTCAGGGTTTGTTTTACCCCATTCATCAGAATAGAATTGTTGTTCTATACGTCTAGTCATATTTGGATCATGTACATATGTAAAAGAATCCGTGGTGGATTTAACACCTGTTTTGTAAAGTGCGTGTTTCGGGCGTTTGTTGATGTCCCATTCTTTGTCTGTAAATTCAACTGTCTGTTTTGCAAAGCGTCCAACAACTTTTTTGACAACATCCTTGTAGGATCCGAAAAAAACTGTGTCCGTATCTATATTTGCTTTCCATTTTAATATAGTGTCTTCTGTAGCCATTGATAGTATGAGGTTGAAAGTAGGCGTGTATAATGGAACAACTTATATAGTTGCACAAAAAACAATTGATAAAATAATAAGATTAATAAACATAAAGATTAATAAACGTTCTTAAATATTGTAAAGATTGAAAACATACGTCCAATATTTTTGGCGACCTGTTGGCTTGTGGTGTTCAAAGTATTTATAAAATCGATGATTGCGGCGGTCAGGTCATTTATAGATTATGATTTTATTGATAGATATTTCCTAATTGGCAAACAATCCTATTGATTTAGGTTTATTAAGAATAAAGGTGTAATAGACGGTAACATCATAAATAAATTTCATTGATTCTTCTGTATTTGGATTTAAGAATAATGGCGTATTAGATGGTAACGTTAAAAAAAAATTAAAGATTAGGTGAGTCATCCGATTTGGTAGGTAAGCAATAATATCAACAAACAAACAGTATATCAAAAACTAAAATACTTGTTATCCTGTTTGTTGATTGTAATTTCCTTTTACCACCAATTTATTACAACAAAACTGTTTCCACAAAAGCAATTATTGAAATTTTTCAATCATAAGTTTCGCATATCGCTGAATTTTTTTCTGTCTCAGATATGACGACGAACTCACAAACTCATTGTCACATCCTCGCAGGTTGAGATCACCCAAATGTGACGACGAACTCGTTCATCACTAAACTAAATGAAAATAACATAATTATATTATTTCCATTTAGATTGGGTTAGAATTACGAGTTCGTCGTCACATTTGGGTGATCCTAATCTGCGAAGAAAGCAAACCCTAAATATTACATTTAATAGAATAATTCTGAGTCCTAGTTGAGGCTTAAAGTGGTTACCAATATTAAGCATAAAGTTTGTGGAACTCTTAATGTTCACCCTAAAAGAGAATCAGATATTCCGGAATCGATTTTTTTTTTTTTTGGAACACCAATGTGACGATTTTGGAATATTAAGTTTTTTAATTTTATTTTATTACTTATTTATATTTTATCTTTATAACTAGTTATTTGATTATTTATTTTATTATTTATTTTTTTTTATTTCTTTATTGTATTCTTTATATTTATTTAACTATTGAAATAGCAAAATGTTAATGTTGTACCAGAGATGTTATCTGGAAACTAAGTCGCATATTGATAACTTAAGACTCATAGTGCTAACCTAAAACTCATAAGAACTCAAATTGATAATTTAAACTGAAGTGTTATTTTATTGTTTTGTTATAAATTTTTTTATATTTTATTTGCCTTCACCCAAAATTCTTACATTATATAATCTCCTGTTAATCACCTAGAGTTAACCCAAAAATCATTTGATTTCGTAGCTCTCCCAATACAGGTGATAACAAGGATGAGTTTATGAGTTCGTCGTCACATCTGAGACAGAAAAAAAAATTTAGCGATAGCAGAAATTTCCATAATTACTTTGTGGAATCCAGTTTTGTTGCAACGGCATAAATTAATCAATTAGCGGTAAAAGGAAATTTACAATCAATTTTGATATGTAAAGTTGATCAGACGGAGGCAGATCAGGAATAAAATCAATAAAATTAACAAAATTGGAAATTACAATAGTAAAAATTCAAGGGAATACAAAAAATGGGTCGCAGAAATTGTATTGTTCCAAATTTAGACTTCTCTTCTGCTGTATGAAACGGCATAAAATTAATAAAATTGGAAGTTACAATTAATAAACAGTAGATATGCAACAGATCATCAATAAAACAATGACAGAAATTAAGTGTGACGATAAACTACATGAAGCGGCGTAAATTGGTGGTAAAAGGAAATTAAAATAAACAAACAGGATATAAATATTTTTTGATATGCGAACAATGACGAAAATTAAGTGTGACGATGTACAAAAGATAAATGGCGTGTGACGATGTACGAAAGATAAACTGTATGCAACGGCGTAAAATTAATAATATTTGTTGATCTGCAACAGGTTTGGAATAAAACAATGGCGGAAATTATGTACGAAAAGATAAGCATTTTTGTTCTATGTACGATGTTTTATTATGTAATTTCATATTAATTTTATTCGTACCATACAATTTAGCTAATAATACAGTACAGTTTATCTTTACAATCGCGGAAATTCAAGGGAATACAATAAAATAGGTCTCGTTTATCGAGGGTTAACCGTATTGTTCTGAAAATAAATTTTATTATATTCTCTTAAATTTTCTCTTCTGCTGTATGCAATTGTATAAAATTAATAAAATTGGTGGTGAAACGAAATAGGAAATTACAATCAACAAACAAACAAGGATATCAATATTTCAGTTACAGATATCAAAAATTGGTGGTAAAAGGAAATTAAAATGGCGAAAATTCGAGGAAATACGATAAAATGGGTCGCAGAAAGAGTATTGTTCTGAATTATATTTTCTCTTCTGCTGTATGCAACGGCGTAAAATCAATGAAATTGGTGATAAAAGGAAATTACAATCCACAAACAAAAAGGATATCAGTATTTCAGTTATACACATCAAAATTGGCGGTAAGAGGAAATTACAATGGCGGAAATTCAAAGGAATACAATAAAATGGGTCCCAGAAGTATTCATTTATCGAGAGTTAATCGTATTGTTCTGAAATTGTATTCCCTTAAATTTTCTCTTCTGCAATTGTAATTTCCTTTTACCATCTATTTTATTAATTTTATTTCCACCGTTGTGGACACTGATCATGAGTTGTCAAAAAAACAAACCAAAACAAACCATCACTCTTTTCGAAGGCAGAACAAGGTTTTTCGGACCATAAATTCTTAGATCCGATTTTATCCTATAATACTGATAACGTCTCACAATAGATAATTCTATATTTCTTTTTGTTATATGAACGAAATTATGTGATTAGATGTGTGACTAACCCTAAATTACAGGTCAGAAAGAAGACTTATACCGCATTTTTGTATAGAATTACCCCTTTAGTCGACTTAACAAAGACAAAAAGCCTACTGACCATATTTAGCTCGGCTAAATAAAATAAGAAAACTATTCATTGGAAAATATAGATAAATACCCTTGCAAACCATCTCGAGAAAAGGATAAAAACACTGNCCAAAAAAAAAATGTCTGAGATACAAAAACCCGACATCGAAAATTACATCACTTTTCTTTACGATGGGGTGAAAGGTACCGCATGGCTAGCAGAAAATTTCGCAAAATTACCAGAGGAATATCGAAAATTGGTAGAAAACATCGGAGGTAGACAACTAGGACCATCGTATGACGGTTTCCAACTCATGGCAATAGCTGTATGGCTAAAGAATGAAGACCAATATACGTCAATAGATTATTGGTTGGGAACGAGTAACTTAAATGCATATTACAAATCTAATGCTCTAAACGAATTAATCAAAAAAAGAAACCAATTACAAACTGTGGCCAAACCGGTTATCGATACTTCAGCAGCAAAAATCATTGATTCACTTTCGTCAACCGCTAGTGAACTTGCGTCAATCATTGCTTCACAAGCGAAAACTAATAACTCATGTTATGTCAAATTAATTATTACCAATTCTACGCCAGGAGATTTCTATTTGGCTAAGAGATTAAAATCTGATTTAAATGTTATGCAACCGACTATTATGAAGGGTACTTCTGCAACATATTTGTGCGAGTCTGAGCATCTCGGTAGTTTAAGCGCTCAAATGCAATTCTGGGGCGCTAAAGATTTATATTCTACTGGGTGGTCTGATAAAGCCTTTTGTGTATCCATTAGCAACGGCGATAGTTCTAGATTATTAGTACATGAATGTACGAGCAGTGAATCTTTAGAAGATGTAGTGAGTGGAAAAGTAGGTAAACAAAGAGTGAATTTAACGAATGACGCTATATATAGTGGTTTCCATAATTCTTTTATTTATGCCAGTGTCAGTAGTACAAAAAGTAAGAATATTGAAATTAATTTACAAATAGGAGGCAATCCATTTAGTCTTTAAAAGATAGGATTATATCGATAAAATGATAAAGACAAATTATATCTGTTATTTAATCCTCTCCTTCCAATATAGTGTTTACTAGAAAGATAAAACTATTATTTTGTTTTTTTCTTTATTACTATTTTTATTACTTAAACAAATATATACTATAAATTTTATCGAAATAAAGGCTATACTATTTTTAGAAAATCTCATATTCGATGATCCTGCGTATTGATTTAGATAATTTTGATTATGTTTTTATCTGATTTTATTTAAAAAATTTAGTCTTCGTTATCATGCGGATTTTTGCATGATTAAAAATCAATATACCTGTCCTGTTATAAAATGAACGATAAAGTTTTATGACAAAAAAATGAATTTTTGTCATTTACCCAAACCTATTTTTCCAGTGTTGTGCCCNTATTATTATTCGAATTATCAATTCTTTTATTTATCAATAAACGGGAAAATTTTTTTTTTGATTGGTCATTTATAATAAATAAATAATAATTGCAAAATGCCATGTTTGACTTGGTGGTTTTAAAAAATGGAAAATACAAAATAGGTAATCCCTTCCTTCCCTTTGTATGAATAATAAAATGAAGTTGTAACTATAGCATTTTTGTATAATTTAATTGTAAAAAAAATAAATTATAATGAACTTCCTTGATATTTTAAACCCTTTTTTATTCGAGTAAATTATCGCTCTTTTCAAATTAGTGCGATAATGTAAAAAATTTCGAATACAAATAAACAAATATCACGTGCCTGATCCTCAAATTTCAGCCAATAAAAATTTTTAATGTGCCAAAATAACTGATCTCATGTGATCGATGATCATTTTTAGCCAATAAAAATTTGTAATGTGATTTGTAAATCACGTGACTTTCGCTCGACGAAATCAAATACTTATATTATTTCATATCTATTAAACAGTTATTTCTACTTGCCAAAAATATACTTATTATAATTATTATATCAATAAATTGCACATGTGATAAATAACTTGATTTCAAAGATTTATTTAAATAAAAATATATCAAATATTATGTTAAAGAGAAAAAATATATATTTTTTTGCAAATATAAAGGTTATATAAAGCTATATAAAGCTTTTTTAATCAAATAAGCAATGGTAATCGCTAGTAATCATTTTTAGTTAATTTTGTAATCAGTATAAAGACTATATATAAAGGTATTAAAAAAAGATCAAAATGCAATAAATAGATGCACAGGTGACTCATCATCATTTGGTATTTGTTAAATCTGTAAATCAAATACTTTTATATAATCATATTAATAAGGTATTCGGTTTTCAGTTTTTATAAAAATCGATTTAACATTATCGCACTAATTTGAAAAGAGCGATAATAAAATTAATATTTATTCAATCATTTATTTCACATCAATTTAATGCCACCATCCTGTAATAACCAAAAAATTTTTTAATATCGCGTAAAAGAAATATTTCACATTTGAAATAAAACCAACAAAACGTTTCAATACTTAGAAGACGTAAATTTACTTATTAATAAGAAAAAATGCGAATTTCTCAAGTTACAGGAATGTTAGTATGCTTTTTATTACTGAAGTTAATGTTTGTAAATAATTTCTTATAAATTTTTATAATCTATTTTTAGATTTGAATTATTTTTATTTTATTATTTTTCTTATATTAATTTAAACTCAAGTTCTGATGTTAATGATAATGTAGTTAGGTAATACAAAAATAATGATTATGATAAGTAAAAGATTATATCTAAGTAAGTGAAGTGTATTTGCGATAACCAAAGGTTTATAAAATATTTTTAAGAAATAAAAAAACCTTTTCCCAAAATAACAACTATCAGATTTAAAATAAAATTTAATTAATATTATTAGCAATATTTCATATAGTGGCAAAAGTTTAACAAAATATATAATATTGAATATTTCATGATGTCAAAAAAAAAGCAAAATTAAATATAATTATTATTATTTTATAGAATAAAAAAAGATTAGTATCTTCAGGTAAGTTCAGATTTATTATGTATGTAATTTATTATGTCAAATTAATCAATAAAGTTTATGACTCTGTTGAAAAAAAAATAAAAGAAAATTTTATATAATTATAATTTTAAATTTATATGATTTTTTAAATTTAAATATTTAAATTTGTATATTTAAAGTTTAAATTAGAATACGATTATAACAAATATTCATAAATTGAAATTTTTGGCATTTTTTTTTTATTAAAAGTACAAATGAATAATTGAAAAAAAATGATGAATCTAAATTACAACTACTACAAAAAATAATAGTCTTAATGATCTGATCTTAACTGATATTTAAAGATTTTAATAAATAAATCAAAATTTAACATTCAATATTTAAAATTCTTACGATATAATATAATAATAATTAATTTTTATAAATTTAATATATATAAATAAAAATTTAACATTCAATCTTTAATATTTTGGGGAATTTTTTTTTGTACATGTTACAATAATTAATTTTTATATTTAACATTAAAAATGTGTTGAAATATTATATTTTAACACTTTTAGTCGATTTCGTTATAAATTCAAATTTCCTTTATTATTGTTGCCTAAAAATCAAAATTACAAACTAAGCCATTTGAATTTGTAAAAATGGGATGAAGTATTAATACTCTATGCCTAGTGTTAAACTAATATGCATCATGTTAAATAAATCAATCAAATTCGAATTAGCTAAACAACATAGGAATAAATTAATATAATTTATTATAAAAATAATAAGTAAATAAATAAAAATATAATACTTACTAGAGAATTAGTTCTAAGTTCCTTTCGAAATTTTCTTTGTTCTTGGGTTTTAGAAGTTTCGAAAAATTAAGAAGTCGACTGGTATAAATTGCTTGTGGATAAGTTTGATAATTAAGATGAGTTGTGGCTGTATTGATTGATTCTTGATTTGCTGAAAATTCTTCAGGGTTTTTAATTTGAATTACAATTTCTGAATCTCCATTTTCCCATTCTTTTAAATTAAATAATCGAATGAATTTATCTATTTTGTCATTTCCACTTGTCCAATTATTAAAATCATTTTGAAATGTTTCGAGTTACATGGTTTGCACCAATTTCCATTATATTCTTGATTGAATTTTGAGCATATACTCATTTTTTTTTGTTTGCTTATAATATGAAAGGTAGAAATTAGATTTTTTTTTTTTGAAAAAAAGACGTAAATTACGTTTAAAATTGTGAAATGTTTTTAATATGCAAAAAAATCGCATTTATTAAAATATTTTATTATTTTAATCTCATGCGCAAAATGCCAATCCTAGAATTGCGCAACCAAGTTTACGTTTGAAAAACTAGAATAGTAAAAAACAATGAGATTCATTAAGATTAAAATGATGTAAAAGGTAATTTCCTCGGACTTTGGATAAGAAATTATATTTTATTTATTTTTTATTATCGGAAAAATTCAAAAAACGCAAAGTCATTTCCTTTTTTTTCAAAAACACGAAGATCATCCAAACTAATTATTATCTATTATATAATTAAACATAATAAATAAATAAATANTCTTGATTTGCTGAAAATTCTTCAGGGTTTTTAATTTGAATTACAATTTCTGAATCTCCATTTTCCCATTCTTTTAAATTAAATAATCGAATGAATTTATCTATTTTGTCATTTCCACTTGTCCAATTATTAAAATCATTTTGAAATGTTTCGAGTTACATGGTTTGCACCAATTTCCATTATATTCTTGATTGAATTTTGAGCATATACTCATTTTTTTTTGTTTGCTTATAATATGAAAGGTAGAAATTAGATTTTTTTTTTTTGAAAAAAAGACGTAAATTACGTTTAAAATTGTGAAATGTTTTTAATATGCAAAAAAATCGCATTTATTAAAATATTTTATTATTTTAATCTCATGCGCAAAATGCCAATCCTAGAATTGCGCAACCAAGTTTACGTTTGAAAAACTAGAATAGTAAAAAACAATGAGATTCATTAAGATTAAAATGATGTAAAAGGTAATTTCCTCGGACTTTGGATAAGAAATTATATTTTATTTATTTTTTATTATCGGAAAAATTCAAAAAACGCAAAGTCATTTCCTTTTTTTTCAAAAACACGAAGATCATCCAAACTAATTATTATCTATTATATAATTAAACATAATAAATAAATAAATACTAGGGAAACAGGGACTGTCATAAGTCCGGAGCTAAATTATTCAATAAATATTAAATTAATATACAGAAAATATTAATTAATAATGATATGTGGTCACGTGGGTGGACAGATGAACAAATTTTTGAAAGGTCCTCTAGTAGCAAAAGGTTCATTTTTGATAGACTTATGGTTATTTTTTTGATATATCAAGATACGCGTGAAAAAAAGTGGTTATTTTTTTGATATGCCTATAATTGTTTATTTATAGATGCATCAAAAAGATAACTATTTTGTCATATGAAAATTTAACATATCAAAAAAATAACCCCTGATCTATCAAAAATGAAACTTTTGCCCTCTAGTATGTTAGGTCCCGTGACTCATATTAATATTTGGCACGTGAAGTCACATGGGTGGACAGACGAACAAATTTTTTTTACTGACTGCTACTATACCTGAAAATGTAAGTCCTACGCTATGCTCCGGACAATAATATTATACGATAAATGTACCTCGAGGTGTTTAAATAAACAGTGATACAGATTAATTAATTAGTTAATAAAACAATAGATTTTGGATAAATTTTTTTTGTTTAAATAACAATGAATGTAAATTTATTATTTCGATAAAACATGTAATGTTGCATCACATTGTGGACTTTGAGATTAGTTTTTTTTGGCAAGATGATAAGATGGCAAGATTAGATGTCAGATCAACATTAGCTATTGTTACAAATATATTCTTATAAAAAGTTTCAATTAGAATATAATTGATTGTATAATAAAAGTGTCATGTTTGACAAAATTACAAGTTAATAATATAACCTTATAAGAACGATCAATAGAAATTTACTATTTCGAGTTTTTTATAACGGATAACATCTATTTGTGCAGTCGTTTCACGAAAATAGCAACATCATTGAAGTGAATATTAATTATATATGTGTATACCATACATGCATACTTACAATAGTATTCTCAAAAGAAAGTTAAACAGGCTATTTTTTCTAATGTTGTGTATATACATACATGCGGTGCTACGGTTACAAAATGCTATTTTTATACATTCTATACATATCTTTTCTTGGATGAGAATGCACTAGATAAAATGTTCATAGGATAGTCTATCCAAAAAAAATTTTACACGAAACCCCATTGGCAGACGTAAATATGATAAAGCTCATGCCAATAAAATTCGGCATGCGACAATAAAAAATATATATTGACATTTTTGATGTATTTTTATAATCCATATAAATTATTATTGCTATTACATTGCTATTAATATTTATATTACTACCATAATATCGACCAAGCTAAATTTTAGATATACTAAAGTAGTAGAAATAGTAAGTAAATCAGGTTTCGGATGTCATTCAATACTTTTTTTTTTGTTTTTTTAACTCGATTTTTTACGAATAAGAATTATGAAGCAGTGTTTACAAACTGTATTTTGTGTAGATGTACAATGAATTTTACAATGATATTTTTTTAATATAACAATGTCAATGAACAAGTGAATTGTTAGATTTTTTTTATATAAGGTGCTTAAATTTTCTTTGTTACTTTCAATTTTCCTTATTTTATTTTTAAACTGAATTGGAAAATTCTTTTTTTTCTAATCAGATAATAATGAATCCAAAGATTTTAATCATTCTTCTTTCAAGTTTGCTGACATTTACTTTTATTGTTGGCGCGAATAAACATAAAACTTGCACAAAAACTAAAACCTACCACATGACAGAAACTTTAACTGAGGAGTGTGGAACTCCTATCCCTGGTCAAACAACCCCAGTTGAGGTGTGCTCGAATGTCACTGACAATAAAGTAAATGACTGCAAAGGTTACATAAAATCAACAGCTGTCACATGTACACCTACTGTTAAGAAAACCATCGCTTGTCCTTCTATTGAAGAATGCTGTAAAGAGGGAGGTAAAGGGCTTGGTGATCGATATGCTCGTTCGTCTGAAAATATGAGAAGACATGTCATTGCAGCTAATGCTGTGGACTGTTGTAAAATTTGTTTTGGAATGCCCAGTTGTTATACTTGGCTTTATTTTATTGTAACTCAATTATGTACGATCCATTTTGGGAATCAATCTTGTTCTGATATCCTTGACTACTCTTCTAATATTGATAAAGTTAGAGCAGGAATCGTTGGTTGTAACAGATGTAGAGAATCAACAACTTAGACAATTTATTTATTATAACTGAACTTATTCATGTGTTTAATTATACTTTGAGACCAACATAATAAACCTTAGCTATAAATTTACCACCAATAATTGTATTATTAGGACAAGTTTTTTTTAGGATTTATTATGATATCCTTTAGAACAAAGATCAAATAATAGATTTCAGCTTTTCCTGCCTTTTTTTAGATTACGTTCGCTATGCAAATCTTATTTTATATATGTGACAGATAAATAAAATATAAAATATTCGATAAAAATAAAAATTTTGATAAAAACTAAATGAATTTTCAAAAAAGGTTACATGTTTAAAAAGAAATTTAATTGAAGTTCGTATTTAAAGTATATAAGAAAATGAAAGGTTTGTATAACAGAATTCGGTGATTTTTTTATATATGATTTTTTATTTTAATACAGATTTTGTTTGAATAAGGAAAGTGGTGTTATGTAAACAATTTCCTTTTCAAAAAATATTCCCTAATATAGCATTATTACACCGGCCATAACTAGATGGTTTAGATATGGCGACTTCGTCGCCGCCGCGTAATTAAAATTTATACATATGATTGATTATGCAATTTATTAATGTCCAAATACAATTAAATTAAAATAAAAGGTTTTAAATAAACTTTAAATTAATCAAAAAAAAAAATTGAATCTCGTTTATATTTTATTTCTCCGGAATAACTGATAAAATTGTTACGATAATGATATAACAATATTATTTATATTATTAATATGTTTAATATATACAGTCTAACCTCTCTATAGTCACACCCTCGGGATACTAAAAACCGTGACTATATAGAGGTGTGCCTATTATAGAGGTTTTCTCTATATAGTCACATCTATATTAAAATATATTTATGGTGACTATATAGAGAATTATTTATTACAAATAAAGTTAGCGTAACATTGAATTTTTTTCCCCACACCACCATCTTTTCCAATTTGCATTATGCCACCTGTTCTTAAAAAAACCCGTTGTCGCATTAGNTATATGATTTTTTATTTTAATACAGATTTTGTTTGAATAAGGAAAGTGGTGTTATGTAAACAATTTCCTTTTCAAAAAATATTCCCTAATATAGCATTATTACACCGGCCATAACTAGATGGTTTAGATATGGCGACTTCGTCGCCGCCGCGTAATTAAAATTTATACATATGATTGATTATGCAATTTATTAATGTCCAAATACAATTAAATTAAAATAAAAGGTTTTAAATAAACTTTAAATTAATCAAAAAAAAAAATTGAATCTCGTTTATATTTTATTTCTCCGGAATAACTGATAAAATTGTTACGATAATGATATAACAATATTATTTATATTATTAATATGTTTAATATATACAGTCTAACCTCTCTATAGTCACACCCTCGGGATACTAAAAACCGTGACTATATAGAGGTGTGCCTATTATAGAGGTTTTCTCTATATAGTCACATCTATATTAAAATATATTTATGGTGACTATATAGAGAATTATTTATTACAAATAAAGTTAGCGTAACATTGAATTTTTTTCCCCACACCACCATCTTTTCCAATTTGCATTATGCCACCTGTTCTTAAAAAAACCCGTTGTCGCATTAGTGACAAACAAAAAAAAGAAATATGTGAGTTAGCTAAAAAAAATCTGTCCTATAAACAGCAAGAAATAGCAAGTGAGGTTATGAAACAGTATCCAGACCTAAAAATAGATCGTTCAACTGTATCAAAAATTTTAAAAAATGCTGATAAGTATGAATTTCGTGACGATACATATGCTGAAAAAACTTTTCGGCATCGTTCTGTGAAGTATCCAACGTTGGAACATGCCATGAATATGTGGATAAACCAGGTCACAACTGAAGGAATGATTATATCAGATTCAATAGTAAAAGAAAAGGGTCGTCAATTTGCACGAGCTTTTGGGATACCAGATGAATCAATTACATTTTCAAACGGATGGGCTACTAAATTTAAGCAACGCAATAGATTAAAAAAAATTATAATGCATGGTGAAGCAGCAAGTGCACCATTAAAAAACTTACCTGAAGAACGGAAAAAATTACAAGAACTTTTCTCTAATTACAATCCGGAAGATGTATATAATGCTGATGAAACAGGTTTATTCTATCGATTACTTCCGAATCAAACACTTTCTACAAAATCGATGGCTGGAAAAAAAAAGGTAAATTAAAAAAAAATTAATAATTTAAAAAAAAATTAATAATTTAAAAAAAAATTAATAATTTAAAAAAAAATTAATTAATAATTAAATTATTAATAATTTAAAAAAAATTAAATTAATAATTAAATTATTAATAATTTAAAAAAAATTAAATTAATAATTAAATTTTTTAAGAAAAAGTAAGAGCAACTGTGTTACTTTGCTCAAATTCAACTGGCTCTCACAAACTTCGTCCATTAGTCATCGGTACTTCCAAAAAACCACGATGTTTTAATAGGATAAATATTTCTCAATTACCAGTAATATATAAAAATAACAAAAAGGCGTGGATGAGAAGTGATATTTGGGAACAATGGTTACGTTATATAGATGACAGTTTTCGTATCCAAGGTAGAAAAGTTTTACTTCTTGTTGATAATGCAGCTTCTCACATGATCCCGGGAACAAATAATTTTCAAGATGATGATGCAGATGAGCAATCATCTGAGAATGATTCCATCGATGAAATTGAAGAACTTCAAGAAGAACCACAAGGAAGATTACAAGGAAGACCACGAGGAAGACCACGAGGAAGACCACTAGAAAGACCANGAGGAAGGCAACAAGAAAAACTGAGAGAAACTCCAGGCCTTTCAAATATTACTATACATTTTCTTCCGCCAAATATGACCGCTCATATTCAGCCTATGGATGCCGGCATTATTCATAGCTTTAAATCAAAATATAAAAATCTATATTGCCGTTATTTAATTGATCAATTTGAAAAAAATCAGAATCAAGAGTAAGATTTTTTTCTTATTTATCAGATAATTCGGCTATCTAAAAAATAGTGATGAAAAAAAAAATAAATTCTATTACGATATTATAATTTATATTTTTTTTTAATTTTATTTAACTTATTTTTTATTAAATATAGAAAACTTACCTTGAGAAAAGCGATTGATTTTATTGCTGAAGCTTGGGATGATGTTAGTAATACCACTATAAAAAATTGCTGGCGAGCTACTAAAATTATGTCTGAAATAGATGAACTCGAAATGGATGAATTTGAAATAGATGAATCCGAAATAAGTGAACATGAATCAGAAAATGAAATTAATAATGCTTCCTTACTACTTGATAATCAACAATTAATACAAGATATTGAAGAATATACCCGCCTGATTAATCAACCAGCTAAAACTGAAGATGTATTAACTGATGAAGGTATTATTGAAATAATAATTCATGAATTTCGTGATAGTGATGATGAAATTGATGAAGATGAAGGATCATCACTACCTTCTCCAATAACTATAGCGGAAGCAATAGATGCACTAAAAAAAGTTATAAACTATCAAGAAAGCCTTGAAGTTGGAAAAGGATTTAATGAGAGTGAATTATCAATATTACGAAAAAGGTTTAGAGAATGGTGTAGTGAAAGAGATAAAAATAAGAAGCAATCTTCAATTTTATCTTTTTTTAATTGTGATGAAAGTATTGATCTATCATTTTAATTTTTTTTTTATTATAATTTTTTTTAATTATCAATTAATAATACATAATACTAATAATACATAATAATAATAATACATAATAATAATA
>PQFF01000027.1:367984-396390 GCA_003547095.1 Diversispora epigaea | reverse complement strand
CTCATCGTTATACAGTTTATTTGATATATTCGTAATTTCTATAATAACTTTATCTTCATTACCATTAATATTACATTTGAATTGGGTATATTTTATAATGTATAATCCTTTATTAAGACAAGTATTTTCATTATGTTCAATTCCTCTACAAGTAAAAGATCTTTAAGATTAATTTTTGTATTAGTATTGATATTATTTATACTTAAATTAGTACCGCCACTAAAAATGACTGGCGAACCTTTAACCACCGCCAGTATTCTTATTTGTATTATTTGTATTGTTATTATTTGAGAAATTTGATGATAGACAATTACAGTACAGTACGTATTTTAGAGTATATCTGGATTTTTTAATATATCATGTCACATGTAGTTGATAATTACTTTTGTTTATCTGCAAAAACTTTTTGTGCTCATCCAAAATGACCAATAGTTTTGGTTATTCCTAAAAAAATTTTTTTGGTACGACACACAACATCATCAGTTTCATCAGTTTCATCAGTTATAAATAATGCTTTATTCTTTTTTCACTTTTTTTCAACCCTTTCTTATTTTTTCTTTTTTTAAAAACTTTCTTTTTGATAAACTGAATTATCCTTTTGCAAATATTTAGAGTGCGAAACTTTTTTAAGTATTTCAAACGTCTACTTGACCTGTTTATTGGATTTTCTTCCTTGTTTGGTGCTTAATATACCACTTGAGTCATATTTTGAAGGTATTTTATTTCGTAAGTGTAATCTTAATTGCTTGTTTAACTTGTCAACGAAGCTTGTACAGATATTCTATTGCATAAGTGAACTACTAATGCTTTTTTCTTTGTCTCCGAAGTTTGTGCACATAATTTTTTGTTTAAACGAACTACTAACTACATATTTCTTTGAGTGATATTTATTTGCTGTGCAAGTGATATTATTTGTTTGTTTAGATTTTCAGCAAAGCTTTCGCAAATATTCTATTGTATGTATAACAACCTACCAACAACTTGTTGCTTCTCTTTTTGTTTTCAGCAAATCTTGTGTAGTGTAGGTATTCTACTATTTCTTGTTTTTAATTATTGTATTTTTTTGCAGCTCATAAGATGATGAATGTTGCTGACATTTTCAAAAATAATTTTCCCCAATATTTATCATATTTATTTTGTAATATTTTTTATCTAATAGTTTTTGAGAAGAACATTAATAATAATTTGTTTTTGAATTCATCTATCTATTCCAGATTGAATTCGTTGTTGATGACGATAGCATTACAATGATAAAGTTGAGAGAATTGATGAATCAAAGAAGTTGATATAATCAATGTACATGCGCATGCAATTGATAAGACGAAGGATACTAATCATATTATCATATAAAATTTTTGTTTTGTAGTTAGATTACTTTAGATTAGATTTTATTAGGATAGAATTAGTTTAGATTTTTTAGGTGAGAAAATATTTTTTTCCCTTTGTCTCTTTCATCTGCAATGCATCAATAAAATACTAAAACTCACTAATCATTCTTTATTTTATAGATAGTTTCTCTTTAGTTTAGATTTTTTAAGGTATAAAAATTTTTTATTACTTCTTTGTTTATTTGGATGTTATTGCGGAATATTAATTATTCTTGTTTCTTTTTATAGATAGTTTTTTTAGTATTTAGATTTCTTGATATGTTTTTCTTTATTTTTAGGTAAGAATTTTATATTTTATTTAATTTGCTTTTTGCGCATGTACATTGATTTGATCAATATAAGTAAAATTGTGGAAAGAATCATTTAGAAAGTCTAAATAGAAAGGTGCGTTGTTTCCTAATTATCTCAATTTTTCTCGATGCGATGATTACTAACTTTATTTTCAATCCAATAAGAAATATATATGCATGCAGTTCATTTTAATATGAAATTTCTTTAATATTTTAAATTTATTGGTTCGGTTGTATTGTACTTAATTAAAATATTTAATTATATTATTTTTTCGCTTTGGGATATACCGAAATCTAAGAGAAAAATGCTTCAAAATAATTCAATATATTTGAATAAAAGTTTTTATTAAATAAAAAAAAAAGACTAGACTAACGGTTAAGATCATCAAGACTATTTTTTGGAATAGTTTTAATTTAGTTTCATCATTTTTTCTGTCAATAATGAATATGAAGAAAAAATAAATAATAAAAATAATAAAACTATTAAACTTGATGATTTTTTTTGCCCTAAAATGTTTGAATAATGTTTGAATGTTCATATATTTTGAAAAATGTTTAAATGTATTTGAAAAATGTTTATTTGAATATTCAAAAAAAAAAAAATAATAAAAAAGAATCATAAATTTTTTAAAAAAGAATGAATGAATGAATGAAAATTCAAAAGGACACATTAATTAATTTATCTTCGATTTTAACTAAATTGAGCCAATAAGATTTTCTTCTTCCAATAGTCGGAATGAACATTGAAAGTGGCGACGTGGGTCGGATGCCTTTTTTCGTTTTCTCTGAATGATAGATGAGAATATCAAGAATAAATAATTGTAATACGGAAATCAACAAATCAATAAAATAAATAAAGAAATGATAATTAAAGCATGTCTTTCCAACATCGATAATTCTTGTAGACGAAATACTTCTGTGGATGCAACTATAATCCAACAATAAATAAAAAATACAAAAAGTTAATCATANAATAAGAAATATATATGCATGCAGTTCATTTTAATATGAAATTTCTTTAATATTTTAAATTTATTGGTTCGGTTGTATTGTACTTAATTAAAATATTTAATTATATTATTTTTTCGCTTTGGGATATACCGAAATCTAAGAGAAAAATGCTTCAAAATAATTCAATATATTTGAATAAAAGTTTTTATTAAATAAAAAAAAAAGACTAGACTAACGGTTAAGATCATCAAGACTATTTTTTGGAATAGTTTTAATTTAGTTTCATCATTTTTTCTGTCAATAATGAATATGAAGAAAAAATAAATAATAAAAATAATAAAACTATTAAACTTGATGATTTTTTTTGCCCTAAAATGTTTGAATAATGTTTGAATGTTCATATATTTTGAAAAATGTTTAAATGTATTTGAAAAATGTTTATTTGAATATTCAAAAAAAAAAAAAATAATAAAAAAGAATCATAAATTTTTTAAAAAAGAATGAATGAATGAATGAAAATTCAAAAGGACACATTAATTAATTTATCTTCGATTTTAACTAAATTGAGCCAATAAGATTTTCTTCTTCCAATAGTCGGAATGAACATTGAAAGTGGCGACGTGGGTCGGATGCCTTTTTTCGTTTTCTCTGAATGATAGATGAGAATATCAAGAATAAATAATTGTAATACGGAAATCAACAAATCAATAAAATAAATAAAGAAATGATAATTAAAGCATGTCTTTCCAACATCGATAATTCTTGTAGACGAAATACTTCTGTGGATGCAACTATAATCCAACAATAAATAAAAAATACAAAAAGTTAATCATAAATAAATTAAAGATTTGATATTAAAATGTATAATAATAGTAATTATTATTGTTAGATGAGATGTTATTTTACTTACTTTTTTGTTAGTTCTCAAAGAATTTATCACGTTCATATTGGGGAATTAAACATTTATCCTAACGACCAACCAATTGTGCAGTAAACAACAAAAAAAAAATAATAAATAAATAAATAATAATAAATAAATAAATAATAAATGATAATAAATAATAATAATTCTTTTTCAATGGCTTTTTGAATAATAGCTCGCATAATCTCTTAAACGTTCAATCTCAAGATTTAACTAAAATATTTACTTGATTATCACTTGTTCATATTTTTTTTTCAAACTAAAAATAAATTATTTATATTTACAAAGAATTAGGATATAAAAATTTGACAACTAACAATTTTCAATGCATTTTTTTTTAAGATTAAGATTATAATAAATTTAATTTAATTGCCAATCCACCACATAACAGGTTAAAAACTGGGCCTCGAAAGTAAAGTATTTTAATTTCTAATCAAATTATCCGAAATTTTATTAAATTGACCTTGAGATTAGGAGTTTTTTATTCAAGCATATAATATGATTTTTAAAAAGAAAAATGTTTTATAAAAAATTCCTAAACATTACCAATTAACCAAAATTTTAACAAAATCCCGTCACTAATTTTTGTTTAATACAAGTATCGAAATTGTTAAATTAACACTTTTAAACATATATTAATAGATTTTTTTAAAAAAAAAGTAATTCAAAAAATATGGAATATTTTATAGAAATTGTTTAAATTTACAAAATTTACGAAAATTTCTATAATTATAAGTTTTCAAAAATTTTTTTCTAATACGCCACTCCTTAGTAGAATTTTGCCGATCATAGTCATCATGGGTATCCCGTACAATGGCGGATCACCAATTAATTAATACAGTCAGACCTATATATAATCACCACCTCGGGACCAAATTTTGGTGGTGATTATAAGCAAATGTGATATTACAAAAAACTTATATATAATTACCACATAGAAAAAAGATATTACTGGTGATTATAAATTTTATTGACAGGCACAGCTTGATTTAATTGGTTAAAAATTAACACGTGTAATGCATAACTTAATGCATGTGATTGGTGTAATCATGAGTTTGAAATTTTACTGGCTGAACTTAACGCGTGATCTATGTTTTCAAGTCAGAAGACAATATATTACTAATAGATAACATGAAATATGTGATTATACATGGGGAAATTTCTTATAGATGGGGTTATAATTAGTGGTGATAGTGATTATACATAAAATCAATGTATGAGGTGATTATATATAGGGAAAATTAATATAAAAAATTTGGGACCAAAAAAACAGTGATTATAACGAAAGGTGATTATATACGAGGTGATTATACATAGGTTTGACTGTAATTTATTTATGCAATAAATATTGGTCAATAAACGTGACTTATAAATAAATTGAAAAAACAACAGATAATTATAGCAGTGATATACATATTATTAGGTCATTAGTTCGCACAATTTCAAATATTACCATAATTAGATGCAAATAAATTACCATTTTAATCTGTATAAAATGTATTAATCTTATTGTAGTTTACTATTCTGGTTTTTCAAATGATAACTTGGTTGCTCAATTCTAGAATTAGCATTTTGCGTATTTTGTGCAATGAGGTATCATAAAATAATTAATAAAGGTGCATGCTAAAAATATTTTGCAATTTAAACGTAATTTACGTTTCTTTTTTTTTTGAAAAAAATAAATTTCTACCTTTTATACCATAAGAAAACAAAAAAAAATGGCATCCCGTGAAATATGCCCAGAATGCAATCAAAAATATAGTAAATATAAATGGTGCAAACCATGTAACTCGAAACATTTCCAAAGTGATTTTAATAATTGGACAAGTGAAAATGTCAAAATAGACAAATTCATTCAAGATTCTCAACTAAATGCTAATGGTAGTTGGGAAGTAATAGAATGGATACCTTATGATCAATTTAATGATGTTAAACAAATAGGTAGAGGTGGATTTGGAACAATACATTATGCTAAGTGGATAAATAGACGAATTGTTGAATGGGATATTGAAAATCAACAATGGAGAAGACATTATAAAGGTGAAGAAAAGGAAGTAGCATTAAAAAAGTTTGATAATTTTGTGAACTTCAACGATGTCTTAAATGAGGTTAATATTTTAATCAATATTTAAATTCAATTTTCGAATTATTGAATAACGTTTTAACTTACTATAAATTAAAAATGTTTATATTATTAGATGGCAATTCACCTAAATACAAATGGATTGGGTTCAATTCGATTTTATGGAATTACACAAGATCCAGAAACAAACTCATATATGATGGTTTTAAATTATGCAGCAGATGGAAATCTACGAGAATATTTAAAAATTAATTTTAACAATATTAATTGGAAACAAAAATTAGATAATCTATATATATTATCTTTAAGGTTGACGGACATTCATAAATTAGATATAATTCACCAAGACTTTCATCCTGGAAATATTTTATCAAACAATTTTAAAAATTCACAATTACAGATTTCAGATTTTGGATTAAGTAAACTAATAGGGGAAAATCCAAATAATCCCGAAAAAAGGAATATATTTGGTGTATTACCATATATTGCTCCAGAAGTATTAAGTGGTGAAGAATACACAAAAGCTGCCGACGTATATTCATATGGAATTATTGCTTATGAAATAGTTACGGGCTTTCCTCCATATCATGATATACCACATGGTCAAGATTTAGCTATAAAAATATGCAATGGATTACGACCAAAAATTCCATTTCATACGCCCAAATTAATTGCAAGAACAATTCTGAGGTGTTGGGATGCTCGAGTTACACATAGACTCACTTTTGAAGAATTATGGAATGAGTTGTCTAAATACTATAGAGATTATTTAAACGGGAAAAATATAGATTCGGAAATTGGAATTCAAATTAAAAAAGCCGAAGAATTTTCGGCAAATCAAGAATCAAACCATGTAACAACAACTACAACTCCGCTTAACTATCAAACACATCCACAAGCAATTTATACCAGTCGACTTCTTAATTTTTCAAAACTTCCAAAACCGAAGAATGAAGAAAATTTCGAAAGGGAACTTGAAGAATTAACTATATCTGATTTATGTCCTAGTAAATATAAATATTATTATATTTTTATTTATTTCTTTTTATAATTAATTATTTTTATAATAATGAATTATATTTTTTCTATGTTGTNTAAAAATATTTTGCAATTTAAACGTAATTTACGTTTCTTTTTTTTTTGAAAAAAATAAATTTCTACCTTTTATACCATAAGAAAACAAAAAAAAATGGCATCCCGTGAAATATGCCCAGAATGCAATCAAAAATATAGTAAATATAAATGGTGCAAACCATGTAACTCGAAACATTTCCAAAGTGATTTTAATAATTGGACAAGTGAAAATGTCAAAATAGACAAATTCATTCAAGATTCTCAACTAAATGCTAATGGTAGTTGGGAAGTAATAGAATGGATACCTTATGATCAATTTAATGATGTTAAACAAATAGGTAGAGGTGGATTTGGAACAATACATTATGCTAAGTGGATAAATAGACGAATTGTTGAATGGGATATTGAAAATCAACAATGGAGAAGACATTATAAAGGTGAAGAAAAGGAAGTAGCATTAAAAAAGTTTGATAATTTTGTGAACTTCAACGATGTCTTAAATGAGGTTAATATTTTAATCAATATTTAAATTCAATTTTCGAATTATTGAATAACGTTTTAACTTACTATAAATTAAAAATGTTTATATTATTAGATGGCAATTCACCTAAATACAAATGGATTGGGTTCAATTCGATTTTATGGAATTACACAAGATCCAGAAACAAACTCATATATGATGGTTTTAAATTATGCAGCAGATGGAAATCTACGAGAATATTTAAAAATTAATTTTAACAATATTAATTGGAAACAAAAATTAGATAATCTATATATATTATCTTTAAGGTTGACGGACATTCATAAATTAGATATAATTCACCAAGACTTTCATCCTGGAAATATTTTATCAAACAATTTTAAAAATTCACAATTACAGATTTCAGATTTTGGATTAAGTAAACTAATAGGGGAAAATCCAAATAATCCCGAAAAAAGGAATATATTTGGTGTATTACCATATATTGCTCCAGAAGTATTAAGTGGTGAAGAATACACAAAAGCTGCCGACGTATATTCATATGGAATTATTGCTTATGAAATAGTTACGGGCTTTCCTCCATATCATGATATACCACATGGTCAAGATTTAGCTATAAAAATATGCAATGGATTACGACCAAAAATTCCATTTCATACGCCCAAATTAATTGCAAGAACAATTCTGAGGTGTTGGGATGCTCGAGTTACACATAGACTCACTTTTGAAGAATTATGGAATGAGTTGTCTAAATACTATAGAGATTATTTAAACGGGAAAAATATAGATTCGGAAATTGGAATTCAAATTAAAAAAGCCGAAGAATTTTCGGCAAATCAAGAATCAAACCATGTAACAACAACTACAACTCCGCTTAACTATCAAACACATCCACAAGCAATTTATACCAGTCGACTTCTTAATTTTTCAAAACTTCCAAAACCGAAGAATGAAGAAAATTTCGAAAGGGAACTTGAAGAATTAACTATATCTGATTTATGTCCTAGTAAATATAAATATTATTATATTTTTATTTATTTCTTTTTATAATTAATTATTTTTATAATAATGAATTATATTTTTTCTATGTTGTTTAGGTAATTCTGATCTATTTATTTGATTGATTTGATTTAATACATATTAGCTTCATGAAATCTTAAAACTAAACATAGAGCATGAATTCTTTATATTATTTGTATAAATTCAATCTGTCTGATTTATAATTTTGATNAATGAGTTGTCTAAATACTATAGAGATTATTTAAACGGGAAAAATATAGATTCGGAAATTGGAATTCAAATTAAAAAAGCCGAAGAATTTTCGGCAAATCAAGAATCAAACCATGTAACAACAACTACAACTCCGCTTAACTATCAAACACATCCACAAGCAATTTATACCAGTCGACTTCTTAATTTTTCAAAACTTCCAAAACCGAAGAATGAAGAAAATTTCGAAAGGGAACTTGAAGAATTAACTATATCTGATTTATGTCCTAGTAAATATAAATATTATTATATTTTTATTTATTTCTTTTTATAATTAATTATTTTTATAATAATGAATTATATTTTTTCTATGTTGTTTAGGTAATTCTGATCTATTTATTTGATTGATTTGATTTAATACATATTAGCTTCATGAAATCTTAAAACTAAACATAGAGCATGAATTCTTTATATTATTTGTATAAATTCAATCTGTCTGATTTATAATTTTGATTTTATAAAAATAGGAAATACTAAGGGAATATGAATTTATCATGAAATCGACTAAAAGTGTTAAATTATAATTTTTCAACGATGTAACATTATTGAATGTTATGATACACACGTTAAATATAAAAATTAATAATTGTAATAACGTGTGACATGTACAAAAAAAATCTCAAAAATATTAAGATCAAAAGTTAAATATATATATATATATATATGTTTATCTGATGTTTTTACAATAATTATTCATAATATAATAAAAACTTAAAGAAATAAAAAAAAGATTTGTGTGACTTGTACAAAAATCCCAAAAATATCAATAAAATTCTCACCCCATCGTATAAAATAAAAATAAAAAATATAAAACACTTCTATGTAAAAAAAAAATAAAATAAAATAAATCTACAAGATAAAATAGTAATAATGGTGATGATAGTAAATTTTATTTAATAATGAATATGAAGAATCATCTACAACAAAAAAAAATAAATAATAAAATAATAATAGAATTAATAAACTTGACAATTTTTTTTACCCTAAAATTGTTGTATTAGATTTGAATAATTTTTAAATGTTTGAATGTTCATATATTTTGAAGAATGTTCAAAAGGTGTTTATTTGAATGTTCAATAAAAAAATAATCAAAATTTTTTCAAAAAAATGAATGAAAATTCTAGAGGACCATACTAATTAATTTACCTTCAATTTTAACTAAATTGAGCCAACAAGATTTTCTCCATTCTTCTTTTTCGAATTCGATCGTTTTCTGCAAATGATGGATGTTAAGGATAAAATAAATGTGATACGGAAGTCGATAAATCAATAACAAAATAATAAACCATAATTTTACCTCGATTAAAGCATATCTTTCCAACATCCATCGATAAATCTTGGCACATTCAGCTTGTAGATGAGATACTTCTTTTGAAAGTAAATCGCATAGTTCGTCAACAGATTCAACTATAAACCAATATAAATAATAAAAGTATCAATTATAAATAAATAAAGATTTGATATTAAAATGTACATCACATAATTATTTATTATTACTATTATTATTATTATTAGATGAGATGTTATTTTACTTACTCTCAAAAATTTATCTCGCTCATGTTGGGGAACCAAAAATTTATCCAATTGTGCAGTAAACTATAAAAAAAATAATAAATAATGATAAATAATATATAAATAATATATAAATAAAGAATAAATAATAAATAAATAAATTAATAATAAATAATAAATCAATAATAAATAATAATAAATAACGATAAATGATAAAAAATAATAAATAATTCTTCAAAAATAGCACACATAATTTCTCTTAAACGTTCAAACTCAAAATTTAACTATAAAATATTAGATTAAATACTCATCATCCAAATTATCATTTTTTTTTTAATTTTTTAATAAATTATTTATATTTACAAAGAATTAGGATACATAAATTTGACAGCTACCAATAAAAAACTGCACAAATATGAATTTAAAAATATAATTTTCGATAAATTTTTTTAAAGATTAATTAAGATTATATTTAATTTAATTTAATTAATTAATAATTTATTTATGTAACTATAATAAAACAAAAGAAATAATAAAATTCATCATTCACTCTAAAAAAATAAATAAATAAAATGGTCATTTTCTTTCTCGTGGATAATATATAAATGCGGAAAAAATAATTGTAGTAGTTAGGCTAACATAATTTCTTAAAATACCTTTTACATCATTTTCAATTCAAGGATGAGCATTTGGTAATGAGATAAAACTAAATATTATAAAATAACAAGCGCGACTATTTACATTAAGAGATGAACATTTTAAAGTTATTAAAGATTATGGAGTTCAATTTGATGTAGAAGAATAATATTTCAAATACTATTTTTAATATAATATAATACATTTAGTTATAGTATTTGCATTTAAAATACTATAGATAAACTGTTTATGAAATTTAAGATAATAATTTTAAATTAAAAAAAATGATTAATCTTTAAATCTCAAAAAATTTCTCAGTTTTTTTTTTTCTTCTAAATTTATCATTAAAATCAATGTAACTTAATTGTTTTAAATAAACAAAAAAATATGTTTTTAATTTTGTTATTGTTGATGAATAAGAATTAAAAATTCGAAGCTTTATTTATCAATCATGTCATGTTAATTAAAATACATATGCTTCAAAACATGATTATAATTTTTATTAAATGTAAATATTATACAATAAATTAGATTCTTTGACTTTTCCTATGAATTAAACATGATGTAATATTGCATAATTTAATTGATAAATTTCAATTTCCATATATTGGTTTTTAATTCATTGATTCATTCATGATGTTTTTTTTACATGGGGAATTTATTTAATTATTATAATAATTATTTTCATTAATTTGTATCTTTTTTATTTCGACATATAAATAATAACTACACTACACTACATTAAACAACACACTAAAATAAAATAATTAAATTGGTTAATATCAAATTCATCACAAAATTGCATATGAATTGACCTTCCACCCGGTTTTAAGTTTATAGATTTGTGTTCTTTAATAGTTTGAACAAATATAATATAAAGATTGCTTTTAATAAGTATTGAAGATTTCTATAAACATTATCTTTAAAAAGGATATTCAAAGAAATGGGATTTAAATTAAATATCACGAGCACAAAGCGCCCTAATCTAGACCTCTTGTTAAATAGCTATTGTGAAAATCAATTTCACCACCGAGTTATCCCAGTTATTAAAACAGAAATGTAATATCTCGAAGAATATATAGAATACTTTAGATTTATCAATGATAATTATCAAAAAATCCTCAAAATACTTTTTCCATAAAGGAGATAAAAGAATTATTAATTAATGTTATAAAGTACGTACTAAAACTTCTTATACTTTTATAAGAATTTCAAGCAATTTAATTTTACAATTTATAGTCAAGAAAGATATTCGATAAACAAAAATAAATCAATGCGGTATAATGTTATGATTATATAATTCGATTATTTGATATAATAATCCATTGGAAACAAACTCGTTTTCATTTGCTTTATTCAGCCAGTATATAGCGTTTACTATATCTTTCTTAGTTCCATATCCATCATAAAAGCATTCTCCGAGTCTATATTGGCTATTAGAAAGACCATTTTCTGCAGCTTTTTTATACCATTCAAATGCTTTCACTTGATTCCGATCAATTCCGTTACCATATTCATAAAAAATTCCCAATTTATATTGTGCCCATGAATCTCCTTTTTCAGCACCTTTAAAATACCATTTAAATGCTTCGTTTTTATCTACATCCACACATATACCTTTATCATAATAGTGACCAATTTCATATATTGCATTAATATTTCCAGAAAGAGCTGATTTTATAAACCATTGTAATCCTTTAGTTTCATCTTTTGCTATTCCCAATCCATTTCTAAAACAAGTTCCAACATTAAATTGTGTATGAGGATCCCCTTTTTCTGATTTTAAAAATAATTCAAATGCTTTTTCTTTATTTTTTTCAACACCATGCCCTTTCTCATAACAATTTGCCATACAACTTAAAGCTGCGTGAGACCCTTCACCAGCAGCTTTAGAATAGATCTGAAAACATTTTTCCAAATCTCTTTCAACACCCAAACCATGACGGTACATATGTGCAAGGCGGATAATTCCTATTTCTTTGTTAATGTTATAAAATTTCCTTAATGAGAGATTTGAGGAGATATTCTTCATAAAAATTCTTTCATTTGCAGCTAAACTAAAGAATTTAAATGCCATTTTGTTATCAATAACAGTTCCGATGCCATTCTGATAAAAAAATCCAATGAGGCTAGTGAACCAATGATTGGAAGAATATCTAATCATTTTATGTAATATCTTAACTGAATTCAAATTATGTTCTTTAATATAATCATTCATCATAATTGGTCGTATAGCTTGAGACTGAGTTTCAAAAAGATTATTATAAAATTCAAATAATTTTTTAATAACTGAAATATTAAAATTATTAATCGTAGTTGTTGCAAAGTTAATGTGAGGAGGACTAGATTGAACTTTTTCATTCGGCTTTTCTAAATTATTTGTTAAATTGATATTAGAAACAATATTGATTTCGGAAAGATCACTAACAACTTCGATGATGTCTGGTCGGGAATTTCCATGGTGTTTCAAACAATCTATTGTAATTTACATTAACGCTGTTAACAAAATGATTGAAATAATTATAAATAATATAAATAATTTGTAAATTCATACCAGCATAGATTTCCTTATATTTAGGAGGAATTCCAGGTATACACTTTTCTTTTTTTCCTTTCGCAATAATATCATTTATCAAATCGATAATATTATTATTTGTTGATGATAATGCTGATGATAATTTAGTTAATGATTCATTCTCAAAAGGAAGAATACCATCACAAGAAATTTCCCAAAGAATAATTCCTAAACTGTAAATATCTAAACTTTTATTAAATAATTCTAAATATCTAGAATCGGTATATTGAATTGGGATAGTAATAGTAGTAAAAAGGGATTTTAAATATTTAATGCCAAAATCATTTAGTTTAATGGCTCCATTATGAACAAGAATACTTTCAGAAGTCTAATTCAAACATTAATTAAGAAATCAAATTATTATAAAATCAATTAATCCGAAATTAATTTATTCCTGAAAGTTTAAATATAAACAAATAATTACCAATTTTCCGTGAATAATATTATTGGAATGTAAATTCATTAAAGCATTTGCAATTTGTTTTGAAAGATTTAATTTTACGTTCCAATCTAATTTTTGGAAATTTGTTCTCAAATATTGACGAAGAGATCCATTATTGGCATATTCCCGAACAATCATATAATTGTTGGTATTCTCTGTAATAATAAATAATTGATAAATAATAAGTAAAATATTTATTTTGTTTATTTATTTATTTTTTTTTTTTAATAATTTTTACCTTGTTTAGTAATCCCATAAAACTTAAGAATATTATCACTAATTTCCAATTTTCGATGTTTTTTAACCTAAATAAATAAATAGTAAAAAATAAATAGTAAAAAATAAATAATAAAAAATAAATAATAAAAAAATAACTGCTATAAATAATAAATAATTTAATTATAGTATTTAACAGTCAAACTCACTTCATTTATAAAATCATTCAAAGTAAAATTATTGTTTAAAGAAATACATTTAAGAACTACTACGACTTCTGCAACGGTTTTTTTTTGCTGCGAAATTATTTTTTTAATATCGGCTTTATAAACATTTTTATTAATTTTTTTAATATTTTCAAATCTAGAATAATGATAAAATGTAATATCATTATTATTACTATTATTACTTGTTTTCCTTTGTGACATTTGGAATACGTATTGATTATTTTATAAAATGAGAGAATAAATAAAATAAAAAAATAAATAAAATAAAATAATAGACAATAATAAATAAATGAAACGTGTATTACGTTACGCCGCATATAAATCAATTTATTTCATTGATCGCTCTCGCTTTTATTAGTTTTTTTTTATTTTTTAAATGAAAATTTTTTATCTTAACATTCTCTAAATAATTATGTACTATAATAATGGATGATAGAGAATAATAAAAATAAGAATTGATTTTTTCAGTGTGTAAAAAAGTATCTTTTGAAAAATTTACCGGACTTTCTGCAAATAAATACCGAGATAGTATGTATAATTAATAGATACTAAAATTTCATCTATATAGTTATATTGTAACAATTTATACTTACTTTTAAATGCGTTACAGATTTCCAAGCTATAATTTTTCCCACAATTTTATATGTTTATACTGTCGATTTTATCCAAATTGTCAATTTACTTATTTTATTGTTTGTATATTTATACATAAATCAAAAATCAAAGCTTGGTTGATTTTGAATGGATTTTACTATTTTAAATTATTTTTACGATTCTACTATCTTTAAATTTCAAATTTTTAGTTCAATGAAATTAGGATCGGTAATTTGTTAATAACAAAATCATGGATTTATTTGATTATATCATGATGATGATGATTATGATGATGATGATGATGATGGTGATGGTGGTGATGATGAGATGATGATGATGAGATGGTGATGATGATAATGGAAATTAATGAAAAGGTAATTTCAAATATAACGAAGCCATCACAAAAGTAGAATATTAGAGGGTACATTATATATCATCAATTAAATATTTTTTTTATTATATTGTAGATAAAACGTAGATAATAATTGTTCATATTGCATGTTTACGAGAGCTAAGGTTCAATGTTAACCTTTAACAAAGAATCTGTTCATGAGAAATATTAGTAATAATTAGTCAGATCATTATGAAATCAGTGATGATTGGAGTTATCTTGTATAATAAATCTGAGAGGTCCACATTTTTTATTGTCCTGTGAGTTAGATTTCAAAAAATAACGATGTGTAGATGTATTGACATTTGTGTAAAAAAATTTTCTCGAGATTATAATTCCTATTTTCATTAATTTTAATTGTTTTTCTTTAACATCATTATTAAGCCTATTTTTATTTGATCTGACAAAACTATTACATCTGAAGACGCAGCTACTTCACGAACCATCATATAAAACAATTAAAGAATTGGAAGGCTTTGAAGATTGTGAAGATAAAAGAAGTGAATGTTTATTTCAATAGACTGATCTTAAATTATATATACAACGTGCTTTATTATTGAAACACAATATTTATTCCTATTAATTATTATTTATAACCTATTCATGCAAATTTATATTGTTAATTATGTAGTTCGATCTTTTCACCAACATAGTTTTTGAAAACTTTTATTAATATTATTATTACATGAATTTTATACTTTTAATATTTCTTTATAGAATGGTTACATTTATCAAATTTAAATAAATATACTGTACATTAAAATATTTAATTATGAATGTTTTCAGTTATAACTTCATCATTGTTATCTTGACATTTTAGTTGTACGAATTATAGGTCCATTTTCGTTTATATATTTTATTTTATACCAATAATCAATGCAATAGATATGTTCATGTTCATTATTGTTCAAAAAGCCTATATTATGACTTCAAGACATGAAACAAGATAATTTGCCTAATAAACCAATTTCAGGAAATAGTTCATATAATATTGGTTTTATAATTTATTTATTATTTATTTATTTATTATTGGTACATGTAAAGAATCAATAAATGATAAATGATGCATATGAACATGATAAGTTTAATCTATCAATTTCTAATTAATAATGTCGTCTCATGTCTTCCGAATCTTAAGAATTGAATCCCTGGAACAAAATGAGAGATTAATTCGTTTAAACTCGAATGTGCTGCATTATCCAATACGCAATTATCTCGAACATTACCATTCTGGATTCCATCAAATAAGTTTAACTTAATCAAAAACAAATTTGAATCTTACATCCTCTCACAATACACTTGTTCGCCGTGTTCTTGTTTATACCAGTTATAATTTTTTTCACGGAATCAAAGTATATCTATAAATTTATGTAAATTCAATCGGGTGTAAATATTTATAGTGGGGCACCCCCCACTTAATTTTATTGAAATAAAGAGTAATATATGATCAAATTAATACATGTTGAATAATATTGAATAACTAATTTAATTTTAACAAACTATTATAACTAAAATAAAACTAATCCTATCCTATCAAATAATAATAATTTTAAACTAACTGAAATAAACCTATCCTATCAAATAATAATAATTTTAAAACTAACTAAAATAAAACTAATCAAAAAATAATAAATTTAAAACTAACTAAAATAAAACTAATCAAAAAATAATAAATTTAAAACTAACTAAAATAAAACTAATCAAAAAATAACAAATTTAAAACTAACTAAAATAAAACTAATCCTATCAAAAAATAATAAATTTAAATGAACTAAATTAAACTAATATAAAATTACTAATTTTAATTGATCTAATACTAAATTATTCCCCCCAAAAAATAACCAATCCACATTTCTTCGTTATCCACATCCACATCGGCATCAGCATCGGCATCGGTATCGTCGTTTAAATCATCATCATCATCATCATCTACACGGTGGTTTTGGTTTTTAAGTTGGGGTGGTTAGATTTCCTGTTAACAACTATTAATAAATATATTGAGTTAAGATATATTAATTATTAAAAAAAAAAAAAAATCAAATTTCCATAATTCATAATTTTTACTAACCAATATTTATAAGGACGTAATGAAATTATTAATTTCACGATTAGTAACAACCGGATAGTCCTTATAAATATAACTCCACACTTCAGGGTCGGTGATTATATTGTAATTCGGCGCGGTCGTAAGGGCGTAGGTCGGTAGTCCAGGTGGAGTTGCACCATTGAAGAAAGGATGGTGTCTTATTTCTGGAATCGTCAAACGAGCATCTTATAATAATTATAAAAAAAAAATTAGAAAAAAAATTAATTAAATAATTTATCATTTTTATATTATTTTTTTATACTTACCATACTCAGGATTGAGTATCAAATATATCAAATCCATCGCTTCGTTTGAGACTTCAGTGTTGTCAGGAAAATCGTAACCAATGTTTAAAATTTGGCTATAAATTTATTATTATTAAATTTAATGTTTAATATTTATTATAATAAAAAATCATAATAAACAAGGTTCAATAATTTAATAAATTCACTTACTTGATCACCTCAGAGCGATCTCCTACTCCAAAAGGTGATTCACCAAAAATCATCATAAACCTATTATTAAATAAAATATAATATTTTCATTAATATTTTTAATTATTTATTTAATAATAAAAATATATATAAAGTTTTACTTACATGATCACTCCGAGTGACCAAATATCAGCTTCGAAGCTATGGCCAATTTTAGTATTTAAAACTTCGGGGGCCATATAATTCACTGTTCCACAGGTATAACTATAAATAAAAAGTATTCATTAATATTATTAATACATAAATAATCATGATAATAAATTATTTATATAAATAATTAGATTATTTACTTGAAACGTTGACCCGTGGATTCCAATTCAATTGATAACCCGAAGTCCCCAACTTTCAAATCCATATCTTCGGAAATGAAGATATTTTCTAATTTGAGATCTCGGTGCAAAATGTTTTTATTGTGCATATAATCTACAGCATCCAATAATTGGAGCATGTAGAAGCGCACTTCTGGTTCCGTCAATTCTCCTCGATTAACCACCATATCGAAGAGAGACTATTAAGAATATCATTTAATTAAATATTAAATATTTATTAAATACAATTAAAAAAAATAATAATATAAGAAATATTCCTTACTTGATTGGAACAAAGTTCCATTTTAAAATACACAAAATCATTATCATCAAAAACATCATAGAGGGTTACAATGTTTTGATGATTCAATTGCCTTTGTATGTTTATTTCGTTGAGGACCTATTAAAAAATATAATTAATAAATTGAATTTATAAAAAAAAAAAAAAACATAGATTTAATAAAAAAAATATATATAATTATTCATACATCATCAAAGTTTTGCCCTAATGCGTCTTTTTTAATGGCTTTCAAGGCGAAAACTTGACCATCTTGGTCCTCAACTTTTACACAAATACCAAAACCACCCTAATTATAATTTAAAGTTTAATATTTAAAAATTAATATTTGTTTTTATGATATATAAAAAAAAAAAAGAAAAGAAAAAAAAAGAAAGTATATGGTTTACTTCTCCGAGGAATTGAAGAATTGTGTATTCTTCATCAGGTCTATTCAAAGGTTTAATAGTTTGAGATTGCATATTAAATTTTCTTTGAATAGAATTTGTGTATATAAGAAATTTATTATTAATAAAAAAATTATTAATAATAATGAGATCTCAAGTTTTGGATTTTGGAAAAAAAAATAAAAAAATATGGGAATCCGGGTATATTTATAACTAATATTTCCCTTATAGACACGTAAGATTGATCTACATAAATCGATTTATTTACACAAATCATTATTTGTTTATTTTGTTTATTTATATTAAATTATTTATTTTGTTTGTTTATACCAAATTGTTTGTTTATACCAAATTATTTGTTTATATTAGATTGTTTATTTTTTAAACTTGTTTTTTAACTTTATTTATTGTTCATAAACATGTCATGTAATCAAGATTTTATTTATTTATATAAACCTCAGATTATTTATTTTGTTTATTTATATAAATCTCAGATTATTTATTTGTATTTTCATAAACAAAAATTACATGGGTTAATAGAATTTAGTGAATGGGGGTAAACTATATCATCAATAATATTATTAAATATTATAAATTATCAAAGCATCCAAAAGTGAAATTTGGTTCAATAGATAATTGACTGAAAGTTGCTATATCATTTAATCACTTTCATTTGTTTCTCATTCTTATTATTTTTTTCTTCCTCGAGAATATCATTTTTGATAAATGGATGTTCATCATTTAAAGAATCACAAACTCACATATGCGTATGCGCTAAAGCATCTTGACCTGTACTAAAAAATAAAAAGACAAAGAATCCTACTAAAGGTTTAGCATAATCAAATAATGATACACCTAAATTATCAAACGGTAAAAATTTCAATCGTCCAATAAAAAATAAATTTTTATTTTTATAATTATTGAAACCCATATTCAAAGTAAAAATAGGTAAAACTAAAATTATTAATTACAAGGCAATAGTAACATTATTTGTGGTAATTGGTTTAGGTTTTATAGAACTAAAATTATAAGGTTGTAAAGAGATTGTAAGATTAATCGCTTAGCTTTTATTTCTCTTTTCCATTCATCAAAATTCAAGATCTGGAGAATTCTAAAAATAAAACATTAAAAAACATTAAAATAATTGAGATTTATTCATTTTTCACTTGACCTTATAACAAGATAAATAATTTTAGAAGATAAACTACGAATTTCTAGATTGTACAGTATGAATAAAATTAATATATACGTGATAAAGTATCGTACATGGCACAAAAATTAATCTAGAAAAAGCATTATATTGTTCAAATTTTGGGTGTATATTTAGTATCGTACAGTACAGTTTAAATTATTGTCAGTACAGTTTATTGTCATTTATTAAAAAAAGGATTCTCGATTTTCATCTTAACCTAAACTGGGGTTATCATAAGTGCCCCTTGTTAACTCAACAAATAAAATGCTTATTTTTTATTGTTGTGATATACATATTATTAGGTCACATTGATTTGAAGTATTATCATAACCATAAGTCAAAGAAATTTCCTTTTTAATCTGTATAAATATATTAATCTCATTGTAATTTACTATTTTTGGTTTTCAAATGTAAACCTTATTTTGTGTAATGAGATAAAAATAAATATTATTAAATCATTAATAAATACATACTAAGAGCAACTTGAAATTGTAAATGTAATTTACGTTTCTTTTTTTTTTTTAAAAAAAAAATAAATTTTCACCTTTCTTACCATAAGAAATATCATACGTATGCTCAGAATGCAATCAAAAATATAATGGGCGGTGGTGCAAACCATGTAACTTGAAACATTTCCAAAATGATTTTAATAATTGGATAAGGGAAATGAAAATATAGATAAATTTATTCAAGATGCTCAACTAAATGCCAATCATCAGTGGGAAGTAATAGAATGGATATCTTATGATAGATTTAAAGATGTTAAACAAATAGGTAAAGGTGAATTTGGAACAATACATTATGCTATGTGGATTGATGGAAAATTAGAGAATGGGATATTAAAAAATGACAATGGAGAAGAGATCGTGAATATAGTGAAGTGGCATTAAAAAAGTTTGATAATTTTGTGAATTTCAACGATGTCTTAAATGAGGTAAATATTTTAATTAATATTTAAATTAAATTTTCAAACTATTATATAACGTTCTAATTATAAATTAAAAATGTTTATATTATTAGATGGCAATTAACTTAAAAGCACGAACTGAACTTGCTTCAATTCAATTTTATGGAATTACACAAGATCCAGAAACACTCTCATATATGATGGTTTTAAATTATGCAAAAGATGGAAATCATCGAGAATATTTAAAAATTAATTTTAATAATATTAATTGGTTTCAAAAATTATATAATCTATGGCATTTATCTTACAGGTTGAAGAATATTCATAAATTAGATATAATTCACCAAGACTTTCATCCTGGAAATATTTTATCAAACAATTTTAAAAATTCACAATTCAGATTTCAGATTTTGGATTAAGTAAACTAATAGGAGAAAATCCAAATAATTCTGAAAAAAAGAATATATTTGGTGTATTACCATATATTGCTCCAGAAGTATTAAGTGGTGAAGAATACACAAAAGCTGCCGACGTATATTCATATGGAATTATTGCTTATGAAATAGTTACGGGCTTTCCTCCATATCATGATATACCACATGGCCAAGATTTAGCTATGAAAATATGCAATGGATTATGACCAAAAATTCCATTTCATATTCCAAAATTAATTACACGAATGATTATGAGGCGTTGGGATGCTCGAGTTTCACATAGACCAACTTTGAAAGAATTAGATGGTGAGTTGTGGAAATTCTGTCACAGGAGTGCAGAGTATTTCGAACAATTTCTCAAATCAGTCTCACAGTTTGCATCACACAAACAAATAATAATGCGCTCTATCTGCCAGTAGGTCAAGCAATCAATCGATCTAAACTTGCCTATCTCGAAACAGATAATAAATATATAATAAATAATAATAATAATCAAATAATAATCAAATTAATCATGAAGGCACAGTGAGTAAGGTGGAGTAAAAGTAGTAACGCAGTATCAAACAATATTTAATAATATTTCGCAATATTACGACACAAAATATAAGTTTATTAAAATATAAAGTATAAAGTTTTAAAAGCAAAGTATCATTTAACAACAGAAATATTACAGCGTGACGTATCTTTCCTGTTCCTGAATGAAGTTTACTTTTCTATATAATATTTAAAGTATTTCAAATTATTCTGAATTATTTNTTCATCAATCATCTTAATCCTTCAATAGAAACTTTAAAAATTTCTATGCTATTGTCACAGGAGTGCAGAGTATTTCGAACAATTTCTCAAATCAGTCTCACAGTTTGCATCACACAAACAAATAATAATGCGCTCTATCTGCCAGTAGGTCAAGCAATCAATCGATCTAAACTTGCCTATCTCGAAACAGATAATAAATATATAATAAATAATAATAATAATCAAATAATAATCAAATTAATCATGAAGGCACAGTGAGTAAGGTGGAGTAAAAGTAGTAACGCAGTATCAAACAATATTTAATAATATTTCGCAATATTACGACACAAAATATAAGTTTATTAAAATATAAAGTATAAAGTTTTAAAAGCAAAGTATCATTTAACAACAGAAATATTACAGCGTGACGTATCTTTCCTGTTCCTGAATGAAGTTTACTTTTCTATATAATATTTAAAGTATTTCAAATTATTCTGAATTATTTCTAATTAATAATTAATTGTTTATTTATTTTTCTCTAACTAATTTCTTACTTCCGACAACAGTCGTATTTATACTTTCTCTTTTGTTTACACTTCATCTTTGTACTTCATATTTCATCCTTTGTGCGCCATCCTTCATCCTCGCACGATATCCTTCATCCTTGTACAGCATTTCTCATCCTTCATCCTCGTACAAGGATGACAATCACCTGAAAGTTCATCTAGTGTCACAAAATGTTATCCCCCGTGACATTTCACCTGATTACCAATTTACTTCGCCACAAACATTTTTTCCTTCAAAGGGGAGCTCCTGCGACCCAACACCTATTTCCAAAAGGTCTTCCATTAATTGTGTACCCATTGTTTCACAAAGCTGCAGAAATCTTTCGAACTCTGATTTTGGCAGTTTATAGATCCAGTCCGGCGTAACATTTCGGAAGTTTCTGGCGTACGGCGTTCCTATTACTTGAAATAATGATCGTATTCGTGTCGCTATTTGGTAGATTCGTGCTCCGTTTTGGTGAGATCGTTCATGTAATTCTCTTTTTAGTACTGTCACGGTACTTCCTAATTGGGCATCTTGTAGATAATCACCAAGGTTCTTATATGCATTCATTCTTTGACCATTTGTTCCATGCATATCCGTCGCTATTCGTAGAAGTTCGTCTAAATCGANTTGTGCGCCATCCTTCATCCTCGCACGATATCCTTCATCCTCGTACGATATCCTTCATCCTTGTACAGCATTTCTCATCCTTCATCCTCGTACAAGGATGACAATCACCTGAAAGTTCATCTAGTGTCACAAAATGTTATCCCCCGTGACATTTCACCTGATTACCAATTTACTTCGCCACAAACATTTTTTCCTTCAAAGGGGAGCTCCTGCGACCCAACACCTATTTCCAAAAGGTCTTCCATTAATTGTGTACCCATTGTTTCACAAAGCTGCAGAAATCTTTCGAACTCTGATTTTGGCAGTTTATAGATCTAGTCCGGCGTAACATTTCGGAAGTTTCTGGCGTACGGCGTTCCTATTACTTGAAATAATGATCGTATTCGTGTCGCTATTTGGTAGATTCGTGCTCCGTTTTGGTGAGATCGTTCATGTAATTCTCTTTTTAGTACTGTCACGGTACTTCCTAATTGGGCATCTTGTAGATAATCACCAAGGTTCTTATATGCATTCATTCTTTGACCATTTGTTCCATGCATATCCGTCGCTATTCGTAGAAGTTCGTCTAAATCGAGATCAATAACCCGATCCTGTTCTTCTAGAGCTGTAAAAATATCTACCGCGTACATTGTTAACATATCGTCATATTGCGTAGTAATTTCATTGTTCGTGGGTTGATCAATTTCTATTACAGTACTTTCTGTTACCAAATATGCACCAGTATTGTCTATGATGACCTGGGCTTCTTCTAAAATTTGCGGAAATTCTCTTCGTAATTCGTGAACTCTCTTTCGTAAACTGTCTGGAATTGGAATATTATTCATAGTAAAAAAAAAAGTTTTTGGCAAAATTTTTCAGGACTTTTCGCAATCTTACGAATTCTTTTAAACAAGTCTATTGTTTACTCGTCATCTCACGTGGGATGATAACCCCTTTGTTTATACGATTTCAATCGATTGCCATGTACAGGTCGACTATTGAGAACTTCTCCACTATTGGTTCTTAATATGTAGGAGCCATTACCAAGAACTCTATGAATAAAGAAAGGACCAGACCATTTGTCTCGAAACTTATCGCCATGAACATTCTGTAAATCGGATCTGTATTCTAACACCATATCTCCTGTCTTGTATGTCATCGTTCGAATTTTCCTATCATAGGTTATCTTTTGCCGTTTTTGTGCATCCTTAATGTTCTTAAATGCTTGAATTCGGTTATCTTCGAATATTCCTGCAACTTCTCCAGTTCTTTTGTGAATCATTTCTTTAAATTGTTTTTCATCAATTTCTTCAACTGGCCAAGTAATAATATCAAGCTCTATGGGTAGTGTAGGGGCTCGCCCATATAGTAAATAAAATGGCTCATACTTTGTTGTTCTATTTTTAGTTGTTCGGTACGCGAAAAGTGCTGAAGCTATCAGTGTATCCCATTCTTGCGTTGTTTCCTTTACACATTTCTTTAAAGTTTGACAGAGCGTTTGATTATACCGTTCTGTTAGTCCATTACTTTGAGGGTGGTAAGCAGACGTAAGNTCTATCAGATAATATTTCTCTTGGGCAACTATGCCTACATATAATTTCATCATATAGAAACCAAGCGATAGTTTTCGCATCTGCTTTTTCAATAGCTCTAGCTTCTGGCCATTTTGTAAAATAATCCGTAGCCACTACTATATATCTTTTTCCCATTGTTGTTGGTTTCAAGGGTCCTACAATATCTATTCCTAGTCGGTCAAAAGCTTGTCCTACTCCAATAGGTCGTAATTCTTCGGTTTGTTTAGGTTTACCCTGTCTTTGACATATATCACATGTCTCTATGTAATTTCGAATATCTTCGCCCATCGTAGGCCAAAAGTATCGTTGTTTCGTTTTGTCTATAGTAGCCTTTATACCAAAATGTCCGGCATTTGGTACATTGTGCATGTTGTATAATATTTTAGCTAAATTTTCTCTTGTGATTACCCTTAAAGGATCGCCCTCTTTGTTTCGCTTATATAAAATATTGTCTTGAACTATGTAATGATTCGCTTGTTGTCGTAATTTTCGTCGTTGTTCGTTAGTACCGTTTGGTGGAAAAGTATGATTTATTAAATATTCTGTTAACTGATTATAAGTGTCTACATCCATTTTCGAAAAGTTTCGAGATTTTGTATCTTTAGTAAATATCTGAGTTCTATTATATTTGTCGTCTTAATTAGTTATTCTTGATAGTGCGTCAGCATTGGCGTTAAGCCTTCCTTGCTTATGAATAAGTTCATAATCATACTCAGATAGTTCAAAAATCCATCTAGCAACTCTTCCTTTAGGTTGTGGGCGATTCTTTAGCCATGCTAAAGCGGAGTTATCCGTATATAAATCAAACTTGGGGCCATGTAGGTAATGTTTAAAATGTCGTACGGCCCATATTGCGGCGAGACACTCTTTTTCTAACACAGTGTAATTTAGTTCGGGAGCTGACAGCAAGCGGCTGGCGTAAGCGATAGGGTGTTCGAGATCTTCCGTATCCTTCTGGGAGAGCACAGCTCCAATTCCCCAGTCAGATGCGTCGGTAGCTAGTATAAATCGTCTTGAGAAGTCAGGGTACGTCATTATGGGAGCCGAAGTTAATCGTCCTTTCAGTGTATCGAACGTGAGTTGGTGTTCGGGCTTCCATTCGAATATTACGCTTCTCTTCGTAAGGTTATGTAATGGTTTCGCGATTGTGGCAAAACCTTTTACAAATCTTCGATAGTACGAGGCTAGTCCCAAGAAGGCTCTCACGTTTGTCTTGTTTTGTGGAACTGGATAATGCTGCACCTTCTCAATCTTCGAAGGGTCCGGGGCTATTCCATCAATCGTTATAATATGTCCCAAAAATGTTAACCTCGTCCTGAAAAAGTCGCACTTTTCCAAGTTTATCTTTAATCCGGCATTTCCTAGAAGTGTAAACACATCCTTCAAATGTTCTAGGTGTTCTTCGTAAGTCTTCGAATATATTATAATATCGTCGATATAAACTAGTACGAACTTCCAAGTAACCTCATGGAAGACTCTGTCCATCACTCGTTGAAAGGTCGCAGGGGCATTGATGAGTCCGAAAGGCATCACGAGGAACTCATAGGTACCAAATGGGGTAGTGAAAGCAGTCTTCTCTCGGTCTTTAGCGGATACTTCCGCTTGCCAAAAACCTGAAGCGAGGTCTAAAGTTGAAAAGAAGGCGGAGTGTCCCAGAGCATCTAGCATGTCTGCTATCCGTGGTACTGGGTAGGCGTCAGGTTTCGTGACCGCATTCAGCTTTCTGTAATCTACGCAGAGCCTAAACTTCCCATTCTTCTTATTCACAACTATAATGGGCGCGGACCAAGGACTAAACGACTTNATTATAATATCGTCGATATAAACTAGTACGAACTTCCAAGTAACCTCATGGAAGACTCTGTCCATCACTCGTTGAAAGGTCGCAGGGGCATTGATGAGTCCGAAAGGCATCACGAGGAACTCATAGGTACCAAATGGGGTAGTGAAAGCAGTCTTCTCTCGGTCTTTAGCGGATACTTCCGCTTGCCAAAAACCTGAAGCGAGGTCTAAAGTTGAAAAGAAGGCAGAGTGTCCCAGAGCATCTAGCATGTCTGCTATCCGTGGTACTGGGTAGGCGTCAGGTTTCGTGACCGCATTCAGCTTTCTGTAATCTACGCAGAGCCTAAACTTCCCATTCTTCTTATTCACAACTATAATGGGCGCGGACCAAGGACTAAACGACTTCCGAATTAGTCCGTTCTTTAGCATATTTGCTATTTCCTCCTTCAAAAATTCCAAGTATCGGGGCGAGGTTCTATAGGGGTTTAATTTTATTGGCTTTGCTTCGCCAGTGTCTATTGTATGGTGATAAAGGTTTGTCTTCCCTAATTCTGAAAGATCCTTGGCTACCAGATTTGGAAATCCTTTGATAATTTCGTGAACTTGCGGCTTATATCGATTTTCTTCGAGTTTCTCCACTCCGCCTCGTACCAAATTACAACGAATGTCTTGTATTTCCTCTCGTGGTATAATAGAAATAATCTTCTCATCTTGTTGATGTTCTTTACAGACTTCGCATATATCCTGACTTGTTTCTAAATATATACCACACCAGCAATAGGAATTAGGTCCTGCTGTTTTGCATCGCTCTTGAGCACCTTTCTTTCTTCTAACCGGGTCAAAACAATAGGATAACTGATCATATAATTCCCATGTGACAAGCTTCGAATCCTTGCGCATTCCTTCGGGAGTAAATTTGTATTTCATATAGGATTCTTGATACGGGAGTTCATAAGTTAATCCTGCGAAGTTTACTTCTTCTTCGTCAGTATCCGAATCATCACTGCTTTCTACATATTCTTCTTCACTATCATCCTCTTCTTTATCATCGTCCAGGACAGTGGCTCTAGTATTTCTGCAAGAGATTTGAGCTGTTCGCTTATCATCCTTTAGGATTAATTTACATTCTTGGTAATCTATTATAGCGCGTGCTTTCCTCAACCAATCTGTTCCCAAAATTAATGCGTAACCTGCTGCATCAATGACTTCCATGTCGACAGCTACCACAATTTCTTCCAACTTTATTGGTACTTGTGTTACGATTCCTAAACTAGGACGTCTTTCTCCGTGTATACCAGTTATTCTTCTTCCGGATGCTTTCTCAATCCTTCGACCTATTGATTCCATGAAATTCTTCAAAATGATACTAATAGATGAACTACTATCAAGTATTACTTCGACTTTCCATCCAGCTACTTGGGCTTTACAAGTCATGGGAGTATTTCCTTCTACTGTTGTATGATTGGCCATCTTTACAATTCTTGTACGCTTAGGTGTCAATGCCTTTCGTGTCTCGCTTCTATAATGAGGCATAGCCATTAATTGTCCCAAAGTGATATTGGCTCTTGTCGCAAGTAAATCCGAGACGATGGAATATGGCGGAGCATTTTGTGTCATAAGTGGTTGTTGGACAGGGGGTATTTTCTTTCTTTTCTTTTGCTTAGGATCTTCGGATACTTCCTTTTTCTTCTCTGCAGAACGCAATCTTTTTGCGATAGGTTGCGGAGCATCTTGTTTACTTGTGGACCCAATACTTTCTCCTATTACTCTGTCATTATCTCCAGTCTTAAATGAGGGATTTATATTATCCGCACTCTCACCCTCCTGAGGTGCGCCTGTTAGTTTAAATGCTGTATTCTTTTCCAGACAGTAGAGATGGGTTGTTGGATTTCTTCTTCTTGAGTTATAAACGTATTACTATTTACGTCTCCTTGCGAAACTTGTTGCGTGGTTTGGTTCGCTGTTGTATTAGTCGAAGGAGGCACAGTATTGGTAGGTCGT
>PQFF01000027.1:328442-353295 GCA_003547095.1 Diversispora epigaea | reverse complement strand
TGTCGCGGGTGTACTTTCCTACATCCCACTTACGGTTCTTTTAAGGAGTTTATAGTCCTTCCCGTTAGGTACAAGACTTTCAGTTTGGTTATTACTTTATCTTTAGAAGGCACCAGTTAGTTTTTTATTAGAACTAACAAACTAATTATTCTTCCAAGTCATTACAACTTTGTTACTTTCATTAATAACTTCATTATTAATAATTACTTTTATTAATAACTTCATTTATTAATAACTTCCTTTAATAATAAATCCTTTTATTATTAATCTTAGAACTTCCTTTATTACTAACTTCCTTTATAGATAACTTCCTTATAATTCATACTTCAGATACTTTCATCTTTTATTAAAGATATCATCTTTAATTCATTATTACTTCCTTTATTAAATAACTTTAATAAACATTATATCAAATAAATACGATAATAAATCTCTTTAATTATTTTTATTTAATATTTATTAATATTTTATTTAATGGTCACTTCCTAATAATACAATTATATTTTTATAATTATAATATTGACTTCCAACTTCCTTGAGCTTCAAAAGCTCTGAGCTAAAAAAACTGAGGAAACTAAGTCGAACAACTATCCTTTTTATAACTTTTTGGACTACTGTGCCATTACTGTGCATTAATACTATTGGTTAATATATTTACCATATAACTTACTAAATATAGAATATTTGTTATACTAATAATTAATGTTAATTAATACTATGTAATAATAATTAATACTAAGCAATACTAATTAATGATAATTAATAATAATTATAAACTATTTGTGTAACTATATCACGTGAACATGTGACTTGTGTTACTTACATTTTGTGTAACTCAACTATTTGACTTGCTATTTACATGTTAATAAATATTACTAATTATTGTTAATCGTTATTAAATAAATTACTATGTTAATACTTATATTTCATTTGTTATATAATTATTCTAATAAAATACAGGGTTAAATAATATAATAGTTATATGATTTGATATATTTCTGTTATGGTAATTCTATCCGGTAACAGCGTTCACCTCATTTTCGCCAATATTCATACTTGGTTTGGTAATTTTCCTTCGTTTCGACAGTTTGACGTATTATTCCGTAAGATTTTGTAAAAGTATTTCTGACGATCCTTCGGAGATTTTATCTGGTTACACAAATTTTCGCTTGACAATCTTCGTTGTAAATCCTTTGATCTGGAAGAATTTTGTTATGCTAACGACTACTTTGATGATCACTTTTGCTAGATCGCGAAACAAAACGTAAGAAGATGGTTTTATAAAAAAGGTGATTATGATAATTTTAAATTGTATATTTTCGAATTACTTCGTAATGTTGAAAATTTCTTTGACTATCCTTTCCCAAAAATAGAAATATAATGAGTATTTTACTAAATTAATTAAAGAATATAAAATTTGTGAAACGGATGTGCCAATATTATAGGTTACTGCGTTGGATACTTTATGCCACCTCACAGGAGGCACCAAATTCTGTCACAGGAGTGCAGAGTATTTGAACAATTTCTCAAATCAGTCTCACAGTTTGCATCACACAAACAAATAATAATACGCTCTATCTGCCAGTAGGTCAAGCAATCAATCGATCTAAACTTGCCTATCTCGAAACAGATAATAAATATATAATAAATAATAATAATAATCAAATAATAATCAAATTAATCATGAAGGCACAGTGAGTAAGGTGGAGTAAAAGTAGTAACGCAGTATCAAACAATATTTAATAATATTTCGCAATATTACGACACAAAATATAAGTTTATTAAAATATAAAGTATAAAGTTTTAAAAGCAAAGTATCATTTAACAACAGAAATATTACAGCGTGACGTATCTTTCCTGTTCCTGAATGAAGTTTACTTTTCTATATAATATTTAAAGTATTTCGAATTATTCTGAATTATTTCTAATTAATAATTAATTGTTTATTTATTTTTCTCTAACTAATTTCTTACTTCTGACAACAGTCGTATTTATACTTTCTCTTTTGTTTACACTTCATCTTTGTACTTCATATTTCATCCTTTGTGCGCCATCCTTCATCCTCGCACGATATCCTTCATCCTTGTACAGCATTTCTCATCCTTCATCCTCGTACAAGGATGACAATCACCTGAAAGTTCATCTAGTGTCACAAAATGTTATCCCCCGTGACATTTCACCTGATTACCAATTTACTTCGCCACAATACTATAAAGATTATAGAAATTATTTAAAAGAATGCGAAAATGAAGATTCAGAAATTCTAATTCAAATTAAAAAAGCTGAAGAATTTTCAGAAAATCAAGAATCAATCAATACAACAACTACGACAACTACAACTCCTCTTAATTCTCAAACGCATCCACAAGCGATTTATACCAGTTGACTTCTTAATTTTTCAAAACTTCCAAAACCCAAGAACAAAGAAAATTTCAAAAATGAACTTGAAAAATTAATTGAATCTATGTCTCTAATAAGTATTATATTTTTATTTATTTCTTATTATTTTTATAATTAATTATATAAATTCATTTCTATGTTATTTAGGTAATTCTGATCTATTTATTTAATTGATTTAATTATTTGATTTACCGTATAAATCCATTTCTACGTTATTTAGGTAATTAGATTTAATTTATTTGATTGATTTGATTTATTAGTTTTTTGATATTAACCTTAACACTAGGTATTGAGTATGAATTTTTCATCCCATTTTTACGAATTTAATTAGCTTAGCTTGTAATTTTGATTTTATAAAAATAGGAAATAATAATAAAGGAAATATGAATTTATCACGAAATCGACTAAGTGTTAAAATATAATATTTTTAGGATATAGTATTATTGAACGTTATGAGGCAAGCGTTTTTTTAATGCTAAATATAAAAATTAATTATTGCAATAACGTGTACTGATTAATCTATTTTCGATCTTAAAATAACGTGTACTTACTAATTAATTTATTTTTGATCTTAACCAAATTGGTCCAACTTTTCTTCCAATAGTCGGAATGATGTGGATTGATACCTTTTTTTGAATTCAATCATTTTCTGCAAATGATGGATGTTAATATAAATATTAAAATAAATACAACACGGAAATCAATAAATTAATAAAAAATAAATAATAATAATTTTACTTCAATTGGCACGCATATAATTCTTGTAGACGAGATGCTTCTTGTGAAAGTAATTCATATATTTCATCAGCTGATTCCAATAATAGTTAATTATCTAATTATTAAATAAATTTATTAAAATGTAATATTATAATAATAGTTATAAAAGTTATTATTCTGATTAAATGTTATTAGATGTTAATTTTAGTTTACATACTTTTTGTAAGCTCTCAAAAAATCTATCACGTTCATATTAAGGAACCAAACATTTATTCCAAAGTCCAACCAATTGTACTATAAAAAAAATAATAAATAGCAATAAATAAATTATAAATAAAAAAATAACAACAAATAATAATAAATAACAATAAATAATAAATAATGATAATGATAATATACATACCTTCAATGCTTTGTGAATAATAGTTCACATAATTTCTCTTAAAAGTTCGAACTCAAGATTTAACTAAAATATAATAAATAAATAAATATATTAGCAATAAATAAATCATATAACACGTACATCAGGAAATTTTCGCCTATTAAAATTTCCCGATGTAATAAAAAATTATTATTTTTTATAAATAATAAAATAATTCCCGAAAATTAAAATTAAAGTTAGTATAATAAAATTTTATTTAACATTTTTATTATACGTACGTACATACGTTCTTTTGTTATTATATATATTATTATTTCAAAAAGTATGTACGTATGATTGGTAATATAGCAANGAACTTAATTAAAAAATGGCTTCACGATAAATAACAAAAGTTTGGGTAATAAATGCGAATTTGTGACTCGTGCGAAAAATCATATGCAATTTTGGTGCAACCAAAATGTAAATCCTTTAAAACCCAAAAATTTATGATGTTTTAATAATCTACTTTGTGCAACTATGTACGATTTCATTATTAAAATCGTACTAACTAAACTAACCAGTCATTGACCCTAACCCTAACCCTAACAATAGTATAATTATAACGTACTAAGATAATTCCAATCGTACTACCGAAAATCATATCGTACTGTACTAAAATTCGCAATTGTAATGTACTAATTTCTAATCCCGATTTTAATAATGAAATCGTACATAGTTGCACAAAGTAGATTATTAAAACATCATAAATTTTTGGGTTTTAAAGGATTTACATTTTGGTTGCACCAAAATTGCATATGATTTTTCGCACGAGTCACAAATTCGCATTTATTACCCAAACTTTTGTTATTTATCGTGAAGCCATTTTTTAATTAAGTTCACCCCGTTTGGTAAAGATAAAATAGAACCCGTTGATTAAACAAAAAAAACAATTCCATCTCCAGTATTACAAAATTTTAATAATCTTTCGATAAAAAAAAATTCCGTTTCCAGTATTACAAAATTTTAATAATGTAACTAGCCATTTATTTTTTTTTGAGTATCCACCACATGAATAAGATTGGAATTAAAAATTAAATTTTTTTTTTTATAAAAATCACTTACATTTATTTTTAAGCGATAAAAAAAAATTAATTTTATTTTTAGCAATTATCTTTTTCGGTAATCACTACGTATAAATAAATAAAATAATTTTTTTTACTTACTATTTTCCATAAGCGATAGTAAAAAAATAATTTTTTTTTACTATTTTTAATAAATTTGTTTTTAGTGATTATCGAAAATGATTTTTGGTAATCACTAAAAATAAATTCACAAAATAAATTCACTAAAAATAAATAAAATAATTTTTTTATAAAAATAAAATTATTAAATAGTAAAAAAAATTATTTTTTTACTATCGCTTATAGAAAATAGTAAAATAATTAATTTTCTATTAGCGATAATAAAAAAAAATAATTTTTTTTTTCTATTTTAAAAAATTTCAGAAATTATATAAACACCCGCTATTCTTTGGGTGGGTGGGTGGAGGTTATTCTTCTAAATGGTCATTATCATGTACCATGTACCATGTATATAAATTCTTGACCTTTTTTTTTCCATTTCGGGTCACAAAAATCTTCCCAAAAAAGAGTATTGTTGGCAAGTGATTGAACTTAAGAACTTACCAATACTCACCAATTGGGTGAAGGTATTTTGTGCCGTGACTTCACCGAAAAAGGAATAACAATAGGGTAAAATCTATACTATGATAACGATAACATTCCTAGTTGGTATTTGTACGAACTGTATGGTAACTAATTTTGGATACGTAGCAACAATAGACTTTCGATTAGAAACAAACAAAACGGAGCTTAATGTCCGATTAACTTTTGTTTAGATATTTAAATGAAGTTTCAAGATGCAAAAATGTTCAAATAGCTTCACCTCTTTGATATTCGAATAAATTAAGCTTCTTGATCCTGAAAATCAAATATAATTTATTTTAATAAAATAAAAATCACATCTATTTCTCAACAATGGTTAATTCATTTATCTCCATCTTTACATATGGAATGAGAGCCGGGGTAGTTATTAAATGTTGCTTTGTATAATCTCCAGTCTTAAATTCTAATTATAATACTATCTTGTAGATCTTTGGCTACAACGCCTTTTCCCTTATTTTATGGCTGGTTTTTTATTAAAAAAAAAACAATGCCTATATTGGAGAGATGTTTGTTTGTGGATATTGAAGCTAAGCTTCAATGTCATGAGCTGCATCAATTCAGTATGGTTCCTAGCCGTTAGGCTAGAGAATGGAAATCCGCCCACGTACTACATAACACAAGTTATAACTCGCTTGCTTCTAGATGGGATTTTAACTTTAAGGGCATATCAAATTAACGAGGTTATTCACCCAAAAACCGTTGCTGAATTTTTCGACCGGATAATTCTTGTGTTTGTTGAGCGTTTTGAAGTTGGTCTGGCTACTGGTTGTTTAATTGCTCATTTTATTTTTGAGGTATTTATTTGTTTTAATAATTTGTTTATGGGTTGGCAAATATCCGACTAATTTTTTTTTTAATTTTAGGGATTATTTTGTAAAACCTTCGCCCAAGTTGATTGCACTGGTTTTGATTTTACTGAATGTAAAACCAAAATTGATTTTGAACTGGAATCTCACGGATTCTCGGTCAATTCTCCTTCATATGCTGGTATAATCCTTACTATAATAGCTTTGGGAGGAATATTAAGGCGACTACCAAAAGCAGCAGCTCCAGCAACACTAGCACCTCCAGCACCAGCACCAGCGCCTCCAATAAAACCACCTCCACCTCCACCAACACCATTTTTAATTAAAGTCTTCCAAGGATGGAGCATTATTGCAGGAATTATTATTTGCACATACCATTCGTGCAGGATAATATATTGGAGTTCTAGGGTGGACCAGTCAATTTTACTACTTTTCTTGTTATCCCTAAGAGTATTAATTTCATGTTTTATCACTTATGACATATATTTTGTAAACGAAAATGGTCTTAATCTTTTCCACTTCAATTTTCGTTTAAAAGAATTATGACTAAGTAGTAAAACATTTTATTCTTATTTCTTAAACATTCTAATAAATAAAACAAAAACAAGCAATATGATTATCCAAACATGCATCGTGCCTCACGAATCAAACAACCTCGAAAGTTAACGAAATTTTCGCTGTACCCATATAAAAAACTTTTTCTGTGATATTAAAGTAAATACATATTTGCTCTCCGAATGTAATAAATCAATTTTGAATGATATTTTTTTTAGCTATTTTTTTCATGGAATTTTTTGGCACATTTCATTAAAAAAAGCTCTGAAAAAAATTATTTCAATTTGCGAAATATTCTGTGTAGATAATATAAAAATTATTTCAATTTGCGAAATATTCTGTGTAGATAATATAATTTGTTAAGTAATTAAATTTTTGAAAATAAAATATATTTTTTAGTTTTTGAATTTTTTTTTTTTTTGGTAAAAAAAAGTCCAGAATCATTTCGTTTATAAAATCAGTAAGGAAATAATTGGATTTTTAAAAATAAATTTTCTTTTAAACTTCGAGATAATGAATTTTTTGGATATTATACAAAATTGAAATTAGATTTAAAACCCTTTTTTCTGAAATCGCTTCTTTTTGTGAAAACTTTTTGAAAAATATCTATTTATTTATCTTTCGAGTCGAAAGTTATAAGATGCACTTTGCGGTATGATCAATTTGTTCCTTTGGCGATCAACTTTTTGTTTTTTGCAAAAGTCCTTTTATAAATTTTTTTAAAAAAAGATAAAATAAATTCTATTTTCATGTCATATAAATTTGAATGGTAAAATAAAATAAATTTTTTTTTCCTTTATTTTCGTGGAATTTTGTGGTGAAAGCACTTACGTTTTTGATCTTTTTTGAAAAAAAAATGGAAATGACCTTCATGTTTTTGAAAAAAGGGATAATTATTTAAATTTGGATGATAGTGGTAAAATAAAAATAAATTATTTTTTCTTTTTCGTTTTGGATTTCTATTTTTTGTAAAAGGGCACATAGCTATAGTGCCAAATCACCGCATCAAGCGTGAAAATGATCACCTTTTGCAATTATTGAAGTTCCACAACCATTGTAAAAAAAATAATATGTAGCATTTATGCATATTTTTTTTGTAATACATAAATAAAATCTTGTTAGTTAATCGACAATCCTATGCAAGGAAAATCCCTTTTCGAGTATTTAATATGAGATAAATAATATGCGAGGCAAATCCCTTTTCAAGTGTTTAAAATGAGATAAAAAAATGGTGGCTAATAATGAATGATAAATAAATAATTAGTCATATGTGACAAATCCCTTTTCAAGTATTTAAAATGAGATAAAAAAAAAAAGTGAAAGATAAATAAATTATTGACAATCTTACGCGAGACAAATCCTTTTCAAGTATTCAATATGAGAGATGCCTTATACCAACATAATTTTTACATTCAACGATAGTCATATGATAATTGAGTATTTTTTATATAAAACTCCATTCTATATTCTTTCATTCTTTAACTTTTCGCAATTATTTCTAACAAGGTTTAAAAAATTAAGATAATAAAAATATTTTGCTATGAAACGTTTATTTTTTTTAATATTATTTTTCAAAATATATTTTTAGTATGACGTGTATTACCGATTTCACCGTTTACGTTTCTGATAAAGCTGATTGCCCCGCTCATTTACAAGGNGTATTTAATATGAGATAAATAATATGCGAGGCAAATCCCTTTTCAAGTGTTTAAAATGAGATAAAAAAATGGTGGCTAATAATGAATGATAAATAAATAATTAGTCATATGTGACAAATCCCTTTTCAAGTATTTAAAATGAGATAAAAAAAAAAAGTGAAAGATAAATAAATTATTGACAATCTTACGCGAGACAAATCCTTTTCAAGTATTCAATATGAGAGATGCCTTATACCAACATAATTTTTACATTCAACGATAGTCATATGATAATTGAGTATTTTTTATATAAAACTCCATTCTATATTCTTTCATTCTTTAACTTTTCGCAATTATTTCTAACAAGGTTTAAAAAATTAAGATAATAAAAATATTTTGCTATGAAACGTTTATTTTTTTTAATATTATTTTTCAAAATATATTTTTAGTATGACGTGTATTACCGATTTCACCGTTTACGTTTCTGATAAAGCTGATTGCCCCGCTCATTTACAAGGTTGTGAAATGCACTTGCAAGACCTTAACGAAGGACACGGTGGAAAATACATTTATATTGGACGTAAGCGTGAAGACCATACTTCTGAAAATCATGAAAGGGCGGTGACATCTTTATCATTTCTCGCTGATGTGAATAAAAATACACAAAAACCACCCGGTTGGGGATTCTGGAACCCTCAGGACTTGAGCGAAGGTGCAGGTGGTAAATTTATTTATATGGTTTGGAATAAAGGCGAAGATATTACGAAACCCATTATAGAAATTGATTTTTCTACTGCCGAAAGCAAAGGACAACATCCTGGGAAAAGAGGAGCTTCGTGGATAAATATAAATCAAGACTTAACAGATGGTACCGATGGAAAATCCATATGGTGTTCGTATCTCAGGGTGTAGTTTTTTACATAAGTTAAAAAATATATAAATGTTAAAGATATTTAATTGGAAATCATTGAATAAAACGAAATTATTTATGTTTTAATTGAATTTATTTTTTAATTGAATTTATAAATGCCCTGTTAAGATAATTTCGAAACATGAATAAATGGTTGTTAATGCACAAATAAGAGTCAGGTTTCTTAAGTATCAGATAAATAATAATGAATCTAAACAAAATTTAATTCTATATCATTAATAAATTTTCGATATTTATTAAATTATGTATATAAATAATCCTAAATATTTAATTGAAAAAAATTGTTTTTGCATCTAGACAAATTTAAAATTTAATCCTTCAGATTCTTAAATATTGAAATCCTTGAGAATTTTACTTGAATATCTTTGCCAATAGCGCTTGATACAACAACATTGTATTCAATGCAAAAGTTCATCACGTGAAAAAATAATATAACTAATTACATTGAATTTAAATTAATTCACTTTCTGTTTATGTATGCTTTATTTGTATAACTTTTTATTTTTTGAATTTTAATAAAGCTCATCTTTGTCTTCAAAATAAAGGATGTAATTATTTACTTCATCGTCAGCTTTTTTCACTTATTTTAGTTAACGTTATTAATAAAAGCATTGACAATAAAATGTTTTAATTTCGTATACCATCTTAATGGAAAAATTCATAGTTATTTTTTTTTTTATTTCGTAGAGCAAATACATAACTGTTTAATAAAATATTAATATTTTGGACCTTTTGAGAGAGATATATATTTCAATTCACTCTGTATCATTTTTATGATGATGAAACAAATGTAGTTTCGATATCAAAAATAAAAATTGGTTTTATTTTTATCAATTTATTAAACTTATTTGTCTGACAAGCTTTTATTAAAATTTTTATAAAGAATGAAATAGTGATCATCAAAGAAACAAAATAAAAAAACAATTATTTTTTATTTAACTAAACACAAACAAGTCTTTTCATTATGTTTATCATGAAAATTCTTGTCAATCTTGACAAAAGAATTACGAATAAGGAAATTGTTTGCTTAAAAAACTATGAACCTTTCTTATTATATATATGTAAATAAAAAAAAATTATATATTATTTAAATTAACTAGCGGTCACGAATTAGGGGAGCTTTATTTGAGTAAAACATATTGGTATGAATGTTAAATACCATTTTGGATTTATTTTTTAAGTACCGGAATTCTGTTGTCTATTTGATCATCTGTCTATATTTGAAATTTTGATTAACCAATACTTATTTTATTATTTATTATATTATATTTATTTATATATTCTAATAAAATATTTTTTTTGATTTATTTATTTTTTGTTTATATTAAAGATCAAAAAAGGACAGTTAAAAGAATTGTGGGTTTTGAATATATTTTATGGAAATATAAATTTAGAGCCATAATTTATTATAGAAAATTTTAGAAAAATTAATAGGATCCATTTTACAATTAATTAATTTTCATGAGCTATGTTGATTCTCTGTCTGTATTCACAAATTCCCTTATTGAAAATGTCATTCAATCTTGCATACTCAATTAACATTAGTTTATCAACTTTAATTGCTGATGGATCAAATGATGTAATATCTAATGATTCCCATGATGGTGACCGACTTAAGGCAACATAAGCTTGACCAGCAGCAAACATAGATTCATCAATTGAGACTGTAGAATGAGGTAATGTTAACCCTTGTGTTTTGTGTACAGTTAAAGCAAATGCATTTTGTAGTGGAAATTGTTTTCGTTGTGCATGAGAACCATGTATATTAAAATATACTGTTTCTTTAACAACTTTTGTGCAAGAAATTCCTTGAGCTAATGGAAATGCAACTATTACATTTTCATCATCAAGAACTTCCAATATTACACCAATAGAACCATTGTATAATCCACTAGAGAATAATTTATTATGTAAAAACATACATCAGTAAATTTTTTTAAACGTAAGCCTTCGAAGTCCTTCACTCCGATAACCTTCGAATACCTCCAACATAAACGTAATATTTGCGAAGGTTATTGGTCCGATAACCTTCAATAACCTTTGAAAACGAAATTATTACAATAACCTCCGACTTAAAAAATTTCCTGATGTAACTCTAGCTCCCTGTACTAAAGTAACCACAGATGGAAAATTTGTATATCTTCGAAATAATTTATCATTATCAGATGCAGTCCATTTTTGATTATTGATATGATCAATGGAATAGGAAATCAATGGTGTTGTTTCTTNGCTTTGAGATGGTAAAAAATTTCCAACATAATTATTTATAGTATCTGCAGTTTTACGATATCCTACAATATGTGTTGTTGCTAATGGATTATTTTGAGATGTACCTATTTTTGAGTTGATTAAATTGATTGTTGATTGACTAAGATTACCAATTCTAAATTCTTGTAATATATTAAAGAACTCAATATCATTTTGTTGCCGATGTGTGGTTGTAAGAAAAAGTGGAAAAAAGTTTTTCCATACTGGAGAGGTGAATATTTGTGAACCTTTAACTGGAGGCAATTGAGCCAAATCCCCAATTAATAATATTGGAATTCCACCAAATTCCAAGGAATTGTTTTGAATTTTTCCAAATAATTTACTGATAAATGTTAAAAGATCATCAGAAACCATAGATGCTTCTTCAATAATAGTAAATTCAACTTTTCTTAACCTGTCACGTAAATTATCATCATAAGTAGCTAATGATTGATAATTATATGAAGTTCCTGAGATTCGTAATTCTGAATGAATAGTTTTCCATTAATATTTTGTGCTGCAACTCCTGTTGGGGCCATTAAAAGAAAATTTTTATTTTTTGATTTTAAATATTCAACTATTAAAGATATCATATATGATTTTCCTGTGCCTGCTGATCCAGTTAGAAAAAAAAAATGGATGTTGGTTGTTTGGATATAATGGCCCCCAACATTTTGTAATTATATTATAAACTTCATATTGATCATTTGATGTGAGTAAAGTTGAAAATGATGAAATAGTTCTTATGGGTTTAATTAAATTTAATAGCTGATTTCCAATAATTGTTTTTAAGTCATTATGTAAAGCAACTATTAAATTATCTATTAAATTTTGATAATTTTGAGAATATTGTAATATATGAATTTCTGAAGTATTTTGAACTGTTGTAATTATCGAGTAATATATATCTGGAAATTCTGCTTGAAATCTTGATCTGTAATTTGTATATTCACCTATTAATTGTTCTTCATTCCAAACAGGTATTCGTAATAAAAGTTGTTGATAAAAATAATCCTCAGCATCTTTTATTGTTAGATATTGAAATCTTACAAGAATTTCTTTTTTACGATATACAATAATATCATTTTGTTGATTTAACCAATATAAACCAGAGGTGGGTATAGTTGTTACTGATTTAAATTTACGATGATACATTGGATAAGTAATATTTTGAAATAGTGAATTTCGAGGTCTATTAAAATATTTTTCAATAGCATCACTATAATAAGGATCCATTTCAAAATTTTGCAAAAGTTGATATGTAGGACAAATTGAATGACGTCTATTTGAAGGAAATATTGAAGGTAAAAAATTAACAGCAATTGAACTTCTTGAAACTGATTTTCCCAAAATTAACATAGTTAATTCCATTGTTCCCATTCTTCGTGCATGTACATGTCTCTTAAAAGCATCAAATTCATTGATTTCAAATAAATCAGTTGGCTCAGGTTTAGTTACATATTTACAAATATATTTTGCGAAATTTTTATCAGTTACATATTGTATATTACAATGTCCTTCCCATAATAATAAAGTTGGAGCATGATATGGAACAATCCATTGGTCTTCTGGTTTTGTTCGACGATAGGTGTATCGTGCATTATTTGGATCATGATATGTTATATAAGATAAAGGTTGAGAAAAACCATATTTACATTGTTGTCTTGAAGAAGCTGGACCTCCACAATGTTGAAAATTACAATTATGAATATTATTTTCATTAACTAATCTATATAATTCTGGTTCAGTTTCTGGATTTGGTAAATCAGCTCTTATTATATTTTTATTAATTAATTCTGGAATAGAATTTTCTAACCAAGTAACTCCATGAGTATAAATAGCACCTCTATTTTGAAATTCGTCTCGTTCAAAATGATGTAGCCATTTTCCCCAATTAGTAAGATTAGAATTTTTCCATAAATAATGGTGTATAGATTTTAAACGATGATGATAATGTTCATATGTATGATAAGATCGATTTGAAGGAATTGTATTATGATTATCAGTAATTTCAAGAATTTTTTTTAAATGTTTCCATTTACCTTCAGCCATAGTCATCGTATAAAAAATTTGAGGTAAATCAAAATTATGTACCATTGTATTTAAATGATGTTCTTTCTGACGCCAATATGTATCTCCAGTTCGAATAAATGAAGGCACAGTAGTTGTTTTGATTTCATTAATAATTGGAGTATTAGAATATATACTATTTATAATTAGATCTGATGTAGTTGATAAATATTGTTGATCTGTAGTTCTTTGTCTTAAAATACGGGTACGATTTTGATGATTTCGTAATTTTTCTAGATTTAAGTATGAAACATGTGGCCAGTACCAACTTAAATGAAAACATGAATCAGGACATGTATAATACAAACGAATATAACTACCAAAAGTATAAATATTCATTCGATATTCATGAGATGATTGCCAATCTTTAAAATGCCCTTTACCTAATGGAAACAAATCAGGAAATAAAAGAGCTTCCAAATTTGGGTCATTGTAAGATATTGGAAGTTTTTTATCAGTTGAATTGGTTAAAAAACCAGCCATTAATTGTGTAAAATAATAATCTTCATTATGAATTTCATTATTAAAATTTTGATTTTGGATTATTAAATTGGAAGGACCAGATGTTGTTGAGACAATGATAAGTTATCAGTAATTAGATTAGCAGTGGGTAATGTTAATGGAGGTCCTCTTAAGTTTTCATGTGTATAATAATGATTATATGGATGAAAAAGATAATTGTTTTCTCGTAACCAATCTGCAGCATTTTGTAAAGTTGGATGATACCATGATCTGTTTTCATTATTTAATATTGCTCCAATTGTGCCTGTATATAATGCAAATGCATTAATATTTTTAGAATATCCAAAAGAACCTTGTAAATGATGATAATTAGTAAAATTGTTAGATCCAGGAGTTCTTCCAAGGGAACAACTGAGATGAATAGGAGATAAATAAATTCTATGGTATGGAGGTACAGCTTCAATTTCAGTTGGTACTGAATTTAAAATTGGAGGTGGACAGCGAGTGGATGGTTTAATACATGAGCAGCATGAAGCAATTTTTGGTGTTGATTGATTTGGATGGAATTCCAAAGGAACATTTGGAAATGCTTGTGTTAAAGGATATATTATTTCAAAATCATATAACATCCAATGAACTTCATCAGGATATAACAATCGGGAACAGTAACTACATGGTATACAAGAAAATTGATACAAGATTATATTTTCAAACTGATTTTTTAAATTCTTTAATTTCTTAAATATTATCCAAGGTTGGATATTTTGTTGTAATGTAAATTGCGAAGAATGTTCTGTTGAGTTTCTCATTGGGGCTTGAGAATGACCTGTATTTGCTTCAGTTTGTATTGTTGTTGCTGACAGAAAAGAATTGAAATTTTCTTCTATTTCCATTTCTTGATAAGTCTGATCAAAACCAACAAAAGATAGTTGAAAAGACATTCTGTAAAGGTTAGAAATATTATTATCAGTATAAGTACAAGAATATGAACTTAATCTTGTATTGTAAATTTGTTCAAGTATTTATAAGTTCTTTTTTATTTTTCCTATTGATTTTTTATTTGACCAATTGCATATTTCATTTTATTATATTGAACAATAACATATGAATGGATCTCAAAACATTAGTTCTCTTGATTTAAAATCCTGAATTTTCCTTGTTTTGATTGTTAAATTTATTTCATGCATAAAAGTGTTTATTTGAAAGTCAATAAATTTTGGTTCCTTATATTATGTTTTTATTATTTTGGATTTTTCTTAATTAATAATAATTAATTAAAAATAGAAAAAGTCAAGGATTAATTTTAGAGAGTTTAGCATTTCTGTCAATAACTTTTTTTATTTATTATTACTAAAAAAAAGATATACACAAAAAAAAAAATCCTTATTTAAATTCTTTTAAACAAAACATTTGAAACTTTATCATTCTGGTATATTTATATAAGCCAGTTTTCACATTTTTTCAGTATTTTTTTTTTATATTTCTCATTTCGGTAATATGTTTTTATTCTTTATATTGTCAGGCGCAATTTGGATGACAAAGAGATATAGTTTATTTAGACAGGGTATTTTAATATAATTAAGCTGGAGTTATCGGTTACTTCGTGAAGAGTACACAATTCAATTCACTTCAAATTTCAAGGTTAAACTATATCAATGTATTGCGTAAGTTCTTTGTTGCAGTTTACGTTGTTTAGTCTACACCAAGTTAGTTTGTGACTTATACAAGGTGTATTGAATAATAAAAGATAAAAGATAAAATAAAAGGTATAATTCCAATAAGATATAACTTTATTAATAACAAGAAATAAGATAAATATAAGATAAATATAATAAATTCGTTAAAAGAAAATAATAAAAGAAATATGATCAAGTCTACACAAGACTTCATAAGAATAAACTTATAAACTAAAAGAAAACTATCTAAAACTAAAATCTTAACTACTCTGACTAGAGGCAAAACTACTCATATTTATATTCTTTAAAATACTGTGCCTCAATTCTAATCAATTTACTTTCGCTACGCGATCTACTAATTCGTGACAGGGGATGATTATCAGAGGTGAATATCTACTTATCACATTTACACAAAAGATGATCATCAGGGTAATNCCTCTTCAGTAACTATTAAGGACTTTATTTCTTCTCCTTCCTCTTCTTCATCGGAAGATTCTTCTTCTTCGTCTTCACTTTCTTCTTCTTCTTCTATTTCATCTATTTTACTGTTCATAAGTTTTGGTGATAGAACAGTATTTCTACAGGAGACTTCAACAGTTCGTTGGGCATCAGATACAATAACCTTAGAACTATTGTAATCAATAACTGCTTTGGCTTTTCGTAACCAATCAGTTCCTAATACTAGGGTATATGCATTTGTATCTATTACTTCTACTTCTGTAGAAACTACTACATCTCCTAAATGTACAGGTAAATCACTAATAATTCCTAAACTTGACTTCTTGTCTCCATGTATGCCAGTAATAAGTCGTGTAGAAACTTTGTCTGGTTTTCTAGAAATATGGTCTGCAAATCGTTTAGAAATAATGCTAACTGAAGATCCACTATCTAGGATTACATCTATAACCCATTGAGATACTTGTCCTTTACAAGTCATAGGAGTATTACTTGTGGCAGCTTCCATTAACATTTCTTTATTCTTTCCTTTTACATTCTTAAATTTTCTCAATTGTTTAGGGGTCAGGGCTTTCTTTACTTCATTTTTATATTGTGGGATATTCATTAGTTGCCCTATGGTGATATTTGACTTTAAATGAAGTAAGTCAGAAACTATAGAATAAGGCATAGCTTCTCGTTCCATTTGTGGTTTTTCGCTAAAGGCTAACTTTCTTTTCTTCTTTTTTCCTTCTGGGGGTTTACTTGTTAATATCTCTTCACCTCGTTTATTTTTTGAACCTTCTCCTTGGTTAGGAATTTGAATATCTATTAGTTCGGTCTCTCCTTGTGGTACATTTATATTTTGAATTGGTTGATATTGCTGTGGTTGATACGTCTGTTGTTGTTGCATCCAATTATCTGGTCCTGTAAATGAGGGAATTTGCTCGGTAGACGCACTCCTTCCCTCTAAGGGTGCGTTTCCCCGTTTAAAGACTGTTCAGGGTAATATTGTCTTTCTGGCTCCTGTACCGCTTGGTGGGTCGCTACAAATACATTATTTCCTTGGTGATTCTGGGGTTGCTGTACAATTGGCGGATTCATCGGTACATTATTTTGTAAGTTATTTTGATTAACCGGTACTTGGTTCTGTACGACATTCTGTTGCTGAATGGGGAAAGCTTGCGGCATTTGTGGTTGTTGTACCATCATCGGTTGAAAGGGAACTTGAGCATACAACTGGGCAGTTCCTGGTTGCCCTTGATTCGTTTGATTTACTGGAGGGATATTGTCATTTGGACAGTTGCGTGCAATATGTCCTATCTGTCTACATTTATAACAAGTTGGTCCTGAATCATTACGTCTTTGATTTCTATTATTATTATTATTTCTAGGACCGCGATTATTATTGTAATTATTGTTGTTATCAACTGGGATAGGATTTTGTACAGGTTGTTGTACAGGTTGGCCCAAAGATAGGTTTCCTAAAGCTTGTAATAATGGGCTTAGAGCTTTAGCTACGGCTCCTTCTATATAATTCTGTTGTGGGTAACTGGGCTGCAAATAATTATTGCTGTTGTTGGACATTCCGGGTCCATAATTGTATTGAGCTGGCTGATTATAAAATCCTACTACTGTTTCAGGGAAAGATTGACTATTCTCTTCTATTTGTCTGGAAACTTCTATAACTCGGTCAAGGGTTGGATTATTTTGAAATACTAAGTGGGGGCGGATTTGAGAGGCTAATTCTCTTTTCAATCCTTTTGTAAATTGATAAACTTTATCAGTTTCTCCCCAGTTATTATCTACGTCAACTCTCCTTATTAATTTCTTGACAGCGGTTGCGTATTGGTCAACAGTTTCATTTATTCCTTGGACTCTATTTTGGAGTTCTGATCTCCACTGAAGTAAGCGTCCTTGTGTTCTGTATTGAGCTAGGAAGGAGGCAACAAAAGGTCGTCTAGCTACATTTTCCCAAGAATTAAATTGAGTAGCACCATTTGCATATATTCGCTGGAACCATTGCCGAGGTTCGTCTACCAGATATCCTCCAACTACTCGAAGTTTAAAGTTATTATCGTAGCCATTTATTGTTGCACATCGTTCGAACTCTTCTAACCATTCTACAGGGTCCTGATTTCCTCCACTGAAAAGAGGCATAGTTACGGTATGTCTAACATTGAGACTCTCACTAACCCGCTGTAAGGCTTGAACCATTTGCTGATTGAGATTCATATTGTCGTCGTCTTCGCTTTCACTAGTGTCAGTTGTATTTGTGTAATTATCGGGGTTTTGAGCAGGTCGTATGTCTTCTATTTGGAAATGAAAGTTATTTGTATATCGCGCACAATTTAATATAATATTTACTAGGTAATCTCGTTGTTCAAAAGCTTGAAATCTAACACTATTCACTATATTATCTATATAATGAATTCGAGCAGGATCAGTTTGTTGGGTTAAAAAGTTATTAAAATTATCTATTGTAACTTGGGTAAACTGAGCTGCGTTTGTAGCGGTAAAGAACCAATCCCAAAAATGTCTAAATCGAAGAGTTAAGGGGTTTCTTACGGGATAACAAATAAGACAAGAAGGATCTCTTCTACCAAAGGGAATAATATTATTTCGAGGGTTTGTATGTAATTGATCGTGTTGTTGTATTCTAATTCGCTGTATATTCCAACTAAACATGTAGTTTTTAAGTTTGCAACCTCACAGGAGGCACCAATTTGTCAGGCGCAATTTGGATGACAAAGAGATATAGTTTATTTAGACAGGGTATTTTAATATAATTAAGCTGGAGTTATCGGTTACTTCGTGAAGAGTACACAATTCAATTCACTTCAAATTTCAAGGTTAAACTATATCAATGTATTGCGTAAGTTCTTTGTTGCAGTTTACGTTGTTTAGTCTACACCAAGTTAGTTTGTGACTTATACAAGGTGTATTGAATAATAAAAGATAAAAGATAAAATAAAAGGTATAATTCCAATAAGATATAACTTTATTAATAACAAGAAATAAGATAAATATAAGATAAATATAATAAATTCGTTAAAAGAAAATAATAAAAGAAATATGATCAAGTCTACACAAGACTTCATAAGAATAAACTTATAAACTAAAAGAAAACTATCTAAAACTAAAATCTTAACTACTCTGACTAGAGGCAAAACTACTCATATTTATATTCTTTAAAATACTGTGCCTCAATTCTAATCAATTTACTTTCGCTACGCGATCTACTAATTCGTGACAGGGGATGATTATCAGAGGTGAATATCTACTTATCACATTTACACAAAAGATGATCATCAGGGTAATTATCTCAGGTAATCATCTCATGTTACATAGATGCTTATCAGAGGTAACTACCTTTTGTACTACTATTTCTAAATTAGATAAACAATAAATAAAATAAATATCAAATAAGAAATAAGCTAATAATATAATACTAAAGTATAAAAATAAAATAAAATAATAAAATTTGCGCCACAATTATTTCTTCCTTTAGAGTTGAGCTCCTGCGAAACTATTTTCATGTTTCTTAATTCTTTCACATTTAATAAGGAACTCTTCAAACTCTCTTTCATTTAACTGATAAAGCCATCGAGGGGTGACTTTGGTAACTAATTTGATAGGAAATTCTTCTATAACTTTAAATAGTTGGTTTGCTCTTCGAGCAATTTGTCTCAACCTTGGTATATTTTGTTGACTATAACCTTGTAGGTATTTGGTTACATCTCTCTTTGAAGTTGTTTGGTTTCGTTTTTCAATTATGCTTCCTATCAATGAATAGGCTAAGAGTCTTTGTCCATTTGGATTATTGTAGTTTTCTACATAAGTTAATAATACTTGTAGATCTGTTTCAAGATAAATATCGAAGCAAAAATCAAGATTTGCTGAAAGAATATCCTCGATATAAATATCAAAATTAATTTTTCTAATTTGGGTTGATGGAATAATTATAGTGTTTTCTAAATTACTAATTGTTAAATTTTCATTGGTCATTTTAATATTAATTTCACTCATGTTTTCGGGGAAATTATAATATAATTCAACTAATTTTTGTTGAAGATTTTGAAGAAAAGCCATCGTCTCCTTAAATTTTACCTTTAATTATTAGGTGTATTTATAATTTTTAATAATTTGATCGGCAAATCATTATTTTCTAATTTTAGTATCCTTTGGTACCACTAATTTGTTGATTGTCTCTGTTTGTAGTGTCTTAATAAACTTGTATTAATTGGTTGTCCAATTTTGGTAGGATCAATTTTGTCTCGTAACACTACTGTTTTGTCACCTAATTTCTTGTGTACATAATATGGTCCGGTCCATCTTAATGTAAATTTATCACCATGTACATTTTGTTTTGCTGCATCGTATAAGATTACAAGATCATTTACTTCAAACTTTATTGCCTTCTCCAATTTCTTTGATCTTTCCACTTGCATTTGTTGAACTGTTTCAATATTGTCTTTGGCCAATATTAATGCATCTGTAAATGTTCCAAGTATGTGACTTATTCGTTTTAATAAGGCTTCTTCATATGAACTTTCTATTTCAATTTCTTTTATAAGTTCTAAATCAATTGGAAGTTGAGCTTCTCTTCCATACAAAAGAAAGAATGGACTAAACTTAGTTGTTGAATGTTTTAGTGTTCAGTAGGCAAATAAAACTGAGGGAATAAGATCATCCCATTCTGCTGTTCCATCATTTACACATTTATGTAAAGCTCTACAAAGTGTTCCATTAAATCTTTCAGTTAATCCATTGGTTTGCGGATGGTAGGTTGCAGCTAACTTGTGTCAGAATCCTACTTCCTCTTTCAATAGTTTTATCACTCTTCCAAGAAATGCAGTACCGTGATCTGATAATATATTTGTTGGTACACCATGTTTTGTGATAATTTCTTCATATAAAAATTTAGCAACTTCATTTGCTGTGGCTACTTTTAATGGTCGGGCTTCAGGCCACTTAGTTAAGTAATCTGTTGCAACTATTATATATCTATTTCCTTTACTAGATATTTTCAAAGGTCCTACAAAATCTATTCCTATTTGTTCAAAGGGGTTTACTACTTTAATGGGGATAATGGTTTGGTCCTTTTGTGGTTTTCCTATTCTTTGACACACATCACACGTTTCTATATATTCTCTAATATCTTTCCCCATTGTAGGCCAATAATAATTTTTCATTACNTTAATGTAAAAAGGTAATCAAACTATCTACAGGGTTTGTTTCTAAGCGGGATAACGCATCTGCGTTGGTATGACTACTTCCTTTTCTACGAATTATTGTATATGGTTCATACTCAGATAAATGAATAATCCATCGCGCTAATCGACCTTTTGGATTATTATGCTTCTTGAGCCAAGGTATGGCCTCATGATCGGTTACTATGCTAAAAGATGATCCTTGCAAGAAATGATAAAAATGTTTGGTGGCCCAAATGACGGCTAGGCATTCTTTCTCAGTTACGGTATAATGTGTCTCGGCTATTGTTAAAACTCGGCTGGCATATGCTATTACTCTCTCATGTCCTTCATCATCCTTTTGCGATAAAACAGCTCCTACTGCATAATTTGAAGCATCTGTATGAAGGATATACGGCTTATTTACATCTGGATACACAACTATAGGCTGAGTTGTTAAGCATTTTCGCAAATGTTCAAATGCATCTTCATGGTCTTCNAAAACTTGTTTCAAATGTTCAGCATGTTCTTCTACTGTTTTTGAAAATATGATTATATCATCCATATAGACCAGGACAAACTTCCAAAGGACGTCATAAAGTACATTATCCATTAATCTCTGGAATGTGGCAGGCGCATTCATTAAACCAAATGGCATCACTGTAAACTCATATGTACCAAATCGAGTACTAAACGCTGTTTTCTCTTGGTCTTGAGGGTCCATTGTTACTTGCCAGAATCCTGATGTTAAATCAAGTGTTGAAAAATAAACACTATGAGCGAAGGCGTCAAGCATATCAGAAATTCTTGGTAAGGGGTAGGCATCAGGTTTGGTAACCTTATTCAACTTTCGATAATCAATTACCAATCTTAATTTACCATTTGCTTTTCCTACAACTAATGCAGGAGAGGTCCAAGGACTTTTAGAAGGTACTATTAAGTTTTGTTGCTTTAGTCTTTCTATTTCTTCCTTTAAGAAATTGCTATGGAGTGGAGATAATTTATAAGGATGTTGTCGTATTGGTCGCACGTCTTCAGTTTTTATTTGATGAGTAATTATATCAGCTCGTCCTAATTCATCAATATCATGAGCGACAACTTGTGGATATTGTTGTAAAAGATTTTCAACAATTTCTCGATGTTCATTGTCTGCTAACTTTTCAGATCCTCCCATAACCAAATTGGAGTGAGCAGTTTGTATTTCTCGGGTGGGAATTACTTGTAAGACACACCATCTGTCATAATCCCTTTTGCATTGCTTGCATTCCTCTTCTTTTGTTTTTAATTGTTTTAAACACCAACAGGATTTATTTGGTCCTTGAAACCAATGTTTATTTTCATGTCTGTACTTTTGGTTTATTAACCATGGATGGAATTGTTGATATTTAAAATGGTATTCTTCCCATGTGAAGGTATCACGATCTATTTCAATTCCTAAGGGGGTGAATCGGTAGAAATGGTTATCAGGACTTTCCTCTTCAGTAACTATTAAGGACTTTATTTCTTCTCCTTCCTCTTCTTCATCGGAAGATTCTTCTTCTTCGTCTTCACTTTCTTCTTCTTCTTCTATTTCATCTATTTTACTGTTCATAAGTTTTGGTGATAGAACAGTATTTCTACAGGAGACTTCAACAGTTCGTTGGGCATCAGATACAATAACCTTAGAACTATTGTAATCAATAACTGCTTTGGCTTTTCGTAACCAATCAGTTCCTAATACTAGGGTATATGCATTTGTATCTATTACTTCTACTTCTGTAGAAACTACTACATCTCCTAAATGTACAGGTAAATCACTAATAATTCCTAAACTTGACTTCTTGTCTCCATGTATGCCAGTAATAAGTCGTGTAGAAACTTTGTCTGGTTTTCTAGAAATATGGTCTGCAAATCGTTTAGAAATAATGCTAACTGAAGATCCACTATCTAGGATTACATCTATAACCCATTGAGATACTTGTCCTTTACAAGTCATAGGAGTATTACTTGTGGCAGCTNTGGTTTATTAACCATGGATGGAATTGTTGATATTTAAAATGGTATTCTTCCCATGTGAAGGTATCACGATCTATTTCAATTCCTAAGGGGGTGAATCGGTAGAAATGGTTATCAGGACTTTCCTCTTCAGTAACTATTAAGGACTTTATTTCTTCTCCTTCCTCTTCTTCATCGGAAGATTCTTCTTCTTCGTCTTCACTTTCTTCTTCTTCTTCTATTTCATCTATTTTACTGTTCATAAGTTTTGGTGATAGAACAGTATTTCTACAGGAGACTTCAACAGTTCGTTGGGCATCAGATACAATAACCTTAGAACTATTGTAATCAATAACTGCTTTGGCTTTTCGTAACCAATCAGTTCCTAATACTAGGGTATATGCATTTGTATCTATTACTTCTACTTCTGTAGAAACTACTACATCTCCTAAATGTACAGGTAAATCACTAATAATTCCTAAACTTGACTTCTTGTCTCCATGTATGCCAGTAATAAGTCGTGTAGAAACTTTGTCTGGTTTTCTAGAAATATGGTCTGCAAATCGTTTAGAAATAATGCTAACTGAAGATCCACTATCTAGGATTACATCTATAACCCATTGAGATACTTGTCCTTTACAAGTCATAGGAGTATTACTTGTGGCAGCTTCCATTAACATTTCTTTATTCTTTCCTTTTACATTCTTAAATTTTCTCAATTGTTTAGGGGTCAGGGCTTTCTTTACTTCATTTTTATATTGTGGGATATTCATTAGTTGCCCTATGGTGATATTTGACTTTAAATGAAGTAAGTCAGAAACTATAGAATAAGGCATAGCTTCTCGTTCCATTTGTGGTTTTTCGCTAAAGGCTAACTTTCTTTTCTTCTTTTTTCCTTCTGGGGGTTTACTTGTTAATATCTCTTCACCTCGTTTATTTTTTGAACCTTCTCCTTGGTTAGGAATTTGAATATCTATTAGTTCGGTCTCTCCTTGTGGTACATTTATATTTTGAATTGGTTGATATTGCTGTGGTTGATACGTCTGTTGTTGTTGCATCCAATTATCTGGTCCTGTAAATGAGGGAATTTGCTCGGTAGACGCACTCCTTCCCTCTAAGGGTGCGTTTCCCCGTTTAAAGACTGTTCAGGGTAATATTGTCTTTCTGGCTCCTGTACCGCTTGGTGGGTCGCTACAAATACATTATTTCCTTGGTGATTCTGGGGTTGCTGTACAATTGGCGGATTCATCGGTACATTATTTTGTAAGTTATTTTGATTAACCGGTACTTGGTTCTGTACGACATTCTGTTGCTGAATGGGGAAAGCTTGCGGCATTTGTGGTTGTTGTACCATCATCGGTTGAAAGGGAACTTGAGCATACAACTGGGCAGTTCCTGGTTGCCCTTGATTCGTTTGATTTACTGGAGGGATATTGTCATTTGGACAGTTGCGTGCAATATGTCCTATCTGTCTACATTTATAACAAGTTGGTCCTGAATCATTACGTCTTTGATTTCTATTATTATTATTATTTCTAGGACCGCGATTATTATTGTAATTATTGTTGTTATCAACTGGGATAGGATTTTGTACAGGTTGTTGTACAGGTTGGCCCAAAGATAGGTTTCCTAAAGCTTGTAATAATGGGCTTAGAGCTTTAGCTAC
>PQFF01000027.1:304569-327869 GCA_003547095.1 Diversispora epigaea | reverse complement strand
TTGTCAGGCGCAATTTGGATGACAAAGAGATATAGTTTATTTAGACAGGGTATTTTAATATAATTAAGCTGGAGTTATCGGTTACTTCGTGAAGAGTACACAATTCAATTCACTTCAAATTTCAAGGTTAAACTATATCAATGTATTGCGTAAGTTCTTTGTTGCAGTTTACGTTGTTTAGTCTACACCAAGTTAGTTTGTGACTTATACAAGGTGTATTGAATAATAAAAGATAAAAGATAAAATAAAAGGTATAATTCCAATAAGATATAACTTTATTAATAACAAGAAATAAGATAAATATAAGATAAATATAATAAATTCGTTAAAAGAAAATAATAAAAGAAATATGATCAAGTCTACACAAGACTTCATAAGAATAAACTTATAAACTAAAAGAAAACTATCTAAAACTAAAATCTTAACTACTCTGACTAGAGGCAAAACTACTCATATTTATATTCTTTAAAATACTGTGCCTCAATTCTAATCAATTTACTTTCGCTACGCGATCTACTAATTCGTGACAGGGGATGATTATCAGAGGTGAATATCTACTTATCACATTTACACAAAAGATGATCATCAGGGTAATCATCTCAGGTAATCATCTCATGTTACATAGATGCTTATCAGAGGTAACTACCTTTTGTACTACTATTTCTAAATTAGATAAACAATAAATAAAATAAATATCAAATAAGAAATAAGCTAATAATATAATACTAAAGTATAAAAATAAAATAAAATAATAAAATTTGCGCCACAATATTTTTTTTAATAAAAAGTTGAATTTTTCTTAATTAAAAATAGATGATACATTTCGGAGGGTTTCACATTTCTGTTGATAACTTTTTTATTTATTATTACTAAAAAAAAAAGATATACATGAAAAACAGTCAGTATTTATTCGGAAGTCAGTAAATTTTTTCAGTTCCTTATTTAAACAAAACATTTGAAACTTTATCATTCTGGTATACTGATTTATTCTTTTAGGTTTGCGCATATTTTTTTATCAAATTTATGCATTTAAATTTTTATTTATTTTAAAAACTACCATTATTTTTATTTGTAATCATATTTAAGTAAAATTCAAATGATCTTACATTTTGTATATATTCTTCTATAATCAAATATAGTAATTTATATTTTTTTTATTCCTTCCTCAAATATCACCAAATATTGACAAAATAATGAATACCAAAATTATGTTATTGTGTTGATAAAACGGAATTTATTTATTTATACTTTTTTTAGAATTTTAAAAAAATTAAAGAGAAAAATGGAAAAAGTAAAAAGGAGAGTGAATAGCGAAGATAATTTTAGTGAGTAGACACATTTTGACATTATACTTAATTTTTAATTAGTGAGTAGGCACATTTTAACATTATACTTAATTTTTAAAATCAATTTTTTTAGAAAATATATTGTTAATAATAAATAAATTATTAATCAATAATATGTACAGTTCATGAGTAAAATTAATATTACCTTCAATTTTATATAAAGTTAATTAATAATTATCGCGGTTTTCAAATTAGTGCGATCATGTGATGTAAATCGATTTTTATAAAAATCGAATACCGAATACAAAACCATATGATATATATAAAAGTATTTGTATTACATATGATTTACAGATTAAACAAATATTAATGATAGATGAGTCATCTGCACATCTATTTATTGCATTTTGATCTTTTTTTTAATGCCTTTGTATATAGTCTTTATACCGATTACAAAATGACTAAAAACCGATTACAAAACGACTAAAACCGATTACAAAATGACTAAAAACGATTACTATTGATTACCTTGCGAATACATTTACTTATTTGATTAAAAAGGCTTTCTATAACCTTTATATTTACAAATATATATATATTTTTTTATTTTTAACATAATATTTGTTATATTTTTAATAAATAAATCTTTGAAATCAAGTTATTTTATTACATATATGANATTCTGCAAATTATTTTGATTAACTGGTACTTGGTTTTGTACTACATTTTGTTGTTGAATGGGGAAGGTTTGCGGTATTTATGGTTGCTGTACCATCATCGGTTGAAGGGAACTTGGGCATACAACTGGGCAGTTCCTGGTTGTCCTTGATTCATTTGATTTATTGGGGAAATATTATCATTTGGACAATTGCGTGCAATATGTCCTATCTGTCTACATTTATAACAAGTTGGTCCTGAATCATTACGTCTTTGATTTCTATTATTATTATTATTTCTAGGACCGCGATTATTATTGTAATTATTGTTGTTATCAACTGGGATAGGATTTTGTACAGGTTGTTGTACAGGTTGGCCCAAAGATAGGTTTCCTAAAGCTTGTAATAATGGGCTTAGAGCTTTAGCTACGGCTCCTTCTATATAATTCTGTTGTGGGTAACTGGGCTGCAAATAATTATTGCTGTTGTTGGACATTCCGGGTCCATAATTGTATTGAGCTGGCTGATTATAAAATCCTACTACTGTTTCAGGGAAAGATTGACTATTCTCTTCTATTTGTCTGGAAACTTCTATAACTCGGTCAAGGGTTGGATTATTTTGAAATACTAAGTGGGGGCGGATTTGAGAGGCTAATTCTCTTTTCAATCCTTTTGTAAATTGATAAACTTTATCAGTTTCTCCCCAGTTATTATCTACGTCAACTCTCCTTATTAATTTCTTGACAGCGGTTGCGTATTGGTCAACAGTTTCATTTATTCCTTGGACTCTATTTTGGAGTTCTGATCTCCACTGAAGTAAGCGTCCTTGTGTTCTGTATTGAGCTAGGAAGGAGGCAACAAAAGGTCGTCTAGCTACATTTTCCCAAGAATTAAATTGAGTAGCACCATTTGCATATATTCGCTGGAACCATTGCCGAGGTTCGTCTACCAGATATCCTCCAACTACTCGAAGTTTAAAGTTATTNTTGGACATTCCGGGTCCATAATTGTATTGAGCTGGCTGATTATAAAATCCTACTACTGTTTCAGGGAAAGATTGACTATTCTCTTCTATTTGTCTGGAAACTTCTATAACTCGGTCAAGGGTTGGATTATTTTGAAATACTAAGTGGGGGCGGATTTGAGAGGCTAATTCTCTTTTCAATCCTTTTGTAAATTGATAAACTTTATCAGTTTCTCCCCAGTTATTATCTACGTCAACTCTCCTTATTAATTTCTTGACAGCGGTTGCGTATTGGTCAACAGTTTCATTTATTCCTTGGACTCTATTTTGGAGTTCTGATCTCCACTGAAGTAAGCGTCCTTGTGTTCTGTATTGAGCTAGGAAGGAGGCAACAAAAGGTCGTCTAGCTACATTTTCCCAAGAATTAAATTGAGTAGCACCATTTGCATATATTCGCTGGAACCATTGCCGAGGTTCGTCTACCAGATATCCTCCAACTACTCGAAGTTTAAAGTTATTATCGTAGCCATTTATTGTTGCACATCGTTCGAACTCTTCTAACCATTCTACAGGGTCCTGATTTCCTCCACTGAAAAGAGGCATAGTTACGGTATGTCTAACATTGAGACTCTCACTAACCCGCTGTAAGGCTTGAACCATTTGCTGATTGAGATTCATATTGTCGTCGTCTTCGCTTTCACTAGTGTCAGTTGTATTTGTGTAATTATCGGGGTTTTGAGCAGGTCGTATGTCTTCTATTTGGAAATGAAAGTTATTTGTATATCGCGCACAATTTAATATAATATTTACTAGGTAATCTCGTTGTTCAAAAGCTTGAAATCTAACACTATTCACTATATTATCTATATAATGAATTCGAGCAGGATCAGTTTGTTGGGTTAAAAAGTTATTAAAATTATCTATTGTAACTTGGGTAAACTGAGCTGCGTTTGTAGCGGTAAAGAACCAATCCCAAAAATGTCTAAATCGAAGAGTTAAGGGGTTTCTTACGGGATAACAAATAAGACAAGAAGGATCTCTTCTACCAAAGGGAATAATATTATTTCGAGGGTTTGTATGTAATTGATCGTGTTGTTGTATTCTAATTCGCTGTATATTCCAACTAAACATGTAGTTTTTAAGTTTGCAACCTCACAGGAGGCACCAATTTGTCAGGCGCAATTTGGATGACAAAGAGATATAGTTTATTTAGACAGGGTATTTTAATATAATTAAGCTGGAGTTATCGGTTACTTCGTGAAGAGTACACAATTCAATTCACTTCAAATTTCAAGGTTAAACTATATCAATGTATTGCGTAAGTTCTTTGTTGCAGTTTACGTTGTTTAGTCTACACCAAGTTAGTTTGTGACTTATACAAGGTGTATTGAATAATAAAAGATAAAAGATAAAATAAAAGGTATAATTCCAATAAGATATAACTTTATTAATAACAAGAAATAAGATAAATATAAGATAAATATAATAAATTCGTTAAAAGAAAATAATAAAAGAAATATGATCAAGTCTACACAAGACTTCATAAGAATAAACTTATAAACTAAAAGAAAACTATCTAAAACTAAAATCTTAACTACTCTGACTAGAGGCAAAACTACTCATATTTATATTCTTTAAAATACTGTGCCTCAATTCTAATCAATTTACTTTCGCTACGCGATCTACTAATTCGTGACAGGGGATGATTATCAGAGGTGAATATCTACTTATCACATTTACACAAAAGATGATCATCAGGGTAATCATCTCAGGTAATCATCTCATGTTACATAGATGCTTATCAGAGGTAACTACCTTTTGTACTACTATTTCTAAATTAGATAAACAATAAATAAAATAAATATCAAATAAGAAATAAGCTAATAATATAATACTAAAGTATAAAAATAAAATAAAATAATAAAATTTGCGCCACAATATTTTTTTTAATAAAAAGTTGAATTTTTCTTAATTAAAAATAGATGATACATTTCGGAGGGTTTCACATTTCTGTTGATAACTTTTTTATTTATTATTACTAAAAAAAAAAGATATACATGAAAAACAGTCAGTATTTATTCGGAAGTCAGTAAATTTTTTCAGTTCCTTATTTAAACAAAACATTTGAAACTTTATCATTCTGGTATACTGATTTATTCTTTTAGGTTTGCGCATATTTTTTTATCAAATTTATGCATTTAAATTTTTATTTATTTTAAAAACTACCATTATTTTTATTTGTAATCATATTTAAGTAAAATTCAAATGATCTTACATTTTGTATATATTCTTCTATAATCAAATATAGTAATTTATATTTTTTTTATTCCTTCCTCAAATATCACCAAATATTGACAAAATAATGAATACCAAAATTATGTTATTGTGTTGATAAAACGGAATTTATTTATTTATACTTTTTTTAGAATTTTAAAAAAATTAAAGAGAAAAATGGAAAAAGTAAAAAGGAGAGTGAATAGCGAAGATAATTTTAGTGAGTAGACACATTTTGACATTATACTTAATTTTTAATTAGTGAGTAGGCACATTTTAACATTATACTTAATTTTTAAAATCAATTTTTTTAGAAAATATATTGTTAATAATAAATAAATTATTAATCAATAATATGTACAGTTCATGAGTAAAATTAATATTACCTTCAATTTTATATAAAGTTAATTAATAATTATCGCGGTTTTCAAATTAGTGCGATCATGTGATGTAAATCGATTTTTATAAAAATCGAATACCGAATACAAAACCATATGATATATATAAAAGTATTTGTATTACATATGATTTACAGATTAAACAAATATTAATGATAGATGAGTCATCTGCACATCTATTTATTGCATTTTGATCTTTTTTTTAATGCCTTTGTATATAGTCTTTATACCGATTACAAAATGACTAAAAACCGATTACAAAACGACTAAAACCGATTACAAAATGACTAAAAACGATTACTATTGATTATCTTGTGAATACATTTACTTATTTGATTAAAAAGGCTTTCTATAACCTTTATATTTACAAATATATATATATTTTTTTATTTTTAACATAATATTTGTTATATTTTTAATAAATAAATCTTTGAAATCAAGTTATTTTATTNTAAAACCGATTACAAAACAACTAAAAACGATTACTATTGATTACCTTGCGAATACATTTACTTATTTGATTAAAAAAGCTTTCTATAACCTTTATATTTACAAATATATATATATTTTTTTATTTTTAACATAATATTTGTTATATTTTTAATAAATAAATCTTTGAAATCAAGTTATTTTATTACATATATGATTTTATTGATTTTATTTTATTATAATAATTATAATAAATATATTTTTGGCAAGAAGAGATAACTGTTTAATAGATATGATTCGATATTGTATTATTTTATATCAAGTTATTGGGTTTAATAAGGAAATAATATAGATATTTGATTTTTGTCGAGCGGAAGTCACGTGATTTGCGAATTACGTGACAAATTTTTATTGGTTAAAAAATGATCATCGATCACATGAGATCAGTCGTTTCGTCACATTACAAATTTTTATTGGTTAAAATGATCATTAATCATGTGATATTTGTTTATTGGTATTCGAATACAAATAAATTATATTAACTGATTTTTTTACATGATCGCACTAATTTGAAAACCGCGATAATTAAATATAGAAAAGTTAATTAATAATTAATCAAATATAGAAAAGTTAATTAATAATTAATTAAAAATAGTAAAAGCTGAAAATACATTGTTCCCGTTGATAACTTTTTTTTTTTTTAATTTATTCATTATTAAGAAAAAGATATACACAAACAGTAAATATTTATTTTATTTTTTTTTTTAGGTTTGTATTGTGCATAAATTGCTTTTTATAAAAAGTCAGGTTTTTCTTAATTAATAATTAATTAAAAATAGAAAAAGTTGAGATAACTTTTTTTATATTTATTTAATTCTTAATTAAGAAAAAAAAATTATATCATGTTTTATTCTTTTAGATTCGTGCCATGCATATTTTTTAGCAAAAAACATAAAAACATAAATTATTAGTCTTTTTTTCATACCGTTTTGGGAATATTTGGGTGATTGTTGTTCTGGTTTGGTAATTACTGTCTCTACTTAGAAGGAATGGTGTCATTGATTTTTTTTTGTACAAAAGCGGAATGATGTTTAAATGTTACGTCATTAGTTTTTTTTTTTGGATATTTATAGTTTGATATGGAAAAAAGTCTTACTGAATTATGGTCAGATTTGTGAATTTCAATTATCTAGATTGGAATGTCCACGAGAAATTCCGTAAGTTACTTTGGAACAGCTCGCGAAAATCATTTTCTTAATACCTGAAATGGAAAAAAAAAACCTTCGATAATTTTTATATATATCTCTTTTTGTGATCTCGCGAGCAATGATGGGTGACATTAATGTAGTATGGCGGTCTGCCCAGAACAAAGAGTAAAGTTATGCCAATCAGTCTCACTAAATCGAACTCTCGTCACATCCCTTTTCGTACTAACTCAACGTACTCTTGTACGCAATATTTTGTAACGCCCACTATCCGCCAGTAGGATCAACCAGTCACTTGCCTACTCGCAACGAATAGATATATATTTTTAAATTCTTAACACAGTACACACAGGTGCGATCTGAAGGTACGTGAGTAAGTGAAGTAAAAGTATCTTTTTACAGCTCACTACGCAAACTTCTGAATCTTAGCTTCAGACTTTATTCAGTAACTTTATTCAAGAAATTACAAAATTAGTAATAGAGGTATTACGGGCTGTTAACCGTTTCTCACCAATATTACCGTTATCACGAAATAAAAATATTAAAACGTATCAAATTATTACGGTGTATATCGAAACTTTTAAACTTATTGCAAAGATGTAACAACAAAAATATATCACTGCTTTGACGTGTCTTATCTCTGCTGCTAAATCCATATGGGCGCATTTGGTTCTAAGGTTTTCATCCAATCAAAATTTATCATTTGATCAAGATCCTCAATTGTGATTGGTCTATTTTAAAGATAAAATTATAAAAAACAAAAAAACTCAAAACTTTATTATGTTAACTACCTTTTATCTTCTAATAAAAAATGTTCAACATGAATTTTTACATATATTCGCCTATTTTATGACAAGTTATTATGTAAATAGAAGCTTTAAACCCAAAAAATGTCCTGACTATACTTGCACGCAAAATTATTTTGGGGCCCCGAAATTGCAATTTCGGGGAAAAAAGTCGAAATAGTTTTTCATAGAAGACAAAATTATTTTACTTAAAATCCGAAATTTTTTGACCACACAGATTTATTCTTTGATTGAAGATACATATAACTGGATACTTTTTTTACTTCCATATATAGAATAGATTCTGCATAAATCTTAAAAAGTCGAAATACCTCAAAAATCTAAAATCAATTTTGGGAACATGTATAGTCCTGACTATACAACCGTCTAACCCATCGTCCCGACATCTAACCCATCGTTCAAATCCCCAACTTGCGTCAACTCATTTTATTTCATATTTTATTTGCACAATAAAGTTGTTTTGTTATGTTTTTTATGTTTTTCATTTAGTTTTGATATTAAAGAACAACTTTAATTAATAAAAATAATGTATTAATAAACATATTACTTATAACAAAGTTTTGAAATTTGTGTAACAAATTATTAGTTGATGAATCAAACGCGCCCATATGCAAAACAATATGTTTCTATCTTTATTATTTATTTTTATTATAAAATGCGAACCAAAAGATTATTTATTATTTTATTACAAATTAGATGAAAAATTTTCGTAATTATTCGAAATGTACCAAAAGAAAATTAAAAATTATAAAAATTGTAAAAATGAGCCGATCCTTTTCTCATCCTAAATTACCAGTCTATTTTATACACTTTCGAACTTATTTTCCTTTATCCTGTGTTGTCGCGTCTAAACACGTTCTTTTCTATTTTTAAAGATGACACACAAGGATGAAATACTTCGTACAAAGTTGAATAATCTGTCATCTAGATGGTAACACACTCATCCGGTTACACTGTCATCTCAATGTCATCTCCCGTGACCTTCGCAACATTTCGAAATCCCGTGCACATCTCATGTGAAATTCGTGCACCCTCAAACATTTCCTCCTTCAAGGGGGAGCTCCTGTGACCCCAAACTCATACCCCATAAATCGCTCATTAACTGCAGATGCATTTCGCCGCACATTTTCAGTAATCTTTCGTACTCCTGTTTCGGAAGCTTGTAGATCTAGTCAGGTGTGACCAGTTGGAGATTCTTTGGTCGCAGCATTCTGACTGCTTGTGCGAGAGATCTTAATCTTTGTGCTATCTGGTATATCTGTGATCCGTTCTGATGGGAATACCCTTGCAACTCGTGTTTTATCGATGTAGCCGTACGGATTTCTTGAAAAGTAGAAATATACTCTCCGAGTCTTCTATAAGCGTTTACCCGTTGTCCGTTAGGATTATCTGGATCTGTGGCTACAGAGAGCAGCCCGGTTATGTCGTGATCAAACACTGCTTCCGTAAGATCATGTACCTCTTCGGGTGCGGCTATTGTATCCAGAATATATGGGAGTAACATGTCGTTCTTTCACTGTACCACTTCATCACTCGTGGGTCCTCCCAGGTTTATAGCGTAACCTTCCGTTACCAGATATGCTCCCGTATCGTCTAGTATGAGCTGCGCGCCTCTCGATAGTTCTAATAACACTTCACATAACCTGTTGACTCGTTCACAAAAGCTTTCGGAGATTTGTAGATGGGTCATGTTTAATGTTCTTAGTCGTGTTTCGGGAAATGTCACATTTTATCCTTGTCTTTCATGCACGGCTATTGTTCTCTGTTATCTCACGTGAGATAAAACCCTTTTGTTTGTAAGACCTTAGACGATTTCCGTGTACAGGTCGGTGGTTCAATACTTCTCCGTTGCTAGTCTTCAATATGTATGACCCATTTCCCAAAACTTGATGAATGAAATAGGGTCCCGTCCACTTGTTCCGAAACTTGTCGCCATGAACATTTTGTAAATCTGATCGATATTCTAGTACCATATCGTTGTTTCTGTACGTCATAATACAGGTTCTTTTATCGTAAGCCCTCTTTTGTTGTGCTTGGACATCTTTTATGTTCTTGAATGCTTTGATCTTGTTGTCTGCAAATACTCCTACCATCTCGCTAATTCTTCTATTGATTAGGTCCTCATACTGTCTTTCGTTAATTTCCGTGGCTGGCCATGTTACTATGTCAAGTTCTATGGGCAATGTAGGCGCGCAACCATAGAGTAGGTAAAAGGGTTCGTATTTTGTCATTCTATTCCTTATGGTTAGATATGCAAAAAGTGCCGGAGGTATTAACACAACCCAGTCGTATGCTGTTTCTTGTACGCATTTTTCCAAAGTCCTACACAAAGTCTGATTGTACCGTTCTGTCAGGCCATTGCTCTGAGGGTGGTATGCAGACGTAAGTCTATGATGGGATCCCATTATCTCTACTAGGTTCGCTACTACTTGGCTGACGAATACTGCTCCTCTATCTGACAGTATCTCTCGCGGACATCTGTGACGGCATATTATTTCATCGTATAGGAACCATGCGACGGTCATCGCATCTGCCTTTTCTATTGCTCTGGCTTCCGGCCATTTTGTGAAATAGTCCATAGCTACTATAATGTATCTTTTCTTTGTGATCGTTAGTTTCAAAGGTCCCACGATGTCTATTCCTAGTCGGTCGAACGCTTGCCCTACTTTAATGGGTCGCATTTCTTCGGTTCTCGTAGGTTTACCCTGTCGTTGGCACGTGTCACAGGATTCTATGTAGTTCTTCATGTCTATGCCCATGGTGGGCCAGAAATATCGCTTTCTCGTTTTATCGATTGTTGCTTTTATGCCGAAATGTCTCGCATTTGGCACACTATACATATTATGTAATAATTTTGTTACGTCGCTCTTTAATATTACCCGTAATGGGCTGTCATCCTTATTACGTTTGAATAATAAATTGTCTTGCACGATATAATGATTCGCCTGCTGTCGTAATTGTCGTCGTTGCTCGCTTGTCCAGTTCGGGGGAAAGGTGTGATTAATTAAGTACTCGGTTATTTGATTGTAAATTTCTGTGTCCATTTCGAAAGGTTTCGTAAGTTCTCTTCTATTTATCTGAGTTTCCGGGTTTCTTTTATTGGTTTTAGTACTGGATCCGGGATAAAGTGTCTGCGTTGGCATTAAGACGCCCTTGTTTATGAATTATTTCATAATCGTACTCAGATAGTTCAAAGATCCAACGGGCAATCCTTCCTTTCGGTTGCGGACGATTCTTCAACCATGTGAGGGCTAGATTGTCAGTATACAAATCAAACTTGGGGCCATACAAATAATGCCTAAAATGTCGTACAGCCCAAATGGTGGCGAGACATTCTCTTTCGACGACGGTATAGTTTTGTTCAGTGCTGGACAGCAGTCAGCTTGCGTAGGCAATGGGATATTCGTGATTCTCCATATCTTTCTGTGAGAGCACAGCTCCAATACTACAGTCAGATGCATCGGTAGCGAGTATGAATTGTTTCGTGAAATCGGGATATATCATTATAGGTGCCGAAGTTAAACGACCCTTTAGTGAATCAAACGCGGCTTGATGTTCATGGTTCCACTCAAACATGACGTCCCTTTTCGTAAGGTTATGTAACGGTTTTGCGACAGTAGAAAACTCTTTCACAAATCTTCTGTAATAGGACGCAAGTCCTAGGAAGGCTCGGACATTCGTTTTGTCTCTTGGGACAGAATAACTCTTCACTTTCTCAATCTTTGCCAGATCAGGAGCTATCCCTTTGATTGTTATGATGTGGCCTAAAAATGCTAGTCTCGTTTGGAAAAAGTCGCACTTCTCCAGATTTATTTTTAACCCTGCGTTCCTTAAAAGAGTAAAAACAACTCTTAGATGTTCTTCATGTTCTTCGCGAGTCTTCGAATAGATAATAATGTCGTCTATATACACTAGTACGAACTTCCACGCAACTTCATGAAAGACTCTATCCATTACTCTCTGAAACATTGCGGGAGCGTTGATAAGTCCAAATGGCATTACCAGGAACTCATATATTCCAAATGGGGTGGTGAAGGTGGTCTTTTCGCGATCCTTCGCTGCTACTTCCACTTGCCAGAACCCTGATGCTAGGTCCAACGTGGAGAAGAAAGCAGAATGTCCTAAAGCATCTAACATGTCAGCTATTCACGGGACTGGGTAGGCATCAGGTTTCGTAACGGCGTTCAGCTTTCTGTAATCAATGCAAAGTCTGAACTTCCCATTCTTCTTACTAACTACTACTATGGGTGCGGACCAAGGGCTAAATGACTTTTTGATTAATCTGTTCGCTAACATGCGCTCTATTTCCTCCTTCAAAAAGCTTAGATGCCGGGGCGAAGTTCGGTAGAGATGCAATTTGATGGGTTTCGCAGTTCCTACATCTATAGTATGCTGGTAGACACCGGTCTTCCCTAACTGAGAGAGGTCACTTGTTGCTAAGTTGGGAAATTCCTCCCTAGTTTCAAGATATTTTTCACACCAACAGGATGATTTTGGTCCCGTAACACTTCGTCGTCCTTGTTTACGCTTCTTCTTCTTTCTGACGACGTCGAAACATTACGTTAGATAATCATAGGTCTCCCAAGTGGTGTACTCCGAATTTGTACGTATTCCTTCGGAGGTAATCTTATACTTCACACTGGTCCCTTGCTGAGGCAGATTATATGAGAGGCCTACAAAGTTTGCCTCATTGTCGTCGGTTTCCTCGTCCGAGTCTTCACTGCTCTCATTGTTTTCCTCATCACTTCCGCTATCACTTTCATCGTCGCTATCTGGCGACACTTCATTGGTATTCCGACAAGGGATACTGATCGCTCCTTTTTCGTCTCTTAACGTCAACTTACAATGTTGATAATCAATAATTGCGCCCGCTCTTCTCAGCCAGTCAGTGCCAAGTACTAGAGANATTCTTCTTACTAACTACTACTATGGGTGCGGACCAAGGGCTAAATGACTTTTTGATTAATCTGTTCGCTAACATGCGCTCTATTTCCTCCTTCAAAAAGCTTAGATGCCGGGGCGAAGTTCGGTAGAGATGCAATTTGATGGGTTTCGCAGTTCCTACATCTATAGTATGCTGGTAGACACCGGTCTTCCCTAACTGAGAGAGGTCACTTGTTGCTAAGTTGGGAAATTCCTCCCTAGTTTCAAGATATTTTTCACACCAACAGGATGATTTTGGTCCCGTAACACTTCGTCGTCCTTGTTTACGCTTCTTCTTCTTTCTGACGACGTCGAAACATTACGTTAGATAATCATAGGTCTCCCAAGTGGTGTACTCCGAATTTGTACGTATTCCTTCGGAGGTAATCTTATACTTCACACTGGTCCCTTGCTGAGGCAGATTATATGAGAGGCCTACAAAGTTTGCCTCATTGTCGTCGGTTTCCTCGTCCGAGTCTTCACTGCTCTCATTGTTTTCCTCATCACTTCCGCTATCACTTTCATCGTCGCTATCTGGCGACACTTCATTGGTATTCCGACAAGGGATACTGATCGCTCCTTTTTCGTCTCTTAACGTCAACTTACAATGTTGATAATCAATAATTGCGCCCGCTCTTCTCAGCCAGTCAGTGCCAAGTACTAGAGAGTATCCGGATGCGTCGATAACTTTCATGTCTACTGCTACAGTTACACTTCCTATTCTTACAGAAACTTGGGTTACAATTTCCAAACTAGAGCGTTTTTCGCCGTGTATACCCGTAATCCTTCTTTCGGAAGACTTCTTTACCCTTCGTCCTAACGACTCCATGAAACTCTTTGAGACAATACTGATGGAAGAGCCGCTATCAAGTATTACTTCGACCTTCCATCCCGCAACCTGGGCCTTGCACATCATAGGTGTATTTCCTTCTATTTTCGCTAATTTTGTACGTTTGGGTGCCAAAGCTTTCCGTACATCATTTCAGAAAGGTGGCATTGCCATGATTTGTCCTAAGGTAATGTTAGCTCTCGTGTTCAGTAGGTTGGAAACAATGGAATATGGTGGGGTAGCTTGCGTCATGTATGGTTGTTGTGGAGAGGGTGCTTTCCTTTTCTTCTTTTGTCGCGATCCTTCGGATACTTCTTTACCCTTTCCTAAGCGTAACCTTTTAGCAATAGGCTGGGCTGTTTGCTTGTTTGCGGATCCTTCCGCTACATTCGCATTATTTGTGCTGGTCTTTAATAAGGGATTTGTTTCACTCGCACTCTCACCCTCCGGAGGTGCGCTTAGTAGTTTAAATGCCGTGCTGTTTCCCATGTGGTAGCAGCGGGCTGCTTGACTTCTTCTTGTTGGGTCACGAATGTGTTGCCATTTGCGACATTTAACAGTATTTGGTTTACGGATTGATTCGTCGCGACATTGGCTTGGGGCTGAACCACTCTAGCTGGTTCTCGAGGCTGAAGTGTAGCGGGGTTTCCCGGGTTTCCTTGCTTTGTAGGGCACATTCTCGCTATGTGTCCCGCTTGCCGCAGAAAAAGCAGCGAAACGGGTCATTGGCATTATTGTTACGGTTCCATGTGTTCTGTCCTCTAATATCATTGTTGTAGTTCGGCCTTCTGTAGGATGTATGTGTAGGTCTCTTATCCCTTTCCGTAATTCTCTGTAACTTTTCATTGATTGGCGCAAGTGCCTTTTGTACAATGCGCTCTATTATGTCTTCTCTATTTCGGTCCTGGTCACGGCTTGGCGTAAATCCCTGAGGGTTTACGTATGTAGTAGCACCATACCTGACCGTGGCTTCAGGGTATGTCTGCGCATTCTCTTCGAATTGTTTCGCAATTCTAATTGCTGCTTCTAAAGAGGGATTTTTTTGGAACAGGATAAGGGGTCGCGCTTGGTAGGCAATATCCTTTCGTAATCCTTTTAGGAACTGCCAGACCTTTTCGTCCTCACTCCATCTGTTCTCGCCGTCAATGTGTCTGATCAGTTTCTTGACGTCGTTAGCGTACTGCTCTACTGTTTCGTTCACTTTCTGTATTTTTATTGATAGTTCGAACCTCCATTGATTTATCAATGCAGTAGTCTTGAAGGTGGCTAAAAATGAGGCTTCGAACGATACTCGGTTTCTGTCGCTCCAATGCGTAATGGGGTTTTGTCCTTCTTGTACTTCGCTGAACCATAGTCCCGCTGCACCTTGTAAGTATCTGGCGACGACTTGAAGTTTATATTCGCTAGTATACTGATTTATCCTAGCAGATCTGTTGAATTCCTCCAACCATTCCATAGGGTCTCGATTTCTTCCTCCAAACGACGGCATCTTCGCGTCATTTCTGATACGAAAAGCGTCTTGTAGTCCTTTTATCAAAGCGTTAGTTCCGCTTTCCTCGGTACTGCGGCTCATTCCTCTAGTTACTCTTTTATTCGTCACGATGGCTATTGTTTCGTAGAAATTCGTATGAGAGCAAATTCTTGTACCTTGTCTTGTTACACAAATTTCAAGATGGTTGCCTTCGTTGTTGATCGTTTGATTCGTAAGAACTTTATTATGTTAACGATTGTTTTGTACTCAAAAATCTTGTTGGAAACGGAAATTTCTGTCGTTTTTAGGAATATTTCGTATTGTTACGCTTTCTTTTGGCGGGAATAATCTTTTGGATTTTTAAAGGGGATATCTCAAACAATATAAACTCTAACTATATTTATCAAAATTCTCGTAAATCTGTGAAACACTACTTTTCTTAAGAATACTTTATGCCAAACCTCACAGGAGGCACCAAAATCTGTGGCGGTCTGCCCAGAACAAAGAGTAAAGTTACGCCAATCAGTCTCACTAAATTGAACTCTCGTCACACCCCTTTTCGTACTAACTCAACGTACTCTTGTACGCAATATTTCGTAACGCCCACTATCCGCCAGTAGGATCAAGCAGTCACTTGCCTACTCGCAACGAATAGATATATATTTTTAAATTCTTAACACAGTACACACAGGTGCGATCTGAAGGTACGTGAGTAAGTGGAGTAAAAGTATCTTTTTACAGCTCACTACGCAAACTTCCTAATCTTAGCTTCAGACTTTATTCAGTAACTTTATTCAAGAAATTACAAAATTAGTAATAGAGGTATTACGGGCTGTTAACCGTTTCTCACCAATATTACCTATCACGAAATAAAAATATTAAAACGTATCAAATTATTACGGTGTATATTGAAACTTTTAAACTTATTGCAAAGATATAACAACAAAAATATATCACTGCAGTAGTATGTTTCTGAGAGAGTTGGGACAGATTTTGGTACCCGAAATCGTATAGCATTTTTCTTTTTTTCGCCACATTGAATGCCTTTTCCTATATCAATTTTTATATCATTTTGCTTAATTTTTTTCTCGCCACACTCGAATGAGGTGTATTTTATTTTTTTGGCCACATCTCATATTACTACTCTGCTTGCTATAAAAAAAGGAGCGGGAAGCTAAAGGACGAATGTCCTGAAGCTGAGTGTGACGCGCATCAGCAAGCCTAAATTTAATATTATTTTCTTTACTATTCTACTTCTCTTCTAAACTTTATTTAGTCTTCTGTTACTGTGAAGTATGAACCCCAAAGGGTGAATGCGAAACAGCTGTGGAGTGAAGCGGAGCATAGTTAACTATTTGGTTTTCTTTTTATTTTTAACCGTCAAAATTTATATCAATTCAATGTTTATTTACAATATAATATTTTCACGATTTATCCTTATCCACATTATCAAAAAAAATTACTATTCTATAACACATTCAATTTCTCATTTACTTCTAACTGACTCATTAATTTTTTGGTACCCTTATTAAAAAAGTTGAGACAGATTTTATAACTAGAATATATAACAATGGTACTAAAATTCGTGTACTAAAAAAGTTGGGACAATTTTTATAACTAGAATATATAACAATGGTACTAAAATTCGTGTACTAAAAAAGTTAAGCCAGATTTTATAACTAGAATATATAACAATGGTACTAAAATTCGACTACCAAAATTCGTGTACTAAAAAAGTTAGGACAGATTTTATAACTAGAATATATAACAATGGTACTAAAATTTACGATATATTGGATAAAGATACCAAATTAATATATCACTTTTTTCTTATGATATTTTTGATAATGCCTACCAACATAAAAACTTCTAATGTGATCAGGACATCGTCCACTTAATGATAATGGTAATACACCCTTACTACATTCTAAACATGGTACTCTATTTTTTGATTTTTTATGATAACAACACCTATGTGAATTCCTAGATGTACGTCCACAAACTTCACCAGATGGTTTAAGATATTCACAAGTATACTCACCAATCATTTTATAAGGTAAATATTTAATTTGAACAAAAGTTTTTCTATAAGTATATTATAAAACTTTTATTACTTTATATTTACCAAACATAACACATATTCAAATGTCATCTACTATTCAAAATATCGATCAATTATCTACCGAGACCGAAACCCGTCTCCCAACATGGCAAGATATCGAAAAATTAATAATTGATATATTAAGAGCAGGTAACTTTTATAACAAGGATAGAAATATAGGTTTCATGGCTTATTATAAAAACCACCTTGATGAATTGCGCAAATCAGAAGATCAAGAGCAATATATTATAGTCAGAGCCAGACAACTACTCCCCAATGAAGAGATATATGATACAAAAATAAAAGCATTCAGCAATTCTTATTACAAAAATGAACTGAAAATTAGACAAGCTATTTTAAACTATCTCAAATCAATTCACAAAATCACTAAAGAGTATTTTATTACGGATGAAGAAAGAGAAGAAGAACTCCAAGCATGGCTTAACTCCTAAGTATCCTCTGAGGTGGGTATTCAATATTTCTGACTACCATCAATTGTACTAGTTAGGGAATAAGACCTAACTCTTGAAGATCCTTATAAAGTAATTTCAAAATATCTTCAAAATCTAGGTATTATTGATTAAGTATCCACTGAGGAGGTAATTCACTATCTATAGGTACAATTATTAATTCCTCTATTACAAAAGATCGCTTTGGACCATTACCTTTACTATCTTGTAACCAGTAAAGTATTGGTTGATTTTTTTGTATTAGAGTTTCTTTAATTTGATATATTTGAGGTGAGTATGTACAATCGGTCGCTCTTCTTCTACCTCCTTCTAATTCACCTGGCTTAAGCAAATATCTAACAGAAGCATCATAGGACAATCTTTCTTCGTCAAATCCTATAGGACCATTTCGAGGTTTGGAGGATTTAGCATATACATGTTTCTTTTTACTAGCTTCGTTGGGTGTCATTCCAATTAATCGAGTAATAGTATTATTTAATAATTTAAGAATAGTACGAATATTTTTTTTCCAAATTCTTGATCTTTGGGGAAAAGGTAATAACAATTCATGTGCATCTTGAATTCGAAATACTTTCTTACCAAAAGTTCTATTAAAATTTTCAACAATACCCATAGTAGACTTAGAATTAGCTTTCTGATTTTTTACGTTATGTTTTCTTAAGAGTTTTTCAAAATCACCTTTGAATTCAGAACCCTTATCAGTAATTACTAATTTTATCATATCCCACGTAATAAAATATTCCAGATCATTAAAAAGCATTCTTTCGAAAGTTTCTGCAACTACAGCTGAAGTTAAGATACCTTTTAAAGAAAACTCATCTTCATCCATATTTAAGATATCAAGATAAGTTCCAATCGGTTCTGCCCATTTATAACGAGAAGCAACGTCAACACATGTAAGACAAAACATATAAGTTATATCCCCTACTTTATCATATGGCATATAAAGAATATCAGCTTGTAAAACTTCGAACGGAACAGTAATATTATTGAAACTTACACAAGGAATATATTTAGGACGAGGCATATGAATTTGATGCAAAGCTTGTCTTTCAAGCCATTCTTGAACTTCGGCCAATGTAAAATTGAACCCGGCATTATGTGAAACATCATAAAGCTTTTTACTAGTTCTTTGATATCCGGAAGGATGATAATAGATTTTTTGCAAATCAATACTAATATCAAGTTCACGGGCTTTTTGTGAATCAATATAAATTACAGGTTTGCGCATTACTTTGATTTAATATAGATAACAAATTTTTCATGGATCTAGCACACATTGAGACGTTAAAAACCAATAAAGTTTTGAGAGATGAGCTTAACTCTGAGGTAAATATTAATATACTTAATGAGAAAAAAATTCGGAAATATCTTTACGAGTTAGAGCAATGCAACAAAACCATATCATTCCAGGATAGCACTATTATAGCACAGGAATCAGAGATTCAAGAATTAAAATCTCGGGTCTTAAATCTAAAAAAACGTCTTAGAATAGCATTAGAAGACGTCAAGAAAAAAGAATCATATATTTTATATTTAGAGCAAGAATTAATTAATCTTGAAGATGAGATAAATCGATTAAAAACCAGGATACAAGAAATATGTTCACATAGGAATATATTAGAGGATAATACAGATATGACCCAAAGACCACCCCANCTTTGATTTAATATAGATAACAAATTTTTCATGGATCTAGCACACATTGAGACGTTAGAAACCAATAAAGTTTTGAGAGATGAGCTTAACTCTGAGGTAAATATTAATATACTTAATGAGAAAAAAATTCGGAAATATCTTTACGAGTTAGAGCAATGCAACAAAACCATATCATTCCAGGATAGCACTATTATAGCACAGGAATCAGAGATTCAAGAATTAAAATCTCGGATCTTAAATCTAAAAAAACGTCTTAGAATAGCATTAGAAGACGTCAAGAAAAAAGAATCATATATTTTATATTTAGAGCAAGAATTAATTAATCTTGAAGATGAGATAAATCGATTAAAAACCAGGATACAAGAAATATGTTCACATAGGAATATATTAGAGGATAATACAGATATGACCCAAAGACCACCCCAACCGCCTGCAATAGAAATTAGGCAAAATTATGAGGATATTCAAAAGCATCTAGGTGATGTTAGATTATATTTTCAAAATCGAATTCAAGTACCTTTTAGTCGAGATGCTATTTTAAAAAAACTTGGATTAATTTCAACATCTGCAAATAGACTTCAGGAAATAGCACAAAATAATCAACCAATCGATCAAAGAATTACCCAACTCCAAAATCAATATGATACTTCCCAAGGAATTTTAAATTTAACACGAACCGCTTTTACAAATAAACAACAAGAGCGTCGGCGAATATTTGCTAAATATACAAAATGGAAGAATAGAGAAAAAAATTCATGGCAAACAATTATTAATTTACATCAACAAATTTTTGTATTACAGAATAATCCATTACCAAATCCAAACATGGCCGCCATACAAGATGTTATGCAAACTATTTCACCCCGTCTTGCTATATTACCAGATTATGATGGACAAGAACCACCGCATACTTATTATGCAAAACTTAGAGCTATAAATGAAACAGCCAGACCTTTAAGCGTTGCCGCTTTTAATGATGCAGAAAGAGCTAATGTCATGAAAAGTAAAATGACAGGTAGATTTTTTCCAGTTCCAGCACAAAACCCATATAATGCTAATGCAAATATTGTTACTGAAGCAGAAGTCTATAACTGGATGCAAGGCAAATATCGAGAAACAATGATTGGTAACTAACGAGCATCATTAAAAGCACTTATGAGTGAAAGGTTCACTTCACTAGATACAATTGATACTTATGAAAAAAGAATTAGACCCTATGTATTAGGTATTGTCGATGAAGAAGTATTGCCATATCTTTATGATCATTTACCTCCTAGATTAGAAACACGAATCAGAATAGCAAATCCAAATACTGTAAATGACTTCTTTACGCAATTAAGAATTATTTGGCTAGAGTCTGGAGGATCTACAAGTAATTTTGGAAATGAAATCAATACCAGTGCTAGTGCTATGGCATATAGTATTCCTATAAATCAATTTCTGCAAAAAAATATCGCATTAGAAAAATTTGTTGATATTGCAATACGATTGGGATATTCAGGTGATTTATCAGACCCCATAGCAATACATCAATTTGTTAAAAACGACCTTACTAGAAATTATGGAAGACAATCTAATCATATTAAGAAAGAACCTTTTGGGCAAAATAATAATACTAAAAAAGTATATGCTACAAAGAAACCGTAGAAGCCTACTAAAGTTACTTACAAATGCTCAAATTGCGGAAAAATTGGGCATAGAAAAAATAAGTGTCCTAAACTCGGTAAGAAACCAAAGAAGGTTAATTATACTTATCAATCTGAACCAGAAAATTCCGATCAAGAGGATGAGCCTATTGAAGTGTTAGAAGACGAAGACGAGGAAAATGATGAGGAGAATGAGGAAAGCACCCCAGATACTGAACCACAAAATTGTTTTAACGTAAAAAAAAAAGTCGGATTCCTATAAAGAAGAAGCCTTCTACTAAGAAAAAATCGATCGTTACTTTGGAACAGGAAGTATTTCTTGAATCTCTTAAATATATGATATCCGAATTAGTACCCCATTGTCCTAAGGAGATTCTCATTGAAGCTCGTGTATTTCTTAATAATCTATTTATAAAGATGAAGGACCAATTCGATTCATATTATGACGAAAAGTATACAGTCAAGGAACGAAATAAGGTATGGGAGATTATTGCGAAAAAATATCTAACTATTTTCCAACCACTTATTGAAATTATTAAGGACCAGTCTCCAAACTCTTCGAGCCACAAAGAAACGAATCGCGATTATGAGCTTATATCTTCACCAGAAAAACTTGACAATTCCATTACATGTGTTGAAAACACTGAGCTTCGCTCATTAAATCACGTCATTAAAGTATACCAGGGAGCGCAAATAAGACAAAATTGGCCTAACCCTTTTGAGATTGATTTTCTCAATATAAAAGAACCTAATGATGTAGCAACGATTTCTTGTAGAATAGGTGACTTAATAATACCTCACGCAATTCTAGATACCGGTGCAGATGATTCATTGTTTACAGATAACATTCCTGAATATTTAGGGATAAAAATAGATACGAAAAATGTTCACAAACTTACAGGTGCGGTTGGAGATTCCCAGTCTATTGGTACGTCATATAATATTCCTATATCTATAGATAGTGGAAACGATTCTATAACTGTTTCTGAAAAAGAAATATCGGTAATTTCTACAAAAAAAAATCGAAATGGGAAAGATATATCTATAATGATACTTGGTACAAAATGGCAACATCATATCGGATGGGATCCTATAGTAAAAGGGGAATTTATAGCAACACACAATGGAAAGACTATTACAATTCCTCTTTCTACTCGCAAAGAAGAGACAAAGTCTCGAATTACCAATTCATTACGCAATGCATTTAATACAGAAAAATTACAGGTGTCAGAGATAGACTTGAAGAGCCATGATTCGGAGAATCACCTAACGGCCTGCCCCGCAATAAAAAAAAATGCGTAAGTTGTGAAAGTATGACTATTCATATAAAGGAACTTGAAAAGGCACTATTTACTACTATTCAAACCAATTCAGAATTTATTGGATATTATAATGATTTGCGCAATCAGTATGAAACAGAAATCAATTCTATACTTTTGGAGTAGATTGTTTAGATATATCAGCACGAACATCCGCTCTAAATTTTTTGTCCTTTTTTAGCATTCTTTTATGGAGTTCTAAAATACCTTCAGTTTCTTGTGGAGTTTCAGGTAGTATGATTTTTTTTGTTTCTAATGATATTCCACTTAACTTTCCGGTTGAATTTTTGTTAATAGAAGGTTGATCCAAAATACGAACATGCTTGGATTTTATTTTTTTAATTGGTGTCTCAATAGTTAAAGGTTTCTTGTTTTGAAAATTATTTAAAATAGAAGAGTCATCAGAAGAACCAAAGGTTCGATGCTCTGCATCATCAGAAGGTGGTGGAAAATTAAGATCTTGTTGTAAACGTTCATTGTGCTTCCATATTTCATAAACACGACGAGCACCAATATGAAATTTTTTTGCTATTTTTTTCGATGCGTTTGGTACCTTCCCCCTTGATTCTCTAATTTCTATAATATCAGATTCGGATAAATGAGTCGCATTGGATTGATAAAATTTTTGATGAATATGGGTAAGTATTTTAAGATAGATAGATATACTGTATATGTATTAGAAAAAAAAAGTTTCAATAATTTTTCAAAATGCATTGATACGTATTGATGCTTATTATGAGTATTGATATTTTATTGATACCTATTGATACCTATTGATATATATTGATATTGTATTGATAGCTATTAATACCTATTGATATTGTATTGATACCTATTGATATCTGATAATTAATACCTATTGAT
>PQFF01000027.1:281220-304176 GCA_003547095.1 Diversispora epigaea | reverse complement strand
AAAGAAGAGACAAAGTCTCGAATTACCAATTCATTACGCAATGCATTTAATACAGAAAAATTACAGGTGTCAGAGATAGACTTGAAGAGCCATGATTCGGAGAATCACCTAACGGCCTGCCCCGCAATAAAAAAAAATGCGTAAGTTGTGAAAGTATGACTATTCATATAAAGGAACTTGAAAAGGCACTATTTACTACTATTCAAACCAATTCAGAATTTATTGGATATTATAATGATTTGCGCAATCAGTATGAAACAGAAATCAATTCTATACTTTTGGAGTAGATTGTTTAGATATATCAGCACGAACATCCGCTCTAAATTTTTTGTCCTTTTTTAGCATTCTTTTATGGAGTTCTAAAATACCTTCAGTTTCTTGTGGAGTTTCAGGTAGTATGATTTTTTTTGTTTCTAATGATATTCCACTTAACTTTCCGGTTGAATTTTTGTTAATAGAAGGTTGATCCAAAATACGAACATGCTTGGATTTTATTTTTTTAATTGGTGTCTCAATAGTTAAAGGTTTCTTGTTTTGAAAATTATTTAAAATAGAAGAGTCATCAGAAGAACCAAAGGTTCGATGCTCTGCATCATCAGAAGGTGGTGGAAAATTAAGATCTTGTTGTAAACGTTCATTGTGCTTCCATATTTCATAAACACGACGAGCACCAATATGAAATTTTTTTGCTATTTTTTTCGATGCGTTTGGTACCTTCCCCCTTGATTCTCTAATTTCTATAATATCAGATTCGGATAAATGAGTCGCATTGGATTGATAAAATTTTTGATGAATATGGGTAAGTATTTTAAGATAGATAGATATACTGTATATGTATTAGAAAAAAAAAGTTTCAATAATTTTTCAAAATGCATTGATACGTATTGATGCTTATTATGAGTATTGATATTTTATTGATACCTATTGATACCTATTGATATATATTGATATTGTATTGATAGCTATTAATACCTATTGATATTGTATTGATACCTATTGATATCTGATAATTAATACCTATTGATATTGTATTGATACCTATTGATATCTGATAATTAATACCTATTGATGTCTATTAATACCTATTGATTTTTATTGATACATGTCAAAGTTGATACGGGCAGAGAGTGTTATTTCTCCAAAATAGGTATTTCATTGGATATATTAGTTTTAGATTATTTATACACAATTATTACGAATTTTATTATATTTTGGTTATACATATATGGCTAACGTGCTCACATTGCGAGATATTAACTCAAAAGGATATCGTCTTGGAAGTACTAGGGAGATGGAGCTTGAAGAAGCTTTACGTGATAGATGTAAGTCCAATTCTGAACTTATTGATGATTTTAAAAACTATCAGAAGATGCATAAAAAGTTTATTAAAAATAGCAAACAGGATAAAACGCATTTGCAACGTGATCTAAATCAAACCAGTAAAGATAAAGAAGAACTTACCAAGTATGCCTATCAACTTATAGATGAGATTAAGCGATTGAGCTCAGAGATAGATACTTTAACATTTCAAAATAACCAATTACAGATTTCAATTGCTGAGTATGAAGCCAAGGGTGTTACTCAATTAAGAAAAATAGAATCTCTCCAGTCTATGAATGAGTTAGTAGGAAATAAACTAGCTTTAGCTCAAAAAGATACATTGACGATTCAGGAAGACTTATCGAAAAAAGAATCTGAGAACTTGTCTCTCAAATCTAAAATATCAGAATTAGAAAATATAAAGAATGAATTAGTGTCGAAAGTTAATGAGCTGGAGCGTCTAAAATCGGAAGTTATATCGAAACCCATGGTTGGTGGAGATGACGAAAAAAATATAATCATACCTGACTCACAGAGTAAGGATGCTTTCGCATCTAATATTTCTGTAATTAGTGAACCTATCAAAGATCTTAAGCTGTTTATAGTACGCAGAAAAAAAATAGATGAGAGTGTAAAATTGATAATAACGGAGTTAGTGCTAAAGCACGTATTGTACCAGTTTATACTGACGCACAGAGTAAGAATACCATCGCATCTAAAGAAGCGGTTAACTCTACCCCCGAGTTTTTAGCCAAAGGCTGGCTCATGCCAAAGACTGATATATTTCTAGATGATATACATATAAGTTCTGATGTACCATTAAGTATACCCAAGAGTGTGACTCCATATCTTGCACAACGGGAAAATAATACTCCCTCTTTGGTTGAATCAAATTCCCAGATTCCAATAGGAGGGGTGGGTACAATTCCCATTGTGGCAAGTAGTTTGGTGTCATCGCTATCGGCATATATTTTTCTTACCTTGTTAATTATTGTGGTTATACGGTTTGTTATATTGAGACGTACATGGGGTATAGGTAGGCTCGAAGAGCCATTGCTCCGCAATAAAAAAAGTGAGCGGATGAGAGATACATGGATCGGATAACAGATATTATCTATTTGAACTTAGATATTATTCGTATACAGAAAATATAATAGTTTTTAATCATGCCTAGTATTTGTTATAGTTGTAAGGAATTATCATCACTATTATATACAGATCGCATTGTTACTAATTCCTTTATGGTTGTAGGGATGAGATTTCGTGGTGGCCATAAGTTTAAGAAACCAGATATCATTACTCTTGAACTGGAGCCTTCTAATACATATGATAAGAATGCGATAAAAGTTATGGTAGATGGCATTCATAAAGCTTATGTGGCAAAGAATGAGAATGTGAGTATAGAAGATTTGATGAAAAAATATCCGAATTATCGAATCATCGCTCATGGGAAAAAGAACTATAATCAATCAGCATCTTTGAATCCTGAATATCCTTGGATGGTCTGTGGGAGTTGTCACGATATGCTACTAGCATCGAGAGATTATGACTATACTTATTAATGGATCTATTTGATTTTGGGAGTTATTTATATACAGAAAAAAAAAAAGCATCTAAGATTATTGATAAACATTTGCGAGATCGAGATTTTGTAGTATTCGATTTTACTAAAGCGGTGGACGATCCTTTAAGTGTACGTCTTGGTTGGATTCCCCTCTGAAATTGAATGAATAGATTGGGACTTCAGACCTGCAAGTAATTTTTCCGTTTTTTGCAATTTTAATTTCTGTTGATCGATTTTACTACGCAATTTATTATTAGCATTAACCCGCTCCTCAAGCTGTTTAGTGATTTCTTGTATAAAAGGGTCAAAAGTTTTTTCGTTGAATTCAAGCAATTGTAGGGATAAACTATCTAACTCTTTCTTAACGCGACAATTGATCTCTCCCTCACATGCGAAGCAAGGACACTTATGTGTCTGATCACAAATTGGGTCAGTATCTTGGGTTTGCGTTTCTCGATCGGGCATATCTGTATCATTTAAGGAATTTTTAAATAAAGGTAAACTTTTGCGTTGGTATTTTAATTTTTTCTGATATCTATTAACTTCATGTCTTAAAAATGATTCGACTAATGGGTTCACTGCACTAGCTTCCTCTACAGTCATTGGACTTTTTTTACGAGATATTAAGCGTTTCCAAGCCTCATTAATTAAGGAAGGTGGTAATTTATTGATCAAACCTGAATATACTTTATTGAATTTCATGGCTCTTTGAGTCGTTGCTTTACAACTGATATATAGTATCGAGAAACTAATATTGTATTTTACAGTGTAGAAAAAATTGGAATCTTTTATGAAAATTATGAAACGTATATCAAGAAAAAATAGATAAATTACATTGAATAAGTTATACATTAATAAATAATATGTTAAATAGTTAGATATAGTTTATACATTGTTAGTTTGTCACATCTCTTCACAAACAGCCCATAATAATTGGTAATGCAAAGCAAGTTCTGAAGCACAGAGTCCATCGGGGCGATACATATATTCAAGCCATTTTTGTGCTATAATATTTATTGCACGAATTTTTCTACCGATTTCTCTTGCACGTTTAACTCTTCTAATAGCATTCTGCGTCCACAATTCATAACGACGAATCGCTTGCTTTTCATCAAAAGAGTTAGTAAGTCCAGACTTCAGTTTATTTTTAAACTCTATATAATCTCTGAAGCTAATATCGCAATAAGCATTTCCTATACAATTTGTACTCCAGTGTTTATCCATAAAATGACAAATTCCATATTTACATCCTATATTAGAATAAACAAGTTTATTGCAAGAATAACATATCGCTATGTTTACACCTACAGCATGGCCAAGATCGCCTTCCCATAAATATTTCATTTTATTAGCAATAATATATCGCTTCATACTACCAGCCAAGCGGCCTCTATTTTTATAATCCATTAACCTATCCCAAATCCGTTTCATCCAATCAGATGGAGTTTCTTTACTATGAATTCCTGATAATTGACAATAATCTTTCCATTCAGTCTCGTCTAAAACTGGATAGTTCTCCGTATAAACCATATTTAACGATTAAGTGATTTAACGTATTGTAGTATTTTCAGAGATTATGTGATTATATCGAATTTAGGGGATTTAGACCTATTAGATTTAATAACTTTATACATTACTAATATGCGATTCAATTTTTTATACCGCACAACTGACATGTCAGATTCTTAAAATGTACTATTCTAGAATGTAATTTATTTACAAATTCTACCCACCTTTTTAGTGTGATAGCTTTACGCTTAAAAGATAAAGAAGTTGTTTCGATATATAAGGGTATAGAATTAGCATAGCTGCCACGGTCAAGACTATCTACTGTTGAGAACATTGTTAATCTTTCTAACTCAGATAGAAACGCTCTATTTCTCAGATCTAATGCAAAGTTATTTTCTATACGTCGATATGCTTCGAAGATGTATCTCTAAAGAGTCAAATTATATAACTCCTGATCTTATACTAAGAAATACGAGACATATCTCTTTAGAGCTGTGAAGAGTTTCAGAAGTTATATGTTGAATATATGTGCTTTAGCACTAACTCCGTTATTATCTGGGTTAGGTTTGATTACTTTTCCATTCCGATTTGGGACGTAAATCATATGATAGATGTAAAGTATTTGACTTATATGACTTATAAACAAGGTACATATTTGTTACGATAAAATTTGTTGTAAAAAAATATTCAAGTGATGGGAAATCGCTGAAATTTTGGAAAAGTAAAGAATCTCGAGTTCGGGTATTGGTATTTATATGTATCTTGACACTAACTCTGTTATCTAGTTATGAATGATTACTTATGACAATTAATAAAGTATGTGAAATCAACAAATGATAGTCACGGTAGATCGTGAATGGAGAATCTATTTCGGACATATAGTTTATTCTCGGATATAAGTACTAAAACTGGTTCATGAATTTCACTGGTAAATAGTTGTGAGATTTTAACATAAGCAGATGTCAATAACGAACCATTTTTACTAATAATTATTATGTATTTATTATATAATGTCTGAATTACGTGAAAAACTATCTCAATATATAGGCTTTGAGCCTGAGGAAATTCACCTCCCCATAACAGAAGAGGATAAACAGCTTTTTCGGAAATTGATAACAGGTCAGGAAGAGATGACAGATATTGTAATGGAGGAGTATCGATTTTTGCAACATTATGGGCATAATTATAAAGGAGGTTCCTTAATCCATATTATGTGGGTGTATATATGTACTGAAAAAGGTGCTGAGAAAGTGTTGATAGATGTACCTCCATCTAAAATATTATCGAGAAAGGTTTTAGCTCATATTGAAAAAAGATTCGAGGATTTACCACTTGCGCCAGTGATTATAGTTGATTAGATAACTTGTGTAACTTGACATTTCTGCTAAAATAATTAACATATCATATGATATATGTGGTCATAGAAGGAATTCGAATGTAATGCTGTGCACGGGCTTTGCCTGATAGAATCTACATGCATCATCTGGTCATGCGATACACCGATTACCAAATTTAATTAGCACCCTCACATCCTGCATATCTGTGTGAAAACATCTCAAAAATGGATATATAACATCATTTTTTATACTTTTATTAGCTTTACTGCTCTACTATTTATGGGCAAAGCCCAGTGTCTCTGACACATATTTATCGCAAAACTAAAACATCATGTTGTACTTTTTACAAATAGAGGTATCGATAACCTGGTTTGAATAATCGACTCGAGATATACACATATCCTTTGTTCTTGTGCATACACTATCTTTTTCCTGTTGTGGACTTTTATCTATATTCAAGTATCTTACCATGGAGTATATACATATGAGTTGTAAACTCTGCACTCTGTGCATTCTTTGTTTTCGTGCATATACCGACTTTTTTTTGAGATACTAAAAAGAAATAATAAGACGAGTTAAAAGGAGAGTATAGCGGTGTTGTTAAAAGCTTTAATCACGTCTTTACTATAACATTATCTATACGCAATTAAAATTTTTATTTTCACTATGTCAAGATTAATAGCAGAAATCGAATCCTTTTTGTTAGAAGCTCCTTTAGAATCTATTTGTAGTGGATCCATTTTTTATCTAACCATGAATGGAGATGAAGTAGCAGATTATAATACTATTAGAAATTCAACAGAACGTGCAGTATGATCTGCGTCACAAAAAATAGAAAATAAGGGGAGAAAAGAAAAAGTAGTGAATATATTGATAGAAGTAAGTAATATACTATTATACTTCGGTATTAATGATGAAATACAGCAAATGTAAACGCAATTCTTTTAGCTGGCCATAGCTAGTGTTCGAGGAATGCCGGCCCGGAAGAGCGAAATTGTCAAGATTCTTTCTTCATGATATCGAGGGTTTCTGCTCCCCCTTGACCGTGCGTGGCCATTCTAGCTAAAAGAATAGAAATACATTTTTAAACGTATCTGATTACCAAATATTATAACTACTTTATAACTGCAAAACGATAAAATCCCCGGGGTATCTTTAGTATAATACGGACTAATTTTTGTGATCACATTTTTAAATTTATTACATTTGCTGTAGATGGAAAGTGGTTACAATACTATTATCGGATTAAAGGCATTAAAGGCTTTGAATATAAATCAAGAATCATCTCCAAATTATACTCAAGAAGATATTGCACAAAACATTAGAACATTGAAAATGAAACTCAGTTCACCTATGACTGACGCGGATGTATATCTTTATGGGGCTCTTAAAAAAAGTATTGATGAAAATTTAGATATCTCTGAACTCACTTGGAAAAATCCAATCGCAAGTACGGTTCTCAGTGATGAGCTGAATATAGTTAAAAATCTAAATCAAAGACAAAGACGTACTTTTATGGTAAAGATAGAAATATAACCTAGTTGCTTTGTAACAATATATACTACGGTATCCTTTTCTTATACTATCTTGAGTGGCCTTCACTGAAATAACAATAATTTCTATTATTATCTAGGAACCTCGAGAGAATATGAAGTGTGGAGTTCCTCGCTTAATTTCTTCTAGGGTTGACGAGTTCATAGAAAACTTTAACGAAATAGATAATTTTGACCATATTAGAAATATTATGTATGATAAAACATGGAAAGAGGATGAGTTTGAATTATTAAAAACGGCGGAACGAATACTTGGTGTATTGTAAGTAACTAGATATTTACCAACCTCCATGACTTCACTAATTTATATTTGTAAATTTAGAGGGGATATATGGTCTAATCCGGCTTTTATTACAAGTACAACCCGAAGTATGCAAAGTGAAGAGACTTACATTACAGACGTAATCATGCCATTACTTCGAGCTAGTTTAGGTGACTTACCAAATGGATATATCTGTTTGAGTACAGCCGAGCGTCAAAGTTTAGCGAGTAAGGTACGTAGAAATGATGGAACTGGTAAAGTGAAAATGGGGAAAAAACCCGATATTATGGCTCTAGAAAATTGTGATGGAAAATTGGTGGAGTTTTTATATGTAGAAAGTTCTCGCATTGTCTGTACTGCCACTAAAAAAACGGATGATGGGATAAAATTATGACGAGAATTATTAGATAGGAGTAGTTATATAAGTTCTGTATGCAGACCTATTTGTAATTAATTTGGTGTGGTCGGGATTCAAGTAGCTGGTGAGAAAATTTATTTAAATGTCCTTATTAACGATGCAAGCGGAATACCAAGATACTTCCATCTAGAACACGCAGAAATTCCATTAACTTCGGAGGTAAGATGGCGTACAAGAGCCTTAATAAGATTGCTACTAACCTTGAGAAATATTATAATTGTGAATAAGAATTTGCTTAAACAAACAATGGAGCAAGCTGTTTCACATCCACCCGAAATACTTCCCCAAGTCCCACCGTCACTACACCGGAACATAATTATCAATAGATTTTTCTTCGTATATCATGTATTTTATCTTGTATTTTTATCANGCCGAGCGTCAAAGTTTAGCGAGTAAGGTACGTAGAAATGATGGAACTGGTAAAGTGAAAATGGGGAAAAAACCCGATATTATGGCTCTAGAAAATTGTGATGGAAAATTGGTGGAGTTTTTATATGTAGAAAGTTCTCGCATTGTCTGTACTGCCACTAAAAAAACGGATGATGGGATAAAATTATGACGAGAATTATTAGATAGGAGTAGTTATATAAGTTCTGTATGCAGACCTATTTGTAATTAATTTGGTGTGGTCGGGATTCAAGTAGCTGGTGAGAAAATTTATTTAAATGTCCTTATTAACGATGCAAGCGGAATACCAAGATACTTCCATCTAGAACACGCAGAAATTCCATTAACTTCGGAGGTAAGATGGCGTACAAGAGCCTTAATAAGATTGCTACTAACCTTGAGAAATATTATAATTGTGAATAAGAATTTGCTTAAACAAACAATGGAGCAAGCTGTTTCACATCCACCCGAAATACTTCCCCAAGTCCCACCGTCACTACACCGGAACATAATTATCAATAGATTTTTCTTCGTATATCATGTATTTTATCTTGTATTTTTATCATATATATATTTTATGTGTCTCTGACACTAGCTCCGCTATTAATAAAGATTTTCAGTTAGAGGAACATACAACGTATCATGTGTTATTTTTGTGTAAGCCTTTAGGCGATTCTTCGAATCATGTATAACAATATTTTTTTCGAAATAATTTTTTTTGGCATTTCCGAGACCGAACAATTGGAATTAGGTCCCAGAAATTTTTCTTGAAACTACCATATATATATCTTGTATTTTATCAATAAAGTGATCGGCGTTCCGTTCCGAAAAAGAACGCGCACGTGATTTCTCAAACTTTTGAACATATCTGCATCCTATATAAAACAATGGCAGATACACAATCCAAAGTCGATACATTAGAAGAACAGAATTCCAAACTTATAGCTGAGAATGATATACTTAAACGGGAAAACACCGAGATCAAGTCTGAGAATATCGAACTTAAAGCCGAGAACGTAAAATTAAAACAAGCCTTGGAAGAACATGAATCCAGATTTATAAAACTGGAGCAGAACGATAAAGATACCGCTTCGGAAAATGCCAAACTTAAAGCTAGGGTTGCGAAATTGGAGCAGAAACAGTTACAAACCGACGAAGAAAAGAGCAACCATATTATATTACGAAGTAATGGCCGTGCCAGCTCCGCTGATGCTCCCGCATCTAAATCGGATGATGATACCAGAGAAATCAGGTCCAAAGGGGCGGTCTTAAACGATCACCAACCTCCAGTTAATATCACCTCTATTGAAACGGAAAATTCTAACGATGCTCCTGAACAGACAAACTTACATTGCGATGATACTCTTGCAACTAATATGTCTGATAACACTTCAAATTCTGGTGTACATCAGGAGCTTTCATCCCAATACCCCGCATCACCTATCCGCACAGAGAGTAAATCATTGGAAGATAAGGAAATGGATGACTTTCACGATTCAATATATGAGGAAAGGGTTAGTAAAGAGATAATAGAGAGAATTAGGGAGAAGAAACTTCGAGATCAAGAGGCATCTTCGGGAAAACTAGACTCTTCTTCAGGAGAATTAGAAGAGTTGATGCCACCTCCATTATCATGTGATATGAAAACTGTGAACACTGTTCACGTCAAGAAAAGACTTCACCAAAAGAATCCATACAAAATATATCTCAAAAATCTATCGGGAATTCAGCTGAAGCTAGTACATACGTGCCAAGTGAAGTTGTACGAGGTTTGTTACAAGGATTTTTGCTGAACTCTATAGAAGGAGAAAATATTGAAATAATTAATAGTGAGCCTTCAAATTCTGCACCCGCTGAGCTTGCTTATTTGTTATATCAGGCTAGTAAAGCGAGAAAAAAATCTATCAAAGCTAAGCAGGAAGAAATTTTATCTTGGGGTCGCTATTCTGAAAAATACGAAGATAGATTTATAAAGCTTATTTCTGAAAATAAAAATCTTAAGGATAAGACTGCAAGAACCCAGATTTATAATGAAATGAAGCCATACCTCGCGGGCATTTCTGATGAGTATTTACGCAAAATAACAAGTAAAGCAAGAAAAATTCTTAAGCTATTCGGATGGGAATATGATACTATAGCCCGGGAAAAAGTCAATGGAATAGGATGGCATATGGTTAAACAAGTTACTTGCAGTGCCGATACTATTTCAAGACTTACTAATATTGAAATCCAGTATATTATAGATCAAGTAACTTCGGCACAAGTTGATATGTCAGTATTAAAAACCGTGAACACTGTTTACGATCAGAAGTCAAAATCACTAAACACCGAGGTAAGTGCGTCATCTTCAGATACCAAGAAAACTTTACCGGAAAATGAGGTAAGTATATCTATTGCGGAGCAATGGCTCTTTGAGCCTACAGAATCTCACGTTTCTGATTCATCTAAAGCCGAGGTAGACGTAATGCCTAAAAAGGTTTCCTCAGAAAATCGGATAAGTGTATCAGCATCCCCATCATGTGAGAATAAAACTCGACCTCCAATTTCTGTTTTACCTGAAGATCCAGAAGAAAAACAAAAACATGTTATTAAAATGGCGTTAGAACAAATCCCTAGTTTATCTTTGAAATATAGTAATGAATATGGCGATTACTTTACTTGTTTAGAGATATGTCCCATATGTAATAGAGATCATAAAAAGGAAAATATAAAAGATAATGTAAAAGGCGATTGAGGTAATGGTGACTATGTCAATACAAAAACATATCGTATCAAATGTTATAAGAATTATCAGAATTCAATCCAAATAGTAACTGTAAAGGCATAAGATGCGCCTTGAGACGAAAACTCGTGGCTTTACCACTGGCATTAGCTCCGCTATTGAATTACATATATCCAGCATAAATCATTTTCCGCGATCGCATGGGGTTGCACCCTTGGGGCTCTATGCTTATTTTTTTGCATATACAAATGTCTAAAAAATTAAGAACAGGTGTTACACACTTATCAGCCGAAGCAATTAGCGATATAATTACGGCTAAAGGTACAAAAAATGCATTATCGATATTAGCTAAAAAATATAACATATCATACATACGAATTCATGAAATATGGCGATTTGCTAATGCGATAAATAATTAATACGATACACACTTACGGAAACACGAAATAAAAAATACAAATAATTGCTTTATTAATATCTGTAGGTCTTTAGACCATGCTTCGCATAAAAATAGGGTCGAAGACCCATTACAAGGTAATAACGGAGATACATATTTTTTTACGTTAAATTATGATTCATAGAATCGTGGAGTAGCAGACATTTAAAGGGAGGAAGCATCTCGAGCCCTAACCCATAAAATGAGAGTTCCTTTCCCTACTCCGTGTTACTAGCTAAGTTATTGTCATTATTATTGCTATTGCAATCGTCTAATATTATATTACTCGAAAAATTATTATGGCTACTCAAGCCTCTATTGCCACTGCCAATGATAAACGAGTTATCTATTTTCTTATTTTCTCTCTTGACCCAGATTTCGATTTTGTCTAACGATGTCGTTTGTGGTGCTCTCTGGTGGCGATAAAAAGTAGCGAGTGTAGCTGAACTTAGGCCAATTTCTATGAATAAAGCGTTATATATTTTCGTGTGAGAGCATTTTTCTCTTTTTCTTCTCTCATCAAATAGGGCGGTGAATTCGACCCAGAAAGTCTCAGTTGCGGTAGGATAATCGGATCTGTAGCTTTGTGCAGACACCTGCCCTAATTATTGAATACATGTATACAAGTAATGAGTTTCACTCTAAATAAAATATGAGGAGTTACGCTAAATTTGCAATTGTTTTACAAACCTCTACTTCGGACTTCACTTCTCCATTCCGCATCACTTTGCATTCTAACAATTTCGTTTTTTATAGCTAACATATCTTGTTTTAATTCATCTATATCGGTATTTATCGTAACCGGAATTGGAGTGGGAGTTGGAGCTGGAGATTTATTTCTTCGAACAAAAAATAATAGAATTGCGAGGAAAGCGTACATTGTTATATTTTCCTGGGCGAGTACATAAAGCATTTCTATTGTTAAAACACCCTGAGCGTATAATTCGCGAATCACGATTACAATAATGAAAATTGCAATAAAAAAAATATCAGATAAGTTATACGGCATTTTAATCGGGAATAATTGATTGATTGATTGATTATTATTATCGTAAGTTCAATTTTGTTTTGACAGCGATTGATTATTTGATTGATTTGACCGCCCCAGTGAAGCTGATAATATTATATTTTCTTACCCACGCATCCTGCGATTTTGATCCGTTTTTATACTTAGTACTCGACGTCGGCTATCTATGACATTGGTTCTCTACATTTCGTATTAAATCGAAATAATAAATTGCCAGTATCACAAAATATAACAACTTCGTACTATTTATGTCGATTGTGCATCGGATGATCGTTCACCTATAAAATCATCTGTGTGTATATCGCCAATAATTGACAATTCCCCATGTATCCCTCGATATTTTGTTTGTTGCTTAATTTAGATGCAATAAAATCCTATTTCGGAATAAATGGCACTTCGACTCTGCATCTCACGTTATTTTAAACACATGCCTCGATCACGGGTAATGGAAACGTGCTACATAATACGTAAAAAATCTGATTATCTTTATGCGTTAATTCAAAAACTTACTTAGTGGATAATTAGTTTATTTCTTGTGGGATTTTCGCTTTTTTACAACCGTGGCCTTACATTCACCTTCCGAACCTGAATTGGAGGAATAAGAAGTGCTTGTATCAGAAGTATCAGTATCCGAATCCGTGGAATACTTACCCCACCTTTCTTGCTCTTATTTTTGGAATTATCGTCATTTAGTCTTCTGGATGGTGGATGTGCATGAGGTATGTTGCGAAATATTTGTTGTTTATTATCGCAAAGCAATGACTCTTCGAGTCTATCTTCGATATTTAAGAGAATTTTGTTAATTATATTTATAACCTCCTCTTGAGCTAGACCAGGTTTAGATTCCGTTGATTTAGATAAGTTATTTTTAGTGGAGCTGGCTTTGTTAAAATCTTTATCGATTAATGGGATACTCATACCATCTATCTCAATTTTAGCATGAGGACCACAGCTTCCTTTAGAAGATAATTTAAAGTTCATCTTAACTTCATGTACCCACAACCACCCTCGACCCAATACCAGATCAAATGTTGGATTCTTGCGAATTTTGAAGTATATTGCATCGATATAATCTAAACTTTGCCATTTTCCTTTATAGCGAAACTGTAAATCTAAGCAATTTATCTCACCTATTANTTTCTTGCTCTTATTTTTGGAATTATCGTCATTTAGTCTTCTGGATGGTGGATGTGCATGAGGTATGTTGCGAAATATTTGTTGTTTATTATCGCAAAGCAATGACTCTTCGAGTCTATCTTCGATATTTAAGAGAATTTTGTTAATTATATTTATAACCTCCTCTTGAGCTAGACCAGGTTTAGATTCCGTTGATTTAGATAAGTTATTTTTAGTGGAGCTGGCTTTGTTAAAATCTTTATCGATTAATGGGATACTCATACCATCTATCTCAATTTTAGCATGAGGACCACAGCTTCCTTTAGAAGATAATTTAAAGTTCATCTTAACTTCATGTACCCACAACCACCCTCGACCCAATACCAGATCAAATGTTGGATTCTTGCGAATTTTGAAGTATATTGCATCGATATAATCTAAACTTTGCCATTTTCCTTTATAGCGAAACTGTAAATCTAAGCAATTTATCTCACCTATTATATCTCCATAGAGACATTCAGCAGGACCACAGCTAGGGAGTATTCCATGATTTGATTTAAGTTTATCGAACAACCTCTTACTAATGGTATTAAATTTCGAGGATGTATCAATTAATGCTTTGACTGGGAATTTTCCCTCGACCAGTGTTTCTATACGCATTGGTAAAATAATTATATTATATACTATATCTTTAGCCAGAAAAATAACTAATAAATAATTATACATTCTCAAGATCGGAAGAGCCTGTCTCAGATTTGGATGCACAATCCTCTAAGCTAACCGAAAAAATTAAATATGGCAGATGGGTAGGCCGACTTGTTTTCCTACATTAGGTAAATATAATTTATTAAACGAAAAATTAGTCACATGTCATCGCTCCCTCGAGGCTTATTATATCACCTATCCAGTTCAGCCCATTGGTAATATCGATCTTTGGCTTGCTTCATAAATGATCCATTAGGTCAATAAAGCCATTTAATTACTGCAAGCTGGATTATTTTGACGGAATTATTTTGTTTTCTCCATAAACGATATGCCTGCTGGATAATTAATGATGCACGATTTTTTTTATACAATACTAGTTGAACTTTAAAATTCCTATATTCAGGGTCATTACTTATTTGTCTATGGCTGGTTAAATTATTTTTGATACGAAATACAAAATTTTCCCAGTAATCTCTATTATTTATTTCATATCCTAATTTTAATAAACGATTGCGTATATATTTTGGTGGATAATTTTTTGCAAACCGTAACCATGCTTCTGACGTTTTAGCCGTGCCTCCTTCGGAGATAATGTTAACAATATAATTTTCACCATATTCACTCAACTTATCTCGTACTTTGTTATAACTCATATTATATAATTGATATCTCAAACGTGTGGATTTTATTACTAAAGCTTTTTATTTAATAGACCAGGCCCAAGGACGCCTCTACGAGGCATGGAGCTAACCGAAAAAATATATATGGCAGATGGGTAGGTCGACTTGCTTTCCCTACATTTGATAAATAAAAAATCTCGGAATGAAATTAATAGAATTAGCATATAGTTTAGTTATGTGTAAGTACATGTGTGTGTGTGGATTTCACTAACGCCTCTCGATAATTAATTACAGATTGAATTTTTATTCACTATATATATTTACTCAATTATTACTTAACATGTCAACCTCTAGTAATACCGAAATTTATAAACAAATCGATGAATATAAAGAAAAGCTAGTTGCAAAAGGAATATATGGCGATAATTTTGAGATTTTGTCTCTTGGTGGATTTATTGCTAGAAAAATTTTACTTCATGAGCAGGATGTAAGTTATGCCCGTAATAATAAAATAGAGCATGTACCACATGAGGAGTTTCTCCCACTTAATCTCTAATGCTTTATCGGTAAAATCATCTATTTCTTCTTCCAATAAACGGAATCTTTCCTCAAGTTTATCAAGCTTTTCATATATCCTTTTAGTATCGGGATAATGCGATTTTTTTATTGCGAAGCAGACCTGTAGATGATTCTCCGAATCATGACTTTTTGAGCCTACTTTAGTTGATGTCATTTTTTTGTAATATATATATTATTTAGACAAAAAAATTATAAATAAATATAAGGAAAGAAATATTTCATCTTAGGCAAGTAAGATGATCTATTATTGATATTGGGGTTTTAACTCTAGCTTCATCATTCTTTTTTCAGCTTCTTCATGGGACATTCCTTTACAAATCATTTTCTTATACACAATAATACGCCAATCCCCAAAGGCTAATGTAGTAATTCCATCTGATAAAATCCATCTCTTAGTATCTAAAGGACTAATACCTATTTTAGATGATCGAAGAAGTCTGATAATATGGTCTTTACTTCCTAATCTATGCATTGTTATCATACATTCTTTTCGAGATTATAAACAATTTTCATACATATCATGAGTAAGATTCTTTTTGACTACTACCTTTTGTACTCCTTTAGCTCTTCGATCTGTTTTTCCATCAGCAAGAATATAACTATAGAGCTTAGGTCTTGATCCGCAAAATTTCCACATAGCAGTACTACAACTTTCATCCTTGAACTTACCAGGAACTTTTTTATTCAAAGCAATTTTCTCTTTCCCTAAAGCTTGGTATATAGGATGTTCTGATTTATAATCACTAAAATCGAAATGTTTTTGCATCTCTACCATATCTTTATAGACATTCTCAGTTCGAATAAGTAAGATAAGAGAATCAGTATCAGTATATACCACTTCAACATTATCTCCATATCGTTTCTTTATAATATTATAATAGAAATTATACATAGTAATTTTACTTTCATCAAGAACAGTCATACCAATAAAGATAGGTTTACTAAGTCTGGCCTTTGTTTGATGTCGAGAAATACCTACCAAATTTTCTGCTAAAATTCTATGCGACTTGTAACTAGGATCAGCTACTAACTTTTTAAATTTTTTTGATTCTCCTTTTGGTCTAACAAAGTCTATTCTTTGATATTTGCGTACATTCTCTACAGTCTTTCCATAGTTTGCATTACCAAGGAGTTTATACATATTTTTCTCGAAATCATTCTTGCTTAAAGCTCTAGATCTTGCTAATTCTTCCATAAAAGGTTTCATCCATGGGCTTTGGTTAAATTCTATAGCTCGATGAATTTTGGTAAGTATCATTCCTTGTTTTATATAGAATTGTAAAGCTCGATAATGGACTATATACTTCTTCTTATTATTGAGATTGGGAACGAGTTTCTTAGTTTTTGTATAATGTTTTAAATCATTAATATAATCTTGTCCACACTTACTCATTTCTTCTTTGGAAATCTCGATATTTTCAGGAGCTAAGGGATATGAAGTATGAGCTTTATGTAATTTATATGGATAATCAAGGTCTATTTCAAGAATATACNTGATTAATGACGAGAAATACCTATCAAATTCTCTGCTAAAATTCTATGAGACTTGTAACTAGGATCAGCTATTAACTTTTTAAATTTCTTTGCCTCAGATTTAGGACGAACAAAATCTATTCTTTGATATTTACGCACATTTTCAACAGTCTTTCCATAGTTAGCATTACCAAGAAGTTTATACATATTTTTTTCAAAATCATTCTTAGCTAAAGCTCGAGATCTTGCCAATTCTTCCATAAAAGGTTTCATCCATGGACTTTGGTCAAATTCTATAGCTCGATGGATTTTGGTAAGTACCATTCCTTGTTTTATATAAAATTGTAAAGCTCGATAATGGACTATATACTTCTTCTTATTATTGAGATTGGGAACGAGTTTCTTAGTTTTTGTATAATGTTTTAAATCATTAATATAATCTTGTCCACACTTACTCATTTCTTCTTTGGAAATCTCGATATTTTCAGGAGCTAAGGGATATGAAGTATGAGCTTTATGTAATTTATATGGATAATCAAGGTCTATTTCAAGAATATACCCTTTAACTGCATCATCAGGGATCTCACATTTGGTAATTTTATCAAAAAGGACTGGAGTTTCTTCGGGTGTTGTCCATCTGAAACCTCCTGTTGGCATAGCTTCCATCATTGCTCCAGTATATAATGCATTGGCATCAACATATAATAGCCAAGTAAAGAGTTTTTTCATTGCTTCTTCTGAGTCTGGATTAAAATCGAGACATTGAGGATTATTAGCTTTAACTTGGCGATTACTTACCATTGTAATGCCTCCTCGGATACCTTTCTCACAGAAGAGATACATATTATCATCAGTAAATAGCTCAATCTCTTGTCCTGTGGTTTTATATAAAGCATCTTCTGCAAAGGAAGGAAGAGATACATAATGAGCAATATCTAATCCAAACTTACCTTTCATCATTTTACGAAATCCTTCTAAACAATCTGCTAATAATAATACATCGAGATTGAGATAAAAGTCATGATAATCTCTGAATGTTTTCATATCAAAAGATTTCCATACCTCTTGTGCAATTTTATACGCTTTTTCTGAGCATTTAGATTTGTTAAGGATGCTGTCGAAAGCCTCAATAGGAGGAAGTGAAGTAGTATCCATTTTTTCTGGTGTATTAAACCAATCATATGGAAAAGGGGCTTTACGAAATACTAAGTCATCCCTTCCTTTTGGTCCATGTTTTCTAGTTATAGGGAATCTCTTTGGATGGGCAAAACATCTATCGGAATCAATTCGGTAGAGATGGCCGTGTTTCTTACATGGTAGGTCTAAAGATTTTCCATCTTTATCTACTTCTTCTTTACATGGTTCGGTTCCTAAGTTGGATATATGTGAATCAAGACTTCCTGGCATGAGCTGAATAGAATCCATATATCTTTGATTTCCAATATCAAGAGTGAGATAGTTTTCCATATTATGAGGGATGGCACTTATCTTTTCTTTACTTACTCAACCCATGGCTTGGGAAATAAGATGAGCATCAAATTTACCTAGATTATGGAAATGTATTGGTAATTTAAACTGTTCTGGTTTGATTCGTAGTTGGAGATTACAAATACTATGAGCTGGACCTCTATACTTACCTGTAATATGATCATGATCTCGAACTTTTTTTAAATTATCTTCTTTTTCAAATGGCTTTTCACATATGTAACATTTTTTGGCTAAATTATGCGTTTTTTCTTCTTGAGTAGTTAAGTTTTTCATTGGTTCTCCTGGCCATCGGAGCCTACAATAAATTGTATTTGCAAGACGGTACATTATTCCTATATCTACTCCAAGGGGGTCTCTTCTATGCGCTTGGTAAAGACCTTTTAATTCATTCTTAATTCTAGTTAAATTCTCTTTATCATTCTCCCTTAATATCACGTCTAAACTCCAATATTGATATGGAATAAAGATATCAAGAAATTCCTTGGTTTTTGTTTCTGGTAAAATTTTTGATTCTAATAATTTGCATAAAGACTTAGTATTTTTTCGAATTACATGTCCTCCTGCAAGAAAGTCTTGACATTGCTCGGCTTCCTTTTCCATTGCTTTAATGAATTCTCCAGCTGGATCGTCTCCTCTAATTTTTACTGGTACTCCGGTCTTGCCATCACTACGCTTAATTAAGTAATTAAATCCTATAACTTTGTGTTCTTGGATTGCTGTTGTTTTCGATCCTTGATTCTTTTCAATAATAGTAGAGAGAGTCTCTGCATCTGCTGTGCAAGTAAAGGGTGCATCTAACATTCGCTCATATCTTTTAAATTTATATATATTCTTACCCTCCTCCGGCATTACTGTTCTTTGTGTTGGAGTATTAATTCCTTCGCAATCTTCCATGTGTTGTGCATCAATCTTGGGATCGTGGGTTCGGTGACTTACACAATAGTCACAAACATATAACCTACCATTGTGCTTAGTTGTATATCCAGCTAATTTTCCCAATCCATCTCTTTCTTGGATCAAGCAATAATGTTGGGTTGGTTCTCCTGTTTTTGGATCGTCACCAGTTATTAATAAAAGTCGAATTAATCTTCGTGGTTGACAATCCCCTTTTTCATGATTGCATCTATCATGTACTTTGGATTTAGGTGCAATTCTGATTGGGATAAGTTCTTTTTCACTCCATCCATAAATTGATACAGATATGGTTGGATTCTGTTTCTCGAACTTTTCCATTATATCATTGTCAGCTTTTACTGGAAATTGAATCCCATTGAAATTTAACTTACCTAAGTGGGGGATATACCAAGAAACGCGTTCTCGATGATATTGAGCTGGAAATAGTTCTGCAAGATTACAATATTCAAAGCATCGGTCATCCTCATTTTGGATATTGATAATTCCATTATTTCGTTTTGGGATTCCTTTAGGTAGTGGAAGATGTGAACTGGCTGCTAAAGGGACATAAATTGGCATTTCAATATTTACTTCTCCCGATTCTTCATAATACCAACCCGAGCCTCCACAAATATATACTTCTATTCGATTTTCAATATCCCAAATAAGCTCATCTACAATTCCNAATTAATCTTCGTGGTTGACAATCCCCTTTTTCATGATTGCATCTATCATGTACTTTGGATTTAGGTGCAATTCTGATTGGGATAAGTTCTTTTTCACTCCATCCATAAATTGATACAGATATGGTTGGATTCTGTTTCTCGAACTTTTCCATTATATCATTGTCAGCTTTTACTGGAAATTGAATCCCATTGAAATTTAACTTACCTAAGTGGGGGATATACCAAGAAACGCGTTCTCGATGATATTGAGCTGGAAATAGTTCTGCAAGATTACAATATTCAAAGCATCGGTCATCCTCATTTTGGATATTGATAATTCCATTATTTCGTTTTGGGATTCCTTTAGGTAGTGGAAGATGTGAACTGGCTGCTAAAGGGACATAAATTGGCATTTCAATATTTACTTCTCCCGATTCTTCATAATACCAACCCGAGCCTCCACAAATATATACTTCTATTCGATTTTCAATATCCCAAATAAGCTCATCTACAATTCCTGGGATATCTTCTTTAGCGGTTACTACTACTGCTTTATTTTTGAACGGAACTTCTTTATAATCTTTTTCATCATTATCATTTTCTGCGAATGTTCCATCTTCAAACAGTCCCTGCTGATAATTTGTTGATCGACTCATTTTTCCTATGAGATATAATCGAGTTTTAAACCCATGAGTAAGGTCAAATCGGTCATTGAAAATATTTATTATTTGCTCCCTAAGTACTCCAAGAGTATTGATTGGATCTTGTGCATATATACTTTCTTTTCCTATCTCAACTTGATAATGCTCGTCTAATAATTCACATCCTGAACTAATAATATCTGTTTGATGGAATTGGGGAATAGGTTCTAATATTCCTAATGCTTCAAGATATTCTCTTTCAGCCTCTGGAGATGAGATAGTCTCTGAATGACTGCTTTCACCAATTTCTGAGGAATCAAATAAGGGCGGGGCTCTATTGTTTTGCAATAATCCCAATGCAACGAGATATTCTATTTCTGGATTAGGGAGTGAAGCTGTATTTTGATTTGGTAAATTTCGTTGACGGCAGGGGTTTTTTCGTTTAAGATGAATACGTAACTTGGCTAATTTTTTAAATTCATGACCACATCTATCACATGTATGTACTACCATATTGGTACCAAAAGTTTTATAATATACTTATAAAAAATCTTTTGTTCAAATTAAATATTTACCTTATATATCCAATATATCATAAATTTTAGTACCATTGTTATATATTCTAGTTATAAAATCTGTCCTAACTTTTTTAGTACACGAATTTTGGTAGTCGAATTTTAGTACCATTGTTATATATTCTAGTTATAAAATCTGGCTTAACTTTTTTAATACACGAATTTTAGTACCATTGTTATATATTCTAGTTATAAAAATTGTCCCAACTTTTTTAGTACACGAATTTTAGTACCATTGTTATATATTCTAGTTATAAAATCTGTCTCAACTTTTTTAATAAGGGTACCAAAAAATTAATGAGTCGGTTAGAAGTAAATGAGAAATTGAATGTGTTATAGAATAGTAATTTTTTTTGATAATGTGGATAAGGATAAATCGTGAAAATATTATATTGTAAATAAACATTGAATTGATATAAATTTTGACGGTTAAAAATAAAAAGAAAACCAAATAGTTAACTATGCTCCGCTTCGCTTCACAGCTGTTTCGCATTCACCCTTTGGGGTTCATGCTTCACAGTAACAGAAGACTAAATAAAGTTTAAAAGAGAAGTAAAATAGTAAAGAAAATAATATTAAATTTAGGCTTGCTGATGCGTGTCACACTCAGCTTCAGGACATTCGTCCTTTAGCTTCCCGCTCCTTTTTTTATAGCAAGCAGAGTAGTAATATGAGATGTGGCCAAAAAAATAAAATACACCTCATTCGAGTGTGGCGAGAAAAAAATTAAGCAAAATAATATAAAAATTGATATAGGAAAAGGCATCCAATGTGGCGAAAAAAAGAAAAATGCTATACGATTTCGGGTACCAAAATCTGTCCCAACTCTCTCAGAAACATACTACTACTGCTTTGGCATGTCTTATCTCTGCTGCTAAATCAAAACAATATATTTCTATCTTTATTATTTATTTTTATTATAAAATGCGAACCAAAAGATTATTTATTATTTTATTATAAATTAGGTGAAAGATTTTCGTAATTATTCGAAATGTACCAAAAGAAAATTAAAAATTATAAAAATTGTAAAAATAAGCTGATCCTTTTCTCATCCTAAATTACCAGTCTATTTTATACACTTTCGAACTTATTTTCCTTTATCCTGTGTTGTCGCGTTTAAACACGTTCTTTTCTATTTTTAAAGATGACACATAAGGATGAAATACTTCGTACAAAGATGAATAATCTGTCATCTAGATTATACATGTTCCCAAAATTAAAAATCAAAAACCCAACCCCGGTTTAATTTTTAATAACCCCGAAATCAATTCCGAAACCCGAAATAATCCCCGAAACCCGAAATAATCCCCATAATTAAACCGGGAGTCGAAATTGTTTACGGGGGACGAAATTATTACAGGGGACGAAATTTAGTGTAACCCCGGTCGAAATAAGTATTTCGACCAGAAGTCGAAATTGTTTACGGGGGACGAAATTATTATGGGGGACGAAATGTAATCCTGGTCGTGAAACTTTAAAAAAAAAAAATTTTTTTTAAATCTTGATCTTTTTTAAAAAAAATATATTTATTTTTTTAAAAAAAAGAAATATATTATATTTTTTTAAAATATATTAAAAACGAAATATATTTATTTTTTTAAAAATATATATATTTCGTTTTCTTTTTTTTTTTTAAAAAAAAGAAATATATTTATTTTTTTAAAA
>PQFF01000027.1:246496-280106 GCA_003547095.1 Diversispora epigaea | reverse complement strand
GAATGGCGCAAGTAAGTTTTTTTCTTTTTTTTCTTTTTTTTTTTTCTTTTTTTTTAATAAATAAATAAATTATTAACCTTTCTATCTCTTTTTAACTTTCTTTTCTTCGGAATTGTGCTCTTTGGGCTCGTGAAATGGCGTAGGCACTTGGAATCGGGATCGCGGAATAGCACAAGTAAGTTTTTTTCTTTTTTTTTAATAAATAAATAAAAACCCTTTCTATCTCTTTTTAACTTTCTTTTCCTCGGAATTGTGCTCCTTGGGCTCGTGAAATGGTGTAGGCACTTGGAATCGGGATCGCGGAATGGCGCAAGTAAGTTTTTTTCTTTTTTTTCTTTTTTTTAATAAATAAATAAATTATTAACCTTTTTATTTCTTTTTAACTTTCTTTTCCTCGGAATTGTGCTCTTTGGGCTCGTGAAATGGCGTAGGTACTTGGAATCGGGATCGCGGAATGGCGCAAGTAAGTTTTTTTCTTTTTTTTTAATAAATAAATAAATTATTAACCTTTCTATCTCTTTTTAACTTTCTTTTCCTCGGAATTGTGTTCTTTGGGCTCGTGAAATGGCGTAGGCACTTGGAATCGGGATCGCGGAATGGCGCAAGTAAGTTTTTTTCTTTTTTTTCTTTTTGTTAATAAATAAATAAATTATTAACCTTTCTATCTCTTTTTAACTTTCTTTTCCTCGGAATTGTGTTCTTTGGGCTCGTGAAATGGCGTAGGCACTTGGAATCAGGATCGCAGAATCGCGCAAGTAAGTTTTTTTCTTTTTTTTCTTTTTGTTAATAAATAAATAAATTATTAACCTTTCTATCTCTTTTTAACTTTCTTTTCCTCGGAATTGTGTTCTTTGGGCTCGTGAAATGGCGTAGGCACTTGGAATCAGGATCGCAGAATCGCGCAAGTAAGTTTTTTTCTTTTTTTTCTTTTTGTTAATAAATAAATAAATTATTAACCTTTCTATCTCTTTTTAACTTTCTTTTCCTCGGAATTGTGTTCTTTGGGCTCGTGAAATGGCGTAGGCACTTGGAATCAGGATCGCAGAATCGCGCAAGTAAGTTTTTTTCTTTTTTTTCTTTTTGTTAATAAATAAATAAATTATTAACCTTTCTATCTCTTTTTAACTTTCTTTTCCTCGGAATTGTGTTCTTTGGGCTCGTGAAATGGCGTAGGCACTTGGAATCAGGATCGCAGAATCGCGCAAGTAAGTTTTTTTCTTTTTTTTCTTTTTGTTAATAAATAAATAAATTATTAACCTTTCTATCTCTTTTTAACTTTCTTTTCCTCGGAATTGTGTTCTTTGGGCTCGTGAAATGGCGTAGGCACTTGGAATCAGGATCGCAGAATCGCGCAAGTAAGTTTTTTTCTTTTTTTTCTTTTTGTTAATAAATAAATAAATTATTAACCTTTCTATCTCTTTTTAACTTTCTTTTCCTCGGAATTGTGTTCTTTGGGCTCGTGAAATGGCGTAGGCACTTGGAATCAGGATCGCAGAATCGCGCAAGTAAGTTTTTTTCTTTTTTTTCTTTTTGTTAATAAATAAATAAATTATTAACCTTTCTATCTCTTTTTAACTTTCTTTTCCTCGGAATTGTGTTCTTTGGGCTCGTGAAATGGCGTAGGCACTTGGAATCAGGATCGCAGAATCGCGCAAGTAAGTTTTTTTCTTTTTTTTCTTTTTGTTAATAAATAAATAAATTATTAACCTTTCTATCTCTTTTTAACTTTCTTTTCCTCGGAATTGTGTTCTTTGGGCTCGTGAAATGGCGTAGGCACTTGGAATCAGGATCGCAGAATCGCGCAAGTAAGTTTTTTTCTTTTTTTTCTTTTTGTTAATAAATAAATAAATTATTAACCTTTCTATCTCTTTTTAACTTTCTTTTCCTCGGAATTGTGTTCTTTGGGCTCGTGAAATGGCGTAGGCACTTGGAATCAGGATCGCAGAATCGCGCAAGTAAGTTTTTTTCTTTTTTTTCTTTTTGTTAATAAATAAATAAATTATTAACCTTTCTATCTCTTTTTAACTTTCTTTTCCTCGGAATTGTGTTCTTTGGGCTCGTGAAATGGCGTAGGCACTTGGAATCAGGATCGCAGAATCGCGCAAGTAAGTTTTTTTCTTTTTTTTCTTTTTGTTAATAAATAAATAAATTATTAACCTTTCTATCTCTTTTTAACTTTCTTTTCCTCGGAATTGTGTTCTTTGGGCTCGTGAAATGGCGTAGGCACTTGGAATCAGGATCGCAGAATCGCGCAAGTAAGTTTTTTTCTTTTTTTTCTTTTTGTTAATAAATAAATAAATTATTAACCTTTCTATCTCTTTTTAACTTTCTTTTCCTCGGAATTGTGTTCTTTGGGCTCGTGAAATGGCGTAGGCACTTGGAATCAGGATCGCAGAATCGCGCAAGTAAGTTTTTTTCTTTTTTTTCTTTTTGTTAATAAATAAATAAATTATTAACCTTTCTATCTCTTTTTAACTTTCTTTTCCTCGGAATTGTGTTCTTTGGGCTCGTGAAATGGCGTAGGCACTTGGAATCAGGATCGCAGAATCGCGCAAGTAAGTTTTTTTCTTTTTTTTCTTTTTGTTAATAAATAAATAAATTATTAACCTTTCTATCTCTTTTTAACTTTCTTTTCCTCGGAATTGTGTTCTTTGGGCTCGTGAAATGGCGTAGGCACTTGGAATCAGGATCGCAGAATCGCGCAAGTAAGTTTTTTTCTTTTTTTTCTTTTTGTTAATAAATAAATAAATTATTAACCTTTCTATCTCTTTTTAACTTTCTTTTCCTCGGAATTGTGTTCTTTGGGCTCGTGAAATGGCGTAGGCACTTGGAATCAGGATCGCAGAATCGCGCAAGTAAGTTTTTTTCTTTTTTTTCTTTTTGTTAATAAATAAATAAATTATTAACCTTTCTATCTCTTTTTAACTTTCTTTTCCTCGGAATTGTGTTCTTTGGGCTCGTGAAATGGCGTAGGCACTTGGAATCAGGATCGCAGAATCGCGCAAGTAAGTTTTTTTCTTTTTTTTCTTTTTGTTAATAAATAAATAAATTATTAACCTTTCTATCTCTTTTTAACTTTCTTTTCCTCGGAATTGTGTTCTTTGGGCTCGTGAAATGGCGTAGGCACTTGGAATCAGGATCGCAGAATCGCGCAAGTAAGTTTTTTTCTTTTTTTTTTCTTTTTGTTTTTCTTTTTTTTTAATAAATAAATAAAAACTAACCTTTCTATCTCTTTTTAACTTTCTTTTCCTCGGAATTGTGCTCTTTGGGCTCGTGAAATAGCATAGGCACTTGGAATCAGGATCGCGGAATGGCGCAAGTAAGTTTTTTTTCTTTTTTTTTTCTTTTTTATTTAATAAATAAATAAATTATTAACCTTTCTATCTCTTTTTAACTTTCTTTTCCTCGGAGTTGTGCTCTTGGGCTCGTAAAATGGCGTAGGCACTTGGAATCGGGATCGCGGAATGGCGCTGTTACCGGATAGAATTACCATAACAAAAATATATCAAATCATATAACTATTATATTATTTAACCCTGTATTTTATTAGAATAATTATATAACAAATGAAAATATAAATATTAACATAGTAATTTATTTAATAATGATTAACAATAATTAATAATATTTATTAACATGTAAATAACAAGCCAAATAGTTTAATTACACAAAGTATAAGTAACACAAGTCACATGTTCACGTGATATAGTTACACAAATAGTTTATAATTATTATTAATTATCATTAATTAGTATTACTTAGTATCAATTATTATTATATAGTATTAATTAGTATTAATTATTAGTATAACAAATATTCTATATTTAGTAAGTTATATGGTAAATATATTAACCAATAATATTAATGCACAGTAATGGCACAGTAATTCAAAAAGTTATAAAAAGTATAATTGTTCGACTTAGTTTCCTTAGCTTTTGAAGCTCAAGGAAGTTGGAAGTTAATATTATAATTATAAAAATATAATTGTATTATTAGGAAGTGACCATTAAATAAAATATTAATAAATATTAAATAAAAATAATTAAAGAGATTTATTATCGTATTTATTTGATATAATGTTTATTAAAATTGTTTAATAAAGGAAGTACTAATGAATTAAAGATAATATCTTTAATAAAAGATGGAAGTATCTAAAGTATGAATTATAAGAAAGTTATCTATAAAGGAAGTTCGTAATAAAGGAAGTTCTAAAATTAATAATAAAAGGATTTATTATTAAAGGAAGTTATTAATAAATAAAGTTATTAATAAAAGTAAAATATTAATATATGAAATTATTAATGAAAGAAATGAAGTTGTAATGACTTGGAAGAATAATTAGTTTGTTAGTTCTAACTAAAAACTAACTGATGCCTTCTAAAAGTAAAGTAATGACCAAACTAAAAGTCTTGTACCTAACGGGAAGGACTATAAACTCCTTAAAAGAACCGTAAGTGGGATGTAGGAAGGTACACCTGCGACCAGTGTTGTCAAGGGACATCACGGGACAATGTTGGGACAAAAATTATTTTTTTAAAAATATAAATAATACAAAATTTTATTATAAAAATTCACTTTGACCTATTAATTAAAGTTGTTTAAAATTAATTTTTATACATATCTATAAAGTTTTAGTATCTATTTATAAACTATTNAGAATAATTATATAACAAATGAAAATATAAATATTAACATAGTAATTTATTTAATAATGATTAACAATAATTAATAATATTTATTAACATGTAAATAACAAGCCAAATAGTTTAATTACACAAAGTATAAGTAACACAAGTCACATGTTCACGTGATATAGTTACACAAATAGTTTATAATTATTATTAATTATCATTAATTAGTATTACTTAGTATCAATTATTATTATATAGTATTAATTAGTATTAATTATTAGTATAACAAATATTCTATATTTAGTAAGTTATATGGTAAATATATTAACCAATAATATTAATGCACAGTAATGGCACAGTAATTCAAAAAGTTATAAAAAGTATAATTGTTCGACTTAGTTTCCTTAGCTTTTGAAGCTCAAGGAAGTTGGAAGTTAATATTATAATTATAAAAATATAATTGTATTATTAGGAAGTGACCATTAAATAAAATATTAATAAATATTAAATAAAAATAATTAAAGAGATTTATTATCGTATTTATTTGATATAATGTTTATTAAAATTGTTTAATAAAGGAAGTACTAATGAATTAAAGATAATATCTTTAATAAAAGATGGAAGTATCTAAAGTATGAATTATAAGAAAGTTATCTATAAAGGAAGTTCGTAATAAAGGAAGTTCTAAAATTAATAATAAAAGGATTTATTATTAAAGGAAGTTATTAATAAATAAAGTTATTAATAAAAGTAAAATATTAATATATGAAATTATTAATGAAAGAAATGAAGTTGTAATGACTTGGAAGAATAATTAGTTTGTTAGTTCTAACTAAAAACTAACTGATGCCTTCTAAAAGTAAAGTAATGACCAAACTAAAAGTCTTGTACCTAACGGGAAGGACTATAAACTCCTTAAAAGAACCGTAAGTGGGATGTAGGAAGGTACACCTGCGACCAGTGTTGTCAAGGGACATCACGGGACAATGTTGGGACAAAAATTATTTTTTTAAAAATATAAATAATACAAAATTTTATTATAAAAATTCACTTTGACCTATTAATTAAAGTTGTTTAAAATTAATTTTTATACATATCTATAAAGTTTTAGTATCTATTTATAAACTATTTAAGGGTAGGGACATTGGGACATGGGACATAGGGACAGTCGAAAAAGCTAGGGACATGCAAATTTGACAACACTGCCTGCGACAGCGCAAGTAAGTTTTTTTTTTTTTTTTCTTTTTTCTTTTTTTTTTTTTAATAAATAAATAAATATTAACCTTTCTATCTCTTCTAACTTACTTTTCCTCGGAATTGAGCTCTTGGGCTCGCGAAATGACGTAGGCACTTGGAATTGGGATCGCGGAATGGCGCAAGTAAGTTTTTTTCTTTTCTTTTTCTTTTTTTTTTTAATAAATAAATAAACATTTACCTTTCTATCTCTTTTTAACTTATCTTTCCTCGGAATTGTGCTCTTGAGATCCCGAAATGGCGTAAGCACTTGGAATTGGGATCGCGAAATGGCGTGGGTAAGTTTTTTTTATTTAATAAATAAATAAATACTTACCTTTCTATCTCTTCTTAACTTACCTTTCTTCGGAATTATGCTCTTGGGATCAGTGTTGGCCTATGACCAATTATGACCTATTGGTCAATTATAGTTATGACCATATGACCTACTATGACCTATAGTAAATTATGAGCTTTTATGACCTACTGATAATTGATATGACCTAAAATGTCCATCACTGCTTGGGATTGCGAAATGGTATAAGCACTTGGGATCGTGATCGCGAAATGGCGCAGGTAAGTGTTATATATATATATATACTATCTCTTCTTAACTTACCTTTCCTCAAAATTATGTTCTTGAACTTGTAAGTACTTACTCTTTCTTTGAAATCGTAATTGTGAACTTGTAGCATATATTTTTATTATTTTTTTTTTAAAAAAAACAATTTACTTACCTTTTTCCTCACCCTTTTTCCTCACTTACCTTTTCTTCACTTACCTTTCTTCACTTACTTTTTCTTCTTTATTTTTTATCTTTCTTGGAGATTTGTAATAAAGGGAGGTTAGTTTTTTTACTTTGTTTTATATTGTCATAAACTAAAAAGAACTTAACTTCTAGTTACCTCAAAGAATAATAGTTTATAATTTGCATAAGCATAGTTCAAATCAATAATAACTTAACTGCTAGTTACATAATAACTTAATTGCTAGTTACTCTAAAGAATATTAGTATAGAAGTTTCTCCGAAATACATATTTAAATAAAAATATTTTAAAATAAATTAATTCTGTTACACAATTATCTATTACACAGATGATATTTTTGATAATCTAGTTTTTTTATTTTATATAACTATTTCGAACGAATTTTTGAAATTTCAAAAATGTCTTTTGAGGAAGATATCTGGTTTGAAGAAACAACTCCTTTTACTCCAGCTCCTGAATTGGAACAACCTGAACCTGAACTTGAAGAAACATTATCCAAAAAAAGTGGGTATAAAAAAAAAGCAATATGGGAACACTTTGAATTAATAGGTCCTTACAAATCAGGACATACAGGAGCAAAATGTTTATATTGCTTAAAAACATACAAAAATGCAAAACCAACGGATCTAGAGGATCATATTGCCAACCAGTGTCCAAAAGTAACTGCAGATATTAAAACTACATATCTTAGAATTGTAATGCAAAGAATCTGAGGTTTTGATAATGATGGTTTAACTTCTCAGTCAAATACACAATCTGCAACTACTACTATTACTGCTTTCACTTCAACTAGTAATAAAAGACGTCGTGCTCAATTATCAGTAACATCTTTTTATGAATCTTCTTCAATTGATGTTGCTAAAGAAGAGCGTTGTACTCGTGCTCTCACTAGATATTTTATCTGTTGTGGTATTCCATTTTCTACAATAGAACATCCTTTTTGTATAGATTTTATAAAATCTCTTTGTCCTGGATATAATCCTCCTGGACGCAATTTCCTTTCTACTACTCTAATTAATACAGAATTGGCTTATATCCAAGTTGCAATTGAAGAAGATTTAGTAAATGAAAAAAATTTAACACTAGGTAAATATTATAAAATGTAGAAATTATAGAGAAATTGAAAAAAAATAAAAAATATTAAAAATATATTATTTTTTTATAGGATTAGATGGATGGACTACTCCTTTGGGTCAATCTATATATGCATTTGTAATAATAACAAATAGTAAAAAAGAATATATCCATTCTTTAATGAATTTATCCAAAAATGCACATACTGGTGAATTTATTGCACAGAAAATAAAAGAAGTTTTGGAGAATATTGGTCCAAAGAAAGTTTCAGCAATAGTTTCAGACAATGCTTCAAATATGGTATTGGCAAAAAATCTAATTGCAAAAGAATTTCCCCATATTATTTCAATAAGATGCATTGCGCATCATATTAATTTACTTACTTCAGATATTATGAAATTGGAATTTGCAAAAGATACAATTAATAAAGTATGTAAAATTTATTATTTTATTTTGTTAAAAAAAAAATTTTTTAAAACTAAATTATTATTTATTTATTAGTGTCAAAAAATTATAATTTTTTTCAAAAAATCCCATCAAGCGGGAGAATATCTTCGAGAAGAAACTATGGGAAATGTTAATCTTAGTAGTTTAAAATTATATGTAAAAACAAGATGGACTACAGCTTATGATTGTGTAAATTCTATTTTAAATTTTGAGTCTACACTTAAAACTGTAAGTAATTATATAGATTAATTATTATAATTATTGTNCACTTCAACTAGTAATAAAAGACGTCGTGCTCAATTATCAGTAACATCTTTTTATGAATCTTCTTCAATTGATGTTGCTAAAGAAGAGCGTTGTACTCGTGCTCTCACTAGATATTTTATCTGTTGTGGTATTCCATTTTCTACAATAGAACATCCTTTTTGTATAGATTTTATAAAATCTCTTTGTCCTGGATATAATCCTCCTGGACGCAATTTCCTTTCTACTACTCTAATTAATACAGAATTGGCTTATATCCAAGTTGCAATTGAAGAAGATTTAGTAAATGAAAAAAATTTAACACTAGGTAAATATTATAAAATGTAGAAATTATAGAGAAATTGAAAAAAAATAAAAAATATTAAAAATATATTATTTTTTTATAGGATTAGATGGATGGACTACTCCTTTGGGTCAATCTATATATGCATTTGTAATAATAACAAATAGTAAAAAAGAATATATCCATTCTTTAATGAATTTATCCAAAAATGCACATACTGGTGAATTTATTGCACAGAAAATAAAAGAAGTTTTGGAGAATATTGGTCCAAAGAAAGTTTCAGCAATAGTTTCAGACAATGCTTCAAATATGGTATTGGCAAAAAATCTAATTGCAAAAGAATTTCCCCATATTATTTCAATAAGATGCATTGCGCATCATATTAATTTACTTACTTCAGATATTATGAAATTGGAATTTGCAAAAGATACAATTAATAAAGTATGTAAAATTTATTATTTTATTTTGTTAAAAAAAAAATTTTTTAAAACTAAATTATTATTTATTTATTAGTGTCAAAAAATTATAATTTTTTTCAAAAAATCCCATCAAGCGGGAGAATATCTTCAAGAAGAAACTATGGGAAATGTTAATCTTAGTAGTTTAAAATTATATGTAAAAACAAGATGGACTACAGCTTATAATTGTGTAAATTCTATTTTAAATTTTGAGTCTACACTTAAAACTGTAAGTAATTATATAGATTAATTATTATAATTATTGTTATTATATTAATATAATTTATTTTTTAAATAGATTGTAAAGGAATCACCAGCAATTATCAATGAAAATATTCGAGAAATTATTAAAAATCNTATTTTTTTTCAAAATTGCGAAGAACTTAAAAATATCTTATATCCAATCAAAAAAGTAATTAAATCTTTGGAATATAGAAGTACAACTTTAATAGATTGTTTTCTTCAATTGATTTATTTGCTTGCAACAATTAATGAATTACCAGAAGGATTTAATCAAGAATTTCAAAAAAGTTGTTTATTAATTTTTAATCGGAGGTGGAATCAATTTGATTTTAAATTATATCTTCTTTCTTATTTCTTTCACCTTAAATTTCGTTGTAAGTATAATATTTAATATTTCTAATATTTTTATTAATAATTATTATAGTATAATTATATATTATTATATTATATTATATAGTACTTGGAATTAAAGAACATTATCAATGACCTATTTATGAAAGTGCATTGGAAATTTGGAAAAAAATGGGAGGAGGTAGACATTCAAGTGAGATTTTAATTGTACAAATGCAATCTTATTCAAAATTTGAAAGACCTTGGGATATAAAATATATTGAAGGTACACATACATTAAAAACTTGGTGGACTTGTGCAATTACAAAAGATAATTTTATTCAAGCAGTGGCATTAAAAATTACTTTATTAACACCTCATAATGTAAGTTGTGAAAGAATTTTTTCAATTTTGGGGTGGTTTTGCAATAAACGAAGAACAAAGTAAGTTAATTACAAATTATTTTTTATTTTAAATTAAATTAAATATATTATTTATTATTTTTTATTATTATTTTATATAGATTAAATATTAATCGGTTAGAAATTATGTCCAAGTTACATTCATATTATGTAACTAATGCTCAAACTGAATTAAAACATATGCACCATGAGGAAATTAGTGAAAATCAAATTGATAATATTATTCATAGTATACAATATAATGAAAATGAAGAATTAGATGAAATTGAAGAATTTGAAGATGAAGAAATAAATGAAACAAATGAAACAAATGAATCAAATGACTCAATTAATAATGATTTAATTAATTTTAATGATTATTTCAATTTTTCAAGTGAACAATTTTGTAAAGCAATGGAAATGAATGTATCAGTTGTTATAGAACAAGAACCAGAAATTTTACATGGAGATTTAAATTTTGATAATAATGAATTATTAAATAATATTTTAAATTGATCATATATATCTATTTTTTATATATGTTTTATTTTTTATTNTTTATTTACTGATAAAACAAAATAACTTTTATATAGAGAAATTCAATTTGAATAAAATTATTATTAAAATGTTCATCTCAATAAATCTCAATAAGGAGAATCTAATGAGCAGATTACAAAAACTAGATCACAGGTTATTGAAATTTCTTTATATAATATGATCTTATTGATAAAATAGATATTTTAATTAATAACTTAGTGTAGAGAAGTCCAATCTAGATGAAACAGCTATTAAAATGTTCACCTCGATAAGAGGAATCTAATGAGCTATAGAGTGCAAAAATATAATTATAGGTTGTTGAAATTTCTCCAAATAACATGAAAAATTATACTTTTTGATAAAATAGATATTTTAATTAATAACTTGGTATAGAGAAGTCCAATCTGGATAAAACAATTACTAAAATGTTCACCTCGATGAGAGGAATCTAATGAGCTATAGAGTGTAAAAATATAATCATCGGTTATTGAAATTTTTCAAATAACATGAAAAATTATAAGGAGACCTTACCTATTGATAAAATAGATGTTTTAATTAATAACTTGCACTGGTTGAAAATTTATAAAACCTACACCTATCGGGTACCAGATAGGTGTAGGTTTTATAAATTTTCAACCAGTGTTGGTGTAGAGAAGTCCAATCTGGATGAAACAACTACTGAAATGTTCGCCTCGATGAGGGAAATCTAATGAGCTATAGATTATTAAATTCAAATTACAGGTTAGCAAAATCGTTCCATATAACATGAAAAAATTATAAGAAGATTTTATTTATTGATAAAATAGATATTTTAATTAATAACTTGATGTAGAGAAGTCCAATCTGGATGAAACAACTACTAAAATGTTCACCTTGATGAGAGGATTATAAATTAATTCTTATTTTGATTTCAACTTTTATTTTAATTTCGACTCCCATTTTAATTTTGACTTTTATTTTTAATTTCAACTCCCATTTTAATTTCGACTTTTATTTTTAATTTCGATTCCCATTTTTATTTTGGAATATCGGGATTTTGAAAAGATATTTCGGGGTCAATTTCGGGGTATTTTTATTTAGGGTTTCAGGCCCCAAAATAATTTAGCGTACAAGTATAATCTAGATGGTAACACACTCATCTGGTTACACTGTCATCTCAATGTCATCTCCCGTGACCTTCGCAACATTTTGAAATCCCGTGCACATCTCATGTGGAATTCGTGCACCTTCAGTAGGACAGACCATCAACTATTTTTTTTCATTTGGGAAAAAAAAAAATTAAAAAAAAAGTTTTTCATCCGTTGATTTTTTTTGGTGGCAAGGTTCTCGATTTCTTTTTTTTTTATTTTTATTATCTTTATGGATCGTAGTTGCCATGAAGAAAATAAAAAAAATTTATTAAGATCAAAATTATTTATCTATTTTTTTGATTAGTGTTATCAAATCGGGAGATTTTGAAGATAAAAAAATAGATAAATAATCTTGATCTTTTTGATAATTTTATTATTTTTATTATTTTTATGGAATAAAATAAATAAATAAAATTTATCGAGAGGATAAATATTATTTATTTCTAATTATGAAATATTGTTGACTAATTAAAAAATATAAAATTTAGAATATCTATCATTTTTTTTAAATTTTTATTTTTATGGATTATGATGATAAACAAATCCTTTTGGAAAAGGATTATTTAAAAAATAATTCCAAAATGGTATTTAACATACCGATATGTTTTTAGCTTGTGAAATAAAGCTCCTTTAAAACAAAATCGCTTGTTATTTTTTTTTTTTATATAAATAAAAAAAAAAAAGTTAGATTTTTCTTAATTAATAATGATTAAAAATAGAAAAATTGAGATACATTTTGGAGTGTTTAGTGGTGGTGAACTTTTTTCAATTATTTTTAATTTTTTTTAATTAAAAAAGGTATGTACAAAAAACAGTCCCAAAGTATAAATCAATTATGATCAAAAATTATATTAGAGAACAAAAAGCAAATTAGTTAAAAATGGTTATTCAGTTTTTTTTCTTTATTAAATAAAAAAAACAAATATAGAAAAAGTTGAGGATTGGTTTTGGCATGGCAATTATTTTTTTTAAAAAAAAATATACACAAAAAACAGTCCCAAAGTATATAACCAATTATGAAAAAATTATATTAGAGAACAAAAAGGGAATTAGTTAAAAATTTTTTATAGTAATATTTTTTTTATTCTTTTAGGTCCGTACCATTTTTTTTTTTAATATAAAAAAGTCAGGTTTTTCTTAATTAAATAATAAAAAAATTAAATATAGAAAAAGTTGAGAACATAACTTTTTATTCTTTATTTTTTTTTTAAAAAGGTATAAAACCAATTATTTGTGATTAAAAATTATATTAGAGAACAAAAAGGAATTCTTTTAGGTCAATTCAAGGTTTTTCTTAATTAATAAAAAATTAAATATAGAAAAAGTTGAGAATACATTTCAGAGATCCATCGATAACTTTTTTTAAATTTTTTTTTATTTGAAAAAAAGGTATACACAAAAAACAGTCCCAAAGTATAAAACCAATTATGATCATAAATAATATTAGAGAACAAAAAGAGAATTACTTAAAATTCTTTATGAAATTATTTGTCACATTTGTTTACTACTTAATAAATTTTTTTTTACCTGTATAGTAAATGACTTTTAAATTCTTTAAATAGTTTTATGTTTGTTATTTTCCATATGTAAGGAGATGTTTGATAATTTTTCTAAATAAGAAACTTTCAGGTGAAAAATAAAAATATAAGAAAAAATTGAAATTTTCAAAAAAGCTATAAAAATAATCAAATTTTTTTCAAAAAAAAAAAAATCTTATTATCAAACTTAACTAAAAAAAAAAACAATGGCTGCCAGTATCAACATTGTCGTGTATATTAATTCCTGCAAGAGAAATTCTGGAAATACCCTATTCTGGGGGACCAGAACCTTCAAGGATAGTCAGGATACATCAGTCAATTTTAACTACAAAATTTTTCTCAATTCCGGAATATTGTATATAGATGAATTTCGTGAAGGAGATCTTGTGCATCTCACGGGTAAATTTACGTGGGAGGATAATTCATCGTATCACTCTGCAGGAATAATGGTATTTATTTTTTTTTACTAACTACAAAATTAAAATAAAAATTAAACAAAAAGATGTTACTTATTTTTTTATAGCTTATTATTGACAAAGCTACTGGTAACTGGAGCTTAGAACAATTGCCTAGCTCACCTCCATTCATCTCAATAGTTTGTCAAGTATCATCTGACATCCAAAAGAAGCCTCGTGTTGTTGTTAGAGGCAAAAAATATTTTGTTGAGACCTCATGTTTTTTGTACTGCTCCCAAAACAAACTCCAAGAACACTTCTTCACAACAACCTATGAATTAAGTAACCCACGTTTTAAGTCCCTGACAATTGATAAATGGCAGTTAGGAACATCATATGCCATTAATGGTTTTTTAAGGCAAATATTCAAAATCGAAGACCAAATAGTATTCTTAATTGAGACTACTTCGGTAGATTACATTATACCACATGCAACAACTTCTACAATCCAAATGAAATCTTCCAGAACCACACCTAAAAATGATTTTGATAACTACATTAACTCAAAAAAACTCAAATCTGATAACTCACCATCCATTCCAAGTACTTCAATAATTTCCAACACACTATACTCATCACTTCCTTTACATTCACCCACCCCACCCACAACAGCATTTTCACCTCCTTCACCTTCTTCACTTACAACATTACCAAAAGAAAATCAACCAGCTGACAAATTTCTTAATTCTTACCAATCATCATTTGCATCCACTGAAAAAGGTAGTAATACAAAAAAGAAATATAACACAAGAAGTAGCAAGAGTAGCAAGAGCAGTACAAAGAACATCGCAATTTCAAAATTTGTGGAGCCCGAAGAATTATTACTACCAAGCTTTTCCCAAGGACTTGAGGAAATAATTATGGTAGAAGATGAGCCATCCAACACCAAAGACTAATATAGAAAAAAAATTTTTTTTAATTATTAATTAAAATTATAACAAAAAATCTTTTAATTAAACGAAATTATAATCACCATTAATAAAAAAAAATCATCAACTTTCTAATTAATCACGATTATTATCAATAATTATGATTATTATTATATTATATAATCAAAATGATTTTTCGCAATGAAAGTTGAATATATATGTAAGGTTAATTAAAAAAAATATAAATAATTATTTTGACTTTATTTTGAATAAATAAATAAAATTTGCAAAATATTTAATAAAAATATTTTTTGAATCATCAGAGAAAAATTTAATATTTAATATAATTATTTATTTATTATCATAAATATTGTTGTTTCTCCAAAACTAATTTAAATTAAATGTTTAAATATTACATGTAAAGAAATCTATTACTAAAATCTTTTTTTGTAATTTATTTATCAGACTTCTGTTTTGTTTGCCAATTACTCATCATTGAGTTTTTCGACTTGATTGAGTACTCCCAACTCTCTAAGCAATAAACAATTTAAGTACATATGTCTACAGTTCCAATATGCAATTATTCACTTTAGTGACATGACTCAAAGTGGTAAAAATGCATCTTAGAAACTTCACAATTGAAGATTGCTGTAATAATAATAATAATTTAAATAAGTAACGAAAAAATAAAAAAAATAAAAAAATAAAAAACAAAAAAATAAAAAAAATAAAAAAATAAAAAACAAAAAAATAAAAAAAATAAAAAAAAATAAAAAAAAATAGAAAGAAATAAAAAAAAATCTATAATATTTCACATATCTTAATTCAAGTATAACATAAATACTAAGATAATTACCACTATTAATTTTCTTGATTCCCGATTTTCTGTTCCTCGGCGTGCTTCTATCAACGTTGGTACCAATAACATCCGGAATTATATAGAGGCGTTCTAGGACGCTATATATACGAAACGTCCGGAGAACGCACTAGAACGGTGCGTTCTAGTACGCTATATATACGAAACGTTCGGAGAACGCACTAGAACGGTACGTTCTAGTACGCTATATATACGAAGCGTTCGGAGAACGCACTAGAACGGCATATTTAATACGCTATATGAACGTAGGTGGTGTTCGTAGGACGCTATAGATCGGTGTATTTTGGACGCACTAGAACGTTTATATTTAATTCCTGATGAAGCACATGAACTACTTAATGGACTCTTTAAACTATGATAACTCAACTCAATACATTCTTTTAAATGAGATCCACAGAGTTTCTCATCAGAATCAACAATCATATCTTTCTTATTATTATCTTCCTCCCCTTTAAAAATAAAATTTTTCTAATTGAACTTCTAAAATTAATAAATAATACAAATTCAATTATAAAAAAAAAACAACAAACCAGTTTAAGTTGTTGAGATGACTGAAGCTCCATGATTTTTATGTTGCATTCCTATTTTAAAAATGTAAATAAATAAATAATAAATTTTTACACATTTCGTCTTGCAGTAGATTGATGATACCTGTTGACCTCAGAAGTGTGGGAAAATTGAAAAGAAAAATTTGCTTATAAAGATTTTGTGGTTGTAAAGATATTGCCTCCACCTCAGATAAATTTTTCTATACTTTCTCGACTATGACTTTAACGGAATCCTTGGCAACAAGGCCTACGTGCCAANGCTATATATACGAAACGTTCGGAGAACGCACTAGAACGGTACGTTCTAGTATGCTATATATACGAAACGTTCGGAGAACGCACTAGAACGGTACGTTCTAGTACGCTATATATACGAAGCGTTCGGAGAACGCACTAGAACGGCATATTTAATACGCTATATGAACGTAGGTGGTGTTCGTAGGACGCTATAGATCGGTGTATTTTGGACGCACTAGAACGTTTATATTTAATTCCTGATGAAGCACATGAACTACTTAATGGACTCTTTAAACTATGATAACTCAACTCAATACATTCTTTTAAATGAGATCCACAGAGTTTCTCATCAGAATCAACAATCATATCTTTCTTATTATTATCTTCCTCCCCTTTAAAAATAAAATTTTTCTAATTGAACTTCTAAAATTAATAAATAATACAAATTCAATTATAAAAAAAAAACAACAAACCAGTTTAAGTTGTTGAGATGACTGAAGCTCCATGATTTTTATGTTGCATTCCTATTTTAAAAATGTAAATAAATAAATAATAAATTTTTACACATTTCGTCTTGCAGTAGATTGATGATACCTGTTGACCTCAGAAGTGTGGGAAAATTGAAAAGAAAAATTTGCTTATAAAGATTTTGTGGTTGTAAAGATATTGCCTCCACCTCAGATAAATTTTTCTATACTTTCTCGACTATGACTTTAACGGAATCCTTGGCAACAAGGCCTACGTGCCAAAGCCTCATGCATTTCCAATTCCTAATTTGAAAAAATTACTTAACACATTCCATAATCGCACTTAATTATGATCACTGTTCAAATTTTATAATATAGCATTACATCAGGAAATTATTTTATTCATAGTATTCATGTAAACCGCATGTAAACTGCATGTAAACCACATATAATATATTACACGCGATATATATGCATATTATACGTGGTTTACATGCAGGGTGGTGTAAACCGCATGTAAACTGCATGTAAACCACATATAATATATTACACGCGATATATATGCATATTATACGTGGTTTACATGCAGGGTGGTGTAAACCGCATGTAAACTGCATGTAAACCACATATAATATATTACACGCGATATATATGCATATTATACGTGGTTTACATGCAGGGTGGTGTAAACCGCATGTAAACTGCATGTAAACCACATATAATATATTACACGCGATATATATGCATATTATACGTGGTTTACATGCAGGGTGGTGTAAACCGCATGTAAACTGCATGTAAACCACATATAATATATTACACGCGATATATATGCATATTATACGTGGTTTACATGCAGGGTGGTGTAAACCGCATGTAAACTGCATGTAAACCACATATAATATATTACACGCGATATATATGCATATTATACGTGGTTTACATGCAGGGTGGTGTAAACCGCATGTAAACTGCATGTAAACCACATATCGGTACATGCAGTTTACATGTGGTTTACACTACCCTTCATGTAAACCACGTATAATATGCATATATATCGCGTGTAATATATTATATGTGGTTTACATGAATGCTATGAATAAAATAATTTCCTGATGTAATATAGTCATATAACAAAATAATATTCGTAAGATTCATAATATTTAGTACTAACCCCAAACTGTTTATATTCTTAATTATGTTAGTATGGATTAATTTTTCTTCTATAAAGATGAAAAATTAATAAATTAGTAGAAAAAAAAAACAAAAAAAAAATTATTTTATAGTTATAGGTTAAGATGAAATACTAAAAGTATATACAATAGACGAAAAATTTTTTTTATTTTTTTTTCAAAATCATTTTTTTCAAAAAAAACCTGGTGATCTGTCACTGGTCGAATGAACAAAAATCGGAATCCTATTGATGGCGGAAATATGCATAAATCGGACATCCTATTTGTGAAAATTCATAAATTGGAAATTCCTATTTATAAATCGGAAAAAATCGACTGCCTATACTTAATAAATCTTAGCAAATTTAGCCATCAATCGGAATCCTATTCATGATAAAACCGTCCTATTTTTTTCCATTCGACCAGTGTGTCTTACATTAGTGTCACTCATCACCGCATGTCAGATCACATAAAGAGATATATATAAAATTATCAGAGGTTTTTTTATTCCATTTCAGGCATTAAGGAAACGATTTTCGGGGGCCGTTCNATTTAGTACTAACCCCAAACTGTTTATATTCTTAATTATGTTAGTATGGATTAATTTTTCTTCTATAAAGATGAAAAATTAATAAATTAGTAGAAAAAAAAAACAAAAAAAAAATTATTTTATAGTTATAGGTTAAGATGAAATACTAAAAGTATATACAATAGACGAAAAATTTTTTTTATTTTTTTTTCAAAATCATTTTTTTCAAAAAAAACCTGGTGATCTGTCACTGGTCGAATGAACAAAAATCGGAATCCTATTGATGGCGGAAATATGCATAAATCGGACATCCTATTTGTGAAAATTCATAAATTGGAAATTCCTATTTATAAATCGGAAAAAATCGACTGCCTATACTTAATAAATCTTAGCAAATTTAGCCATCAATCGGAATCCTATTCATGATAAAACCGTCCTATTTTTTTCCATTCGACCAGTGTGTCTTACATTAGTGTCACTCATCACCGCATGTCAGATCACATAAAGAGATATATATAAAATTATCAGAGGTTTTTTTATTCCATTTCAGGCATTAAGGAAACGATTTTCGGGGGCCGTTCCAAAGTAACTACCGGAATTTCTCGCGGATGCATGAGACATCCCAATCTAGACAACCGAAATTCACAAATTCGGCCATAATCCAGTGAGACTTTCCGCATTCAGACAACAACATCCAAGAAAAAACAACTCAACGACGTGACATTTAAACATAGGCAGCGATCGTTCCATTTTCATACAAAAAAAAATCAACAAAGATTCCCCCCTGCCAACAGAGACAGCGATTACTAGAACAGAATGGCGATCACCCAAATACAGCTACCTATTTCCAAAACGGTACAAAAAAAAACCTCCGATAATTTTTGTTTTGTTCTAAACATATGCGAAATTACTATTTTGGGACCTGAGATTTATTGCAGATAAACAAATAAATAAATTATTGAAAAGGATTCTAAAAAAAATTAAAGAAATTATTAATTGTATTTTGATTATTTTAAAAACAGTGGAAATAGATTTTTTATTTTAGGAAAATTGTTATTCTTTTTTCTAATTTCAAAAAAAAATGTATCATCAAAATTGATATTTTTTGTCAAGGTGACATTATTATTTCCATTAAAAGTGAACCGTAAAAAAATGATAACAGGAAAAGTAACAATAAAGCATCAAATATAAAAAAAAAATCATTACACAATCAAAAATATTATTAAATCTACACATCAGAACATAAAATTATCAATCTCAAGATCATATGGTCTAAAAGAACTCAATATTAATTATGTCAGTATTTTGTAATCATAACAAACCATTTAAGAACGTAAAACTGTCAAAACATACAATTACAGAATCAATCAAAAATCTTTTAACGGTGACATTAAGAAAATTATTAATAGTAGATATTTGGCTATTTTTAAGTTTTAAGATTGCTTTAGACTTTTTATACTAACAATCTAAAAAAATTTGTATTTATTTTTTTTTATATTCTTATTTATTTTAGTTATAGTTATATTAGCAATATTATTTTTTAATGATTTGTTTGTTACTTATGGGTTTAGGTTACAGCATGCGCACAGTAGATTAGCATTTTTTTTATCTGTTATTATTTTAATCTTATAGAAATAAAAAGAAATGGAATTTTTTAGTTAATTAATTCAAGATGTATACATGAGATAATAGTGCATCATGTCATTAAAAATTTTAAACCTTATTCTATGGGTTGGGTATGTGTTTGTTGTCTATGGATATGACTGCGGGTTGATAATTTTAGGTATATGTAAAAACCAGAATAAATTACATTTTATTAATTTTTTTTCACACGCAAAACAATAAAAACCATCCACATTTTAAACTATTTGGAGAATAGTTAGAACTTTATCACCTTGATTTGTATCTTTTTGGCAGTTCATTTTTCTATGAAAATGTACAAATTTCTGAAAAATAATGTTTTATTGTAGAATATGAATGCATTCTGTGTATACAAATGGAGTGTAAGGGAAAACTCAATATTATTTAGAGAATAGGTACGTATATCTATATCATTTTTTGGTGTGTTCATTTTTATGTATATTCTATGAAAATATAATGTACAAATTTCCAAAAAAAGAAAAAAGAAAATATTATTTTTAAATGCATGCATTCTAATATTATTTATCAAACGAAATAATATCTTTTTATATTCATTACAAGAAATCCGACAAGAATTTTATTTTAATATTAGAAATAATATCTTTTTATATTCATTACAAGAAATCTGAAAACAATATATTTTATTTAAATATTATTTATCAAAAGAAATAATATCTTTTTATATTCATTACAAGGAATGCAACAAGAATATATTTTATTTTAATATTATTTTATCAAACGAAATAATATCTTTTTATATTCATTACAAGAAATCCGACAAGAATTTTATTTTAATATTATTTTTCAAATGAAATAATGTCTTTTTATATTCATTACAAGAAATCCGAAAAGAATATATTTTATTTATATTCATTACACGAAATCCGATAGAATATATTTTATTTAAACACTAAAGAACATCAATAGGAGCAACAACGTAAAATAAATAAATAATAACGAGGTTCATGTTTATATCTTGGGTTCGAATTTCAGATAAATAAGGTAGATTCATTTGTATTTATTGTATATATTTTTACACAATTTCTTGGGGATTGATTCAAAGGATTCTATTAAAATCTTTATTTTTGAATATCATTCTTTTTTAATACCTGACCTGATAATAGATCCGAAATCCGGCATAAATATTTTATGCAGTTAGGCATATGCAGTGCAGTATACTTTTATACAGTTATAAATGGAAAGAATGGTCATATTATTTCCTTATACATTCTAATAAAAGTTAACTTTATTTTTTCATATTTATTCATTATTTAAAATTTAACATTCGATTCATCATTCTTTTTAGCAATCATAAATTGAAATAGGAAGATACAATAAGTGCAAAAAATTCAGGTTTTAGTGATTGTTTGCGGATTCTTTGTTATTTAACTTTAATCACGCATTGTCTATGCTTTTATTTTTGAAAGGAGTTTATTTGTAAAATCCACAATCATCTTTCATACAATTATTGTTTTGGAAATTTAAAGTCAAATATTCAAACACGTCACCATATATTTTTAAAATTAGCTAACAAGATAATATAATTACCATTGACATTGACAATAATGTAAAATAAATTATCAAATAGAACTTCAATAATCAACTAAGCAAAATAACCCAAAAATTATTTTTTTTCATGACGGTAGCGCAGTTAAAAATTAATCAGCCTTTGATTTAGTTTTTTTCTATAAAATGACTTGCGAAAATTTTTTTTGACCGTATTGCTTTTTCAAATAATATGTCGGGTAAGTTATCAGTTATATTTTTTTTTATTTATAATTTTATAATTTCAAATATAAATAAGTCGATCTTTTAGATTCAATTGAAAATCAACTACTTTGTTACGGCTTGCCATACGGAATTATCGGAATAATTGGCTGGCTTTTTTCAATCTTGAAATCTTTCATAGATCTTATCTACCCTGGTAAACAAACTTGGTATAGGGAGCGACTATCAAAATGGTGTGGCAGACAACTTTCACTATATCTATTAACAATCATTTCAAGTGTTATTGAAATAGGACCAGTTATTTATACATCTATTAAATGTCGTGGGGAATGGTCCATAATACTTGTCTCACTTGGAAACCTATCTTTATTGGGTTATTCAATGATTTCTGCTGTTCAGGGATATAATAAAGCATTGAAAGAATATACTGTTGTAAAACGTAACGAAGAATATGAAAAGTTAAGATGGTGGTGGAAAGTTTTATATTATGTCGGTATCAAAAACGAAAAATTTAGACAAATAGATGAGGACGAAAAGGAAGAAAAAAAAGGAAATGATCTTGTTAGTTCTTTTGGTACAATTTTTGTAATTTTAACATCTATTCTTGGTTGGATCGGCGCAACAGGACTACTTATTAATTCATATAAAATAGAAGGCATCAAAGTTCTTTCGGTAATTATAATATATATAGCAGCAATATCATTACCATTTATTTCTTTTATCTGGGTATACTTTGCTATGAGTTTACATATCGTAGTATCATGTGTTTTGATTGCTATAGTTACTCATCGACGGATTGGGATTAAAACTGAGAAAATTGAGGATATGTCATTTATTCTTTTCTTTGTTGGAGAATTTTTTACTTTAGTTAGAACTTTATTTGAAAATTTGGGTGGGAATTGAAAAATATCATCTATGAAATTTATTTTCTTTATTGGAAAATTTTTAAATTTAAATGAAATTTATTTTTATGTTAATAATTAAATTAAATAAAAATTATTCTTTATTTAAAACAAAACGTCAGTTTTTCTAATCTGTATTTTCTATTAGCATGCACATAGATTTCATATGCATAATTGTGTTTACTTTTACATATGTGTTTCCGGAATTTATTCAAATGTATTCCAAAGTAAAACATAGATGTCAACACCCATAAAATTTAAATTCTGATTAAATAATATAAAAATAAACCGATGCTTTATTTATACATAATTCAAAAAACCAAAATATATAAAGTAATTAAATTTCGCTACATAGATTATAATATCGCATCATCCTGGGAATGCTAGTCAGTGTTACTACCGTAAAACATTGAATTCACTGAATTTTATCTTAGCCAATGTCGTTGAATAGATTATATATTTTCATAGTTCTCTCCATTATTCTACGAAGTATTCTTTCACTAACTGTTTCGGGGAGCTACGGTCTAATTTATTGTTTACTAAGTCCTGTTCCATGCATTTAGGATTTGTTTTTCTATAAGAATTAAATCGCTCCGCAAGTGTCTTTCCGAAATAGAAACAATATAGAATAATTTGTGTTGACTTTTTATTAATTTCCTTGGATTTAATTATATTTGGATACAATCAAAGCTCTCAATCGGTTCGGTTAGGTCATGGTTTATACACAGAATCCGAACCGAATATTTCGGTTTACTTATATACATATCGATTTTGGAGGATTTTGATAATTATTGAATATATATAAACTGGTTTGGTTCGGTTCAGTTTTGGATAATTATTATTCACATCAGTAAATTTTTTTAAACGTAAGCCTTCGAAGTCCTTCACTCCGATAACCTTCGAATACCTCCAACATAAACGTAATATTTACGAAGGTTATTGGTACCGAAAACCTTCATTTTTATTAATAAAACGTAATACTCCGGAGGTTATTGATATCGATAACCTTCAATAACCTTCACTTTATCATAATAAACGTAATATTTGCGAAGGTTATTGGTCCGATAACCTTCAATAACCTTTGAAAACGAAATTATTACAATAACCTCCGACTTAAAAAATTTCCTGATGCAGTTGAGAGCTTTAGATACAATGTTAAAAAATTACTTGTCCTTTTATTAAAAATATGATTATAATTATTCTTATACATATCATAATAATACGTGCTTAAATCGGTGATTAATATCTCTTGACTTTAAATATAATGATTGGTGCAAATCAATTATTATTATTATTTAATGTGTCATATNTGTTCCATGCATTTAGGATTTGTTTTTCTATAAGAATTAAATCGCTCCGCAAGTGTCTTTCCGAAATAGAAACAATATAGAATAATTTGTGTTGACTTTTTATTAATTTCCTTGGATTTAATTATATTTGGATACAATCAAAGCTCTCAATCGGTTCGGTTAGGTCATGGTTTATACACAGAATCCGAACCGAATATTTCGGTTTACTTATATACATATCGATTTTGGAGGATTTTGATAATTATTGAATATATATAAACTGGTTTGGTTCGGTTCAGTTTTGGATAATTATTATTCACATCAGTAAATTTTTTTAAACGTAAGCCTTCGAAGTCCTTCACTCCGATAACCTTCGAATACCTCCAACATAAACGTAATATTTACGAAGGTTATTGGTACCGAAAACCTTCATTTTTATTAATAAAACGTAATACTCCGGAGGTTATTGATATCGATAACCTTCAATAACCTTCACTTTATCATAATAAACGTAATATTTGCGAAGGTTATTGGTCCGATAACCTTCAATAACCTTTGAAAACGAAATTATTACAATAACCTCCGACTTAAAAAATTTCCTGATGCAGTTGAGAGCTTTAGATACAATGTTAAAAAATTACTTGTCCTTTTATTAAAAATATGATTATAATTATTCTTATACATATCATAATAATACGTGCTTAAATCGGTGATTAATATCTCTTGACTTTAAATATAATGATTGGTGCAAATCAATTATTATTATTATTTAATGTGTCATATTAATGATTTATTTTTATTATTATTATTTAATGTGTTATATTAATGATTTATTTTTATTATTAGTTAAGTTATTATTTTTTTTGTTTTATTTTTACATTTTGAACAAATCACCGTTTTATATATAATAATAAATTGTGCATAGTATTATGTAAATTCAAAGCAGTTTAGCGAAAATCACATGAAGAGATTAATAAAATCAGGTCAAGTTGTACCAAAAATATGTAAAAATTTTAATTATTATAATTTATTTATTGATTTATTAATTATTAATTTTGCTTGAAAAAATTATTAAATGAGACATGAGACATCAAAAAATTATAGAAAGTTGTATGATGTTTGTAAATTAACATGCAATTTGGTAATCTTGTGAAAAAAAATGGTATTAAAAACAAATTAAAAATATAATTGGAATAATTTTAATATTTTTCCATTTGGTCCGTGCTTGTGTACAAGAATATTAAATTATTCTATTCTTTATTCATTTAAAAAAACTTATAAATTTAGATATGGTGATTAGTGTTCCGATTCTTAATCCTATAAATCCGGATGGATCCTATAATCCGGATGAATCCTATAATCCGAATTTGTTTATTTTAAAAAGGATTTATCCGAAATAAAAACGGATACGGATCCGGATTATATATATACATGTGACACACGTGACAATATTTTTCTGTAATAAATTTGTCGTTTATTTGTCACAGTCCTGTACTATGAAAATGACGATAGGGCGTGATGATCTACTAATAAATCTGGGTGTGATAAATTAACGTCCACTCCTGCAATAAAAAAATCCTAAAAATAAGGATAAATCCTAAATATTTAAGGATAAGGATTTATAATTCGGATTTGATCAAGAAAATCAGGATCTAATTCGGATTGTATTTTGAAATAGGATTGGAACTATATTTTATCATCAGATGATTTTTTTTTGCTTTTTCTAATGTACTTTGCGTGACAATTGTAATTTTATACAGAGCTAAAAAAAATTTTCATAATAAAAGGTTCGTTCAAACAGAAACCACAAAGATTCTGAATCCCATTTAACAAAGAAACATAATTTTATATTTGCTCCTGTATAAATTATAAGGGTTCTTCAAATTCTTGAATAATAGCACATCTTTGCTTTTTTTATATTTATGTAAAGTTGCCTTTTTACCATCAAAATTCCATTCAGGTTTATTAGATTTTCTTATATGTACAATCCGAATTCATTATCTGTCCAGAAAAAAGGGATATGATAATTATTGCTGGACCTGAAAACTTGGTTTATGTTCTAAAAATTCTTCAATATACATTATCAGTAAGCATTTGGTATTTTCAACAATATCCTGGCATGGATCTATATTCAAATATAGTCTCAAAAAGTCGCGTTCGTTCATTAAGATTGATTAAGTTTTACTTATCACACGGTTCCTAATTGGTCACCCGTGATTATTTTTATTGATATTTTCATGGGTTGATATTTTCACGGGTTGATATTTCACAGGAAATTTGTAACTATATACTTTATTAATTATTTCATAGATTTACATTATTTGTTAAAACTATTGCTTTTGAATATTAAAGGTTACATTAGAAAAAGTACAATTATTAAATATAGGTGTTCGAGAAGAATTATTATCTATAGAATTAGGGGAGATTTCTTGTAAGGGATATTTTAATTGGTTTTTGGTGTTATCAGTAATATTAATTAAAGTATTTATTGTGAAAGATTTTTGTTCTTCATTAATTTTTTTGTAAGCCCTAACACCTTCAACACTTTTGTGTCCTGTCAATTCCATAATTGCTTGTTCAGGAACATTATTATCTTGTAAATATTGAGCAGCAGTTTTACGACCCGAATGATTGGAAAGAACATCAAAAGAAATATCAATTTGTGTTTGTCGTCCAATATCTTGCATGAATTTACTTAATTTATTTTTTCCTATATGATTTGATTTATACCATATACTAGTCGCTAGCCAATTGGAATTAGGTTGTAAATAAAAACTAGATTCTTCACAAATAGGACGTTTTGACAAATATAATTTTATATCAGAATATGATCCGGAATCAGCAGGTATGGTAATAATATGAGCACTACCATTATGAAGTCCACGTTGATTATTTTTGGAAGTGTAACGAGAAAATTTTAATCCACAATTATCAAATTTAAATTGATCAATTTTAATATTATAGTGTTCACCACCACGCATTGCAAATAGAATTGAAATAAGAAAAAATACTCGGTACAAAAGATTTTCAGGTTCTTCACAATTCATTCTTGGATGTTGTAAAATTTGTTGCACTTGTTCAGTATTTAAAGCTAATGAGCCAGTTACTTCTCCTAATCCACGTTCTTGTAAGTCTTGCATTCTGCCATGTAAAACATTAATTAAATCTGGAAACATATATTTGTCATGTAAATTAATATGAGAGATAGGAGAATGAATACGAAGATAACGGTCAATAGCATCAACTGCTTGTTTAATTGAATTAGCCTTATATTCTTTTCCATCATTTTTTTTCATAATTGAAATATATTCCACAAGTTCCTTTTCAAGTTGTTTTATATCTGATAATTCGGATAATGGAATCAGATATCCATAAGCTTTTCGAAAATCATTGAATTTTTTTATCCAGTTTTTTGTAGATCTTTCAGTATTGAGTACTTTGGATTTTTCACGAAAATAATCGACCTTTTGTTTTACATCTTCTTGAAAATCTTTGTCTGCAACTTTATGCTCATTTAATAAGATTAATGCAGATTCAAAAGTCAAAGAATTGGACTTCTTTTTATCCATAAAAAAATAAAAAAAAGAAAAACTATAAATAATTTTTATAATTTTTTTTTATTTAAAATATTGATTAATTAAAAGTTTACTGAATTTGTTAAAAGTCTTTTTGCGCCATGAAAATAGTTTAAAAAATTAAAAAGAAATCACGGGTGTTAGGTCCCGTGAGATAAATTAGTTATTTCACGGTATAACCGGGTATATCCTAATTTTCACGGCTTTGCCGTGAAAATTAATGATATCCCCGATTTCCCGTGAAATAACTATTACATATATAATCTAATAGGATATAATTTTCCGTTTTAGCAAAATGCATGTTGTTTACTATTACATCAATCAGGTGAAACTAACGTAATTGAATACTTTTTAAGTTTTGACATTAGAAATCGTGAGATTCTAAAAAGTTATTTTATTCATATATTTAATAAAATAATTTATTTTTTTGTTACTCTTACTTGAAATATAGCAAATAATTTAGTTAAAGTGTCAAGTGGGACCGACACGAAATATGGGCAATAATATATTTAAATTTTTTTTTAAATATTTTTTTTTAAATATCCATAAACCGTATAAAATAATAATAGTTTATAGTTTACTTCTCAAGTATTTGGAATTCTATTGTATTATTCTTTTGTCAAATTTCAAATTAGTATATTTTTATTGTATTAAAATTTTTTTTTGCGAGAACTATTTACCTATCCACTTAAACAAATACCATTAACCATCAATATTTTGGAGAAATGAATGTTAGTATAAATGTAATGATTATTATCAATGTTAAAACCATTTTTTTCATAATTAGTATTGTGCAATATTGCTGAAAAATAATTAATAAATTTATCAATGTTATAAAAGATAATAATATGCATTACTGATTGTGCATATTCAAAATTCTAAAAATATAGAGTTACATTATTATCTTTTCATAATTATTTTGCTGAAGCTGTTGTTGAGGATTTTGTTGTAGCTCTTGTTGTTGAAGGTTTTTGTTATGTAATTTCTCATAAAAAATAAAGAAATTATTTTTATTTAATATAAAGAATTAAAAAATTAATATATTTAAAATTTTTATATAAAAAAATAATATTAATACAACCAATTTAATTAATTTAATTACAATTCTACAATTCTAGAAACTATATATTATATGTCTGATGTAATTGATACGAACAATAACAATAAGAATTATTGAATGCATAAATTTTATTTTGTCTGATGTAATTAATCATATCTGAACTTTATTATCTGAAAAAAATCTGATGTAATTAATCATATCTTATGTCTTATGATATCTTATATATAGTCAATATTAAATTAAAATCGAAACTCCACACGATTCACATTATTTCTTTGACCAATCAATATTTTGAAAGCAGATTAACACTTTTTTCGAAACAATAAAAGATAATCAGAGCTATGCCATATAGGTAAAATAATAGAAAATTTTCAAAAAAGAGCGTTAAAATTTTCCATTTTAATCTGTGGCAAAAACTGACTAACAATTATTTATTTCTTCTATTATAGTTATTTTAGCTATTCTAAAAAATATATATTGTTTTACAGTAATGAGTCAAAAACAAAATTTACAAGTATTCCTATACATTATTTCACTACTATATTTTAATCGGATCAATATAATTAAATATATTACGGAGTAAGTATTTTATAAATTTTTAAAATAGATAAAATTTTTTTTAAGACTGATCGAACTATTATATTTTGAGAATAATTGGAAATGGTCATATGATTCTTTGGAATCTAAAATTTATCTATATAAGTAGGTTTTTTTCTTCTTTTTTTTCTGAAATTCAAAAATGTCTCAAATTACTACCTTCTTGTTAATCTTAACGGCAATTTCCCAATATTTTACCATATATTTTGCTAATATTAGCATTTTTACAAAAGAAGTTATTTCTATTGCAGCATTAATTATTTGTGCTGCAATTCTGGTATCAATTTTGAAAACTACTACTACAAATGTCAGTGCGGAAAGAAATTTTTCTGCAAAAATTTCTAGCAATGCAAGTAGTATCTATGGAGATGCTCTTGGATTTACAAGCATTGACACTTCGTCTGGTAATGTCTTTGAACCCAACTTCCAGAACGAGAATTCAACAACATCTGACAATCTTGATTGGTGTACACCTGAAAATTTACATAAATCTCTTATCATCCAACAAAACACCAATCCTGAAGAAATTTTCGGAAGGGTTCCTCCATTAGACATTGAAAAAATGTTATATGGTAAGTTAATTAAATTAATTATTAAAAATTTAAAATAAAGTTAAATCTAAAATTGTTATATTTTTTATATATTTTATAGATACTTTTGGCAAACAGTGTTCTCTTTTGCCACGCACCAGCTCTGCAAAATGGTCCAGCACTAGCAATAGTTTTAATTCTCAAGATATGTTGGCCGAATTTTTTGGACCCAAAAATAAAATTACGCACAACGGCAACGTTTCTAATGATACAGATTTAGTAACTTTTGATACTTCTGAATGGTATGTTTAATAAATAATAAATTATTTATATTCTTTATAATCATTAAATAAGTGACTAAAGCTGTTACACTTTTTATACCCTTTTAATACAATAGATATGTTGGCAGCATCGCATTTTATAACTATAACGCAAAAAAAAATATCAATTTTTATATTTTTTCATTTATTTTATATATTTTTGCTTAATTAATAAAAGCTAATTTTTAGTAAAAATGAGTATTTTTTGTATATTGATTTTGTATATTGTTTTGTGGATTAAAATTTAATTCATTTAAAAATAGGTTCGAAAAGAATTAATGAACATAGTTGCATATCAAAGTTTTTTTATTTACAATATATTTGTTTATTATCGTTTTTAACATTTTATAAGATTATTATCTAAAATTAAAACATTCATCATTCATCATTACAGGTCCAATTATTTGATAATAGATGCATTTAGAAATTTTCTTAGGATTGATTTTAAACTTTAATTAATAGATAAATATTTACTGAATNCTAATTCGGATTGTATTTTGAAATAGGATTGGAACTATATTTTATCATCAGATGATTTTTTTTTGCTTTTTCTAATGTACTTTGCGTGACAATTGTAATTTTATACAGAGCTAAAAAAAATTTTCATAATAAAAGGTTCGTTCAAACAGAAACCACAAAGATTCTGAATCCCATTTAACAAAGAAACATAATTTTATATTTGCTCCTGTATAAATTATAAGGGTTCTTCAAATTCTTGAATAATAGCACATCTTTGCTTTTTTTATATTTATGTAAAGTTGCCTTTTTACCATCAAAATTCCATTCAGGTTTATTAGATTTTCTTATATGTACAATCCGAATTCATTATCTGTCCAGAAAAAAGGGATATGATAATTATTGCTGGACCTGAAAACTTGGTTTATGTTCTAAAAATTCTTCAATATACATTATCAGTAAGCATTTGGTATTTTCAACAATATCCTGGCATGGATCTATATTCAAATATAGTCTCAAAAAGTCGCGTTCGTTCATTAAGATTGATTAAGTTTTACTTATCACACGGTTCCTAATTGGTCACCCGTGATTATTTTTATTGATATTTTCATGGGTTGATATTTTCACGGGTTGATATTTCACAGGAAATTTGTAACTATATACTTTATTAATTATTTCATAGATTTACATTATTTGTTAAAACTATTGCTTTTGAATATTAAAGGTTACATTAGAAAAAGTACAATTATTAAATATAGGTGTTCGAGAAGAATTATTATCTATAGAATTAGGGGAGATTTCTTGTAAGGGATATTTTAATTGGTTTTTGGTGTTATCAGTAATATTAATTAAAGTATTTATTGTGAAAGATTTTTGTTCTTCATTAATTTTTTTGTAAGCCCTAACACCTTCAACACTTTTGTGTCCTGTCAATTCCATAATTGCTTGTTCAGGAACATTATTATCTTGTAAATATTGAGCAGCAGTTTTACGACCCGAATGATTGGAAAGAACATCAAAAGAAATATCAATTTGTGTTTGTCGTCCAATATCTTGCATGAATTTACTTAATTTATTTTTTCCTATATGATTTGATTTATACCATATACTAGTCGCTAGCCAATTGGAATTAGGTTGTAAATAAAAACTAGATTCTTCATAAATAGGACGTTTTGACAAATATAATTTTATATCAGAATATGATCCGGAATCAGCAGGTATGGTAATAATATGAGCACTACCATTATGAAGTCCACGTTGATTATTTTTGGAAGTGTAACGAGAAAATTTTAATCCACAATTATCAAATTTAAATTGATCAATTTTAATATTATAGTGTTCACCACCACGCATTGCAAATAGAATTGAAATAAGAAAAAATACTCGGTACAAAAGATTTTCAGGTTCTTCACAATTCATTCTTGGATGTTGTAAAATTTGTTGCACTTGTTCAGTATTTAAAGCTAATGAGCCAGTTACTTCTCCTAATCCACGTTCTTGTAAGTCTTGCATTCTGCCATGTAAAACATTAATTAAATCTGGAAACATATATTTGTCATGTAAATTAATATGAGAGATAGGAGAATGAATACGAAGATAACGGTCAATAGCATCAACTGCTTGTTTAATTGAATTAGCCTTATATTCTTTTCCATCATTTTTTTTCATAATTGAAATATATTCCACAAGTTCCTTTTCAAGTTGTTTTATATCTGATAATTCGGATAATGGAATCAGATATCCATAAGCTTTTCGAAAATCATTGAATTTTTTTATCCAGTTTTTTGTAGATCTTTCAGTATTGAGTACTTTGGATTTTTCACGAAAATAATCGACCTTTTGTTTTACATCTTCTTGAAAATCTTTGTCTGCAACTTTATGCTCATTTAATAAGATTAATGCAGATTCAAAAGTCAAAGAATTGGACTTCTTTTTATCCATAAAAAAATAAAAAAAAGAAAAACTATAAATAATTTTTATAATTTTTTTTTATTTAAAATATTGATTAATTAAAAGTTTACTGAATTTGTTAAAAGTCTTTTTGCGCCATGAAAATAGTTTAAAAAATTAAAAAGAAATCACGGGTGTTAGGTCCCGTGAGATAAATTAGTTATTTCACGGTATAACCGGGTATATCCTAATTTTCACGGCTTTGCCGTGAAAATTAATGATATCCCCGATTTCCCGTGAAATAACTATTACATATATAATCTAATAGGATATAATTTTCCGTTTTAGCAAAATGCATGTTGTTTACTATTACATCAATCAGGTGAAACTAACGTAATTGAATACTTTTTAAGTTTTGACATTAGAAATCGTGAGATTCTAAAAAGTTATTTTATTCATATATTTAATAAAATAATTTATTTTTTTGTTACTCTTACTTGAAATATAGCAAATAATTTAGTTAAAGTGTCAAGTGGGACCGACACGAAATATGGGCAATAATATATTTAAATTTTTTTTTAAATATTTTTTTTTAAATATCCATAAACCGTATAAAATAATAATAGTTTATAGTTTACTTCTCAAGTATTTGGAATTCTATTGTATTATTCTTTTGTCAAATTTCAAATTAGTATATTTTTATTGTATTAAAATTTTTTTTTGCGAGAACTATTTACCTATCCACTTAAACAAATACCATTAACCATCAATATTTTGGAGAAATGAATGTTAGTATAAATGTAATGATTATTATCAATGTTAAAACCATTTTTTTCATAATTAGTATTGTGCAATATTGCTGAAAAATAATTAATAAATTTATCAATGTTATAAAAGATAATAATATGCATTACTGATTGTGCATATTCAAAATTCTAAAAATATAGAGTTACATTATTATCTTTTCATAATTATTTTGCTGAAGCTGTTGTTGAGGATTTTGTTGTAGCTCTTGTTGTTGAAGGTTTTTGTTATGTAATTTCTCATAAAAAATAAAGAAATTATTTTTATTTAATATAAAGAATTAAAAAATTAATATATTTAAAATTTTTATATAAAAAAATAATATTAA
>PQFF01000027.1:112864-241885 GCA_003547095.1 Diversispora epigaea | reverse complement strand
GTCCAATATCTTGCATGAATTTACTTAATTTATTTTTTCCTATATGATTTGATTTATACCATATACTAGTCGCTAGCCAATTGGAATTAGGTTGTAAATAAAAACTAGATTCTTCATAAATAGGACGTTTTGACAAATATAATTTTATATCAGAATATGATCCGGAATCAGCAGGTATGGTAATAATATGAGCACTACCATTATGAAGTCCACGTTGATTATTTTTGGAAGTGTAACGAGAAAATTTTAATCCACAATTATCAAATTTAAATTGATCAATTTTAATATTATAGTGTTCACCACCACGCATTGCAAATAGAATTGAAATAAGAAAAAATACTCGGTACAAAAGATTTTCAGGTTCTTCACAATTCATTCTTGGATGTTGTAAAATTTGTTGCACTTGTTCAGTATTTAAAGCTAATGAGCCAGTTACTTCTCCTAATCCACGTTCTTGTAAGTCTTGCATTCTGCCATGTAAAACATTAATTAAATCTGGAAACATATATTTGTCATGTAAATTAATATGAGAGATAGGAGAATGAATACGAAGATAACGGTCAATAGCATCAACTGCTTGTTTAATTGAATTAGCCTTATATTCTTTTCCATCATTTTTTTTCATAATTGAAATATATTCCACAAGTTCCTTTTCAAGTTGTTTTATATCTGATAATTCGGATAATGGAATCAGATATCCATAAGCTTTTCGAAAATCATTGAATTTTTTTATCCAGTTTTTTGTAGATCTTTCAGTATTGAGTACTTTGGATTTTTCACGAAAATAATCGACCTTTTGTTTTACATCTTCTTGAAAATCTTTGTCTGCAACTTTATGCTCATTTAATAAGATTAATGCAGATTCAAAAGTCAAAGAATTGGACTTCTTTTTATCCATAAAAAAATAAAAAAAAGAAAAACTATAAATAATTTTTATAATTTTTTTTTATTTAAAATATTGATTAATTAAAAGTTTACTGAATTTGTTAAAAGTCTTTTTGCGCCATGAAAATAGTTTAAAAAATTAAAAAGAAATCACGGGTGTTAGGTCCCGTGAGATAAATTAGTTATTTCACGGTATAACCGGGTATATCCTAATTTTCACGGCTTTGCCGTGAAAATTAATGATATCCCCGATTTCCCGTGAAATAACTATTACATATATAATCTAATAGGATATAATTTTCCGTTTTAGCAAAATGCATGTTGTTTACTATTACATCAATCAGGTGAAACTAACGTAATTGAATACTTTTTAAGTTTTGACATTAGAAATCGTGAGATTCTAAAAAGTTATTTTATTCATATATTTAATAAAATAATTTATTTTTTTGTTACTCTTACTTGAAATATAGCAAATAATTTAGTTAAAGTGTCAAGTGGGACCGACACGAAATATGGGCAATAATATATTTAAATTTTTTTTTAAATATTTTTTTTTAAATATCCATAAACCGTATAAAATAATAATAGTTTATAGTTTACTTCTCAAGTATTTGGAATTCTATTGTATTATTCTTTTGTCAAATTTCAAATTAGTATATTTTTATTGTATTAAAATTTTTTTTTGCGAGAACTATTTACCTATCCACTTAAACAAATACCATTAACCATCAATATTTTGGAGAAATGAATGTTAGTATAAATGTAATGATTATTATCAATGTTAAAACCATTTTTTTCATAATTAGTATTGTGCAATATTGCTGAAAAATAATTAATAAATTTATCAATGTTATAAAAGATAATAATATGCATTACTGATTGTGCATATTCAAAATTCTAAAAATATAGAGTTACATTATTATCTTTTCATAATTATTTTGCTGAAGCTGTTGTTGAGGATTTTGTTGTAGCTCTTGTTGTTGAAGGTTTTTGTTATGTAATTTCTCATAAAAAATAAAGAAATTATTTTTATTTAATATAAAGAATTAAAAAATTAATATATTTAAAATTTTTATATAAAAAAATAATATTAATACAACCAATTTAATTAATTTAATTACAATTCTACAATTCTAGAAACTATATATTATATGTCTGATGTAATTGATACGAACAATAACAATAAGAATTATTGAATGCATAAATTTTATTTTGTCTGATGTAATTAATCATATCTGAACTTTATTATCTGAAAAAAATCTGATGTAATTAATCATATCTTATGTCTTATGATATCTTATATATAGTCAATATTAAATTAAAATCGAAACTCCACACGATTCACATTATTTCTTTGACCAATCAATATTTTGAAAGCAGATTAACACTTTTTTCGAAACAATAAAAGATAATCAGAGCTATGCCATATAGGTAAAATAATAGAAAATTTTCAAAAAAGAGCGTTAAAATTTTCCATTTTAATCTGTGGCAAAAACTGACTAACAATTATTTATTTCTTCTATTATAGTTATTTTAGCTATTCTAAAAAATATATATTGTTTTACAGTAATGAGTCAAAAACAAAATTTACAAGTATTCCTATACATTATTTCACTACTATATTTTAATCGGATCAATATAATTAAATATATTACGGAGTAAGTATTTTATAAATTTTTAAAATAGATAAAATTTTTTTTAAGACTGATCGAACTATTATATTTTGAGAATAATTGGAAATGGTCATATGATTCTTTGGAATCTAAAATTTATCTATATAAGTAGGTTTTTTTCTTCTTTTTTTTCTGAAATTCAAAAATGTCTCAAATTACTACCTTCTTGTTAATCTTAACGGCAATTTCCCAATATTTTACCATATATTTTGCTAATATTAGCATTTTTACAAAAGAAGTTATTTCTATTGCAGCATTAATTATTTGTGCTGCAATTCTGGTATCAATTTTGAAAACTACTACTACAAATGTCAGTGCGGAAAGAAATTTTTCTGCAAAAATTTCTAGCAATGCAAGTAGTATCTATGGAGATGCTCTTGGATTTACAAGCATTGACACTTCGTCTGGTAATGTCTTTGAACCCAACTTCCAGAACGAGAATTCAACAACATCTGACAATCTTGATTGGTGTACACCTGAAAATTTACATAAATCTCTTATCATCCAACAAAACACCAATCCTGAAGAAATTTTCGGAAGGGTTCCTCCATTAGACATTGAAAAAATGTTATATGGTAAGTTAATTAAATTAATTATTAAAAATTTAAAATAAAGTTAAATCTAAAATTGTTATATTTTTTATATATTTTATAGATACTTTTGGCAAACAGTGTTCTCTTTTGCCACGCACCAGCTCTGCAAAATGGTCCAGCACTAGCAATAGTTTTAATTCTCAAGATATGTTGGCCGAATTTTTTGGACCCAAAAATAAAATTACGCACAACGGCAACGTTTCTAATGATACAGATTTAGTAACTTTTGATACTTCTGAATGGTATGTTTAATAAATAATAAATTATTTATATTCTTTATAATCATTAAATAAGTGACTAAAGNTGTTACACTTTTTATACCCTTTTAATACAATAGATATGTTGGCAGCATCGCATTTTATAACTATAACGCAAAAAAAAATATCAATTTTTATATTTTTTCATTTATTTTATATATTTTTGCTTAATTAATAAAAGCTAATTTTTAGTAAAAATGAGTATTTTTTGTATATTGATTTTGTATATTGTTTTGTGGATTAAAATTTAATTCATTTAAAAATAGGTTCGAAAAGAATTAATGAACATAGTTGCATATCAAAGTTTTTTTATTTACAATATATTTGTTTATTATCGTTTTTAACATTTTATAAGATTATTATCTAAAATTAAAACATTCATCATTCATCATTACAGGTCCAATTATTTGATAATAGATGCATTTAGAAATTTTCTTAGGATTGATTTTAAACTTTAATTAATAGATAAATATTTACTGAATATTATATATATATATATCATAAAAATGAGTTTAAATGCACATACACCTATACCAAAAATACAAGAAGCAATATAACATGCTTTACAATATTTTGATAAATTGATAAGTGAAAACAATGCAATAGATAAAATAATTCATTCAATTTATAATTATTTTGAGCATAAGATATATAATTTATTTACAATATTTATTGTGGTTTTAGTGAAACAAAAGAATTCAATATTAAAATCAAAAAAAAATTTAGTAATTATTACATTATTGAAAAAAATTATATTGTATACATATTGCAAGTATTTAAATATTTAAAATAAATAATTAATAATCAATAAATATATTGCGAATAAAATGGAATTTTGCACGTGATTTCGAAATAATAATGAAGAATAATTCGCGAAATGTATTACTTTGCAAATTTTTTTTTCTTTTTTAACTATCCTTGTGCTATCACCTATATCTGATGTGAATATTATTCTTCTTCTTAAGTTCATTACGATATCTATGAGCTGCCGTGTGACTTTTTTTTTTGCGTCCTCATATGCGCCACTATAGAATTAAGATAAATAAAAATTATGATCCAAAAATTTTGCAAATTTTTAAAACTTTTTTAACCTATGCAATTTATAATTTTAATAATAATACTTCATAACTGCAATCACTATATTTTGACAAATTAACACACTTACTAGTATTAATGTATAATAATTCTTTTTATGATAAATAAACTAATTAAGAGTTACGAAAAAATCTTATTAATTTTTTATTTTTTAATCTCTGTCAATTTGAGTATGGATTTTTTATTTATGAGTACATTAGTAAAAAAAATGAATGAAAATATTTTCTTATAATTTAATATATTAACTAAATTCTCTGATCATGCCCTCATTAATCGTAAAAACACCATATGGTACCATGGAGTATAGATCTATTAAAAGTTAAAAAAAATACATATATTAATAATTATTTATTTTGATACTTCTAATTTAAAATAATTTTTTAAAATTTTATTTCGATATATAATAAATATCCTAAATATTAAATATTTTTTCATTGAAAATAATCCCAAGAATTTTTGTTGACATAAATTCTTTTATTTATTGGATCTTAACTATATTACTCAAAAAAGGTTACTAATACTAATACAATGTATTTATTTGGTATTGTAAAAAAGAAGTTATTAATAATAATGTAATTAAAACAGTTGATATAATTTAATTTGTTAAATATTTGAAGTGACACTTATATATCAAATTTAAAATAAATTTATATTTTGAATTTTTTGATCTGCATTTAAAAATGCAAGTTGTTTTCATTATAATTCGAATTATAATTAATTTCTATAGTTAGGGGACAACATTTTCAATAAGTTCAACAGTCTTTATGAATTTTTGGATGATACTCATTTAAAAAGGCTATTGTTAGTTCCGAATCATTATAAATTATATTGTACTTGCCTCAGAAATAATTTTCTTTTTCTCTTTTTTTTTGCTATTTACTACAATACTTACAATTTTATAAAATATATAAAAGAAATCCTGCTAGCAGGGTACTGCATTTTTTACTGAGAGAGGCACCTCAGATACTTTATTTTGGGCAGAGTAGTATAACTCTGATTCTCTATTATTTGGGCAGAGTGAGATAACACTGATTCTCTCTAATAATGGAGGGAGATGCTCCAACAGTATATGTAAGAGTATTCCTTATATATGATAGATTATAGAAAATTTGAAATCATTATGGGATTGCTTATCTAGCCAATCACCTCGTCCATGTATTACTAATCATTATTCATGTGATTTGCACATCACTTTNTTTTGAATTTTTTGATCTGCATTTAAAAATGCAAGTTGTTTTCATTATAATTCGAATTATAATTAATTTCTATAGTTAGGGGACAACATTTTCAATAAGTTCAACAGTCTTTATGAATTTTTGGATGATACTCATTTAAAAAGGCTATTGTTAGTTCCGAATCATTATAAATTATATTGTACTTGCCTCAGAAATAATTTTCTTTTTCTCTTTTTTTTTGCTATTTACTACAATACTTACAATTTTATAAAATATATAAAAGAAATCCTGCTAGCAGGGTACTGCATTTTTTACTGAGAGAGGCACCTCAGATACTTTATTTTGGGCAGAGTAGTATAACTCTGATTCTCTATTATTTGGGCAGAGTGAGATAACACTGATTCTCTCTAATAATGGAGGGAGATGCTCCAACAGTATATGTAAGAGTATTCCTTATATATGATAGATTATAGAAAATTTGAAATCATTATGGGATTGCTTATCTAGCCAATCACCTCGTCCATGTATTACTAATCATTATTCATGTGATTTGCACATCACTTTTTTATGTATGCTTATGTTTATTAATATGAATCATCAAAAAGTGAAAATTAATAATTATTTATGAACAGTGCTTTACATACGCTTCTCTTCTCTTTATTATATTAAAAATTTCAAAATGTGAACTTAACATAATTGTTAGCCCATTTATTATTATATTTTATAACATATTTATTTCATTACAAAGAAAAGATAAATAAAATGTGTAAGTGAAGTAGATCAAGTAAATTAAAATAATAAATATGGATAAAAAAAATTTAAACCAATTAAATTTTGATACACTTATATATATATATGTTTAATGCAAATAAGGAAGATTAAGATTTAAAACTTTACATTGAAATGTACGCGAACTATATTTAATGAATTTAAATGATACAATATTTGCCTCCATGTATTGGATTTTTAACTGAATAGAAGAATTAATCAGCTTTTCAGTCGTAATCATTCAACAATCTTTCTTTTATGAAATTATTTATACTATGTACTATTGTTTTTTTTAAAAGTAAACGTAAATTTATTTAATAGGTGGTTAAAAGTGCAAAAAATAAATTTAAATAGTATAGTTTAACAAGCAATAAATAATGTCCCAAAAAGTGATTAGTCAGAAGTGATTAAATGAAATATTATTTATGATGAAACATTTGGTTTAATCATAATTTTAATATTATTTTTTCACATACTTTAGTATTCATCAATTCATCTTGAAATAGGATGATCGATAACGTTCAATGTGTCTTTATCGATTTTAATAATAGACACAACCTAAAATACAGTAAAAAGGAAAAACATAAAATTATTATTTATTGGATTACATAATTAATATGTCTCTTTTTAATATGTTCTGTTTTAAAATAAATAATTTTATAAATCACACCTCAAAAAGTCTATATTTTTGTAAAATAGAAATACAAAATGAATTGACTTGTGCTTATATTATACTAAAAAAATGTAAATTTAGTTATATATGTATGTGACAAAAACTTTTAAATTTTTTTTTGCTCACATAAATTATACACTGAAGTTAGTTAGACGAGACGTTGGAGCTAGGTGGTTTGACTATAATAATTATTGTTATATCAGCTGATAAGCAGGTACTTTTAGAATCAAGATAAACAAATAAAATAATTTTTAAATTATAGAAACAAAAATTTATTTATTAAATTTACTATATTTTTTGGATTGCGTCTTGCCAATAAATATTATATTGTAACATCCCAATTTTTATTAATGAAATTATCTAGTTCTTAAGAAAAAACACGAAATAATTAAAAAAGTTGTTATCAATAACACAAGGGTTTAGAAAAAATTTTAACAACCAATTAAGTGGAATAATACTATAACATATTTATTATGTGTTTTAATTATTAATCAATTTTATTATGATTTTGATTTTGGATATTATTGTCATATTCGAATTTTACATCATTAAATAATTTAAGATTACAAGAGAAAGAAGAATAAAGGTATTTGAATGACTAGTAAAGTATTTAAAAGATGTTAATTTATATTCGCAAAAAATGAATTATTTTCGTAAATAAAATCACATTAAAGTTTTATCTTTGATTACGTAAGTTAAGTTCAAAAAAAATATTGTTGATCAAGTATAAATAATGTATTAATTAAATTTTCGTGTGATAGATCAGATCTAATATTCCAATATTAAATTAAAAAATACTTTATCACATTTCGTCTTTCATTTAAATAAATTTAGAGAACAATCACTGCCCAAAAGCCAATTTTTTTTTATCTTATTTTTTTTAACCTTTGTATTTTTCTTGCACTTTATACGTAACTACAATTATAATGCATATAAATATAAATTTTAGTTTATCCATGCTTTGAACTACCATCAATGACTGTAGTTTTTTTTGATTCTCTCTTAATCATATTAATTTATAAAATAAAAATTGATAAAGTATACATAGATAACGAATTATATAAAATTCTATTTTACAGTTTCTTAAGGAAAATGAATCAAACTTTGAGACTATGGTTGAGTAATTAATTATGGTATTAATGGATCAAGACGTGATGTGTTGTACATTTTTGGAAACAAAGAATTACGTTTATACAATAATAATTAAATATGAATTTTCGACATGCTTTTATTACCTTGACGCATTTCTTGTTTTGTTAATGTCACCATAAATTGTTGAATTTCTTATATACGCCATTATTTCTTTGATATTTTATCATTTTATTTCAGTTTCACACTAAATTACGTTACTCATTGTTTCGAATTTTTAACTTACATGCTGAAAATTCTCAAAACAGCAATATACATTCCATCTCATTTGCAAATGAATTTGAAAGTTCTATTTATAAATAAAATAAAGGCTATAGCTAAATATTAAAAGAGACGTTAAACTATTTTATTAATTATTTCTTCCAATAATTTATTTGCATCCATATTTCCATTTTCTTTTGCTTTATTTAACCAGTATATGGCTTTTACAGTATCTTTTCCAGTTCCATATCCTTCATAAAAACATCTACCAATACAGTATTGGGAAGTAATATGATCATTTTCTGCAGCTTTTTTAAACCATTCGAATGCTTTCACTTCATCTTGATCAATTCCATTACCATTTTCATAGCAAAGTCCTAAGTTATATTGTGCAAAGGAATATTCTTTTTCAGCAGCTTTCAAAATCCATTTAAACGCTTCTTTGAGATCTTTATCCACACCTATACCAGTAAAATAACTACATCCAATATTATTCATTGCAAGGATGTTTCCAGAAAGAGCCGATTTCATAAACCATCGAAATGATTCAGAATCATCCACAGCAGTTCCTATCCCATTTTGATGATAATAACCAACCATACGTTGTCCCACAAGACACCCTTCTTCAGCAAACTTTAAATATAATTCAAATGCTTTTTTTACTTTTTTTTCAACCCCATAGCCAAATCCATAACACATTGCAACAAATCCTGAAGCTCTAATGGATCCATCATTAGCAATTTTAGAATAAATCTTAAATGCCTCTTTCTTATTTTTTTTAACACCTAGACCGTCTAAATGCATACCGGCAAGATAGATGAATCCAATTTCTCTGTTATTTTCATGTAATTTTCTTAATGATACGGAATTTGGTGAGGTATTATTCATATCAATTATTTCATTAGCAGCTAAACTAAAGAATTTGAATGCCATTTTGTGATCAACAATAGTTCCAATTCCATAATTATAAAAGAATCCTATTAAGCTAGTTAACTTATAATGAGAATGAGATTGATCACTTATCATTTCATATAGAATTTCAACGGGATTCTTGTTGTGTTCTCTAATATAATTTTTGACTAAAATTGGATGAATTCTTCGATCCTGTTTTATATATATATCAATGAAAAATTCAAATAAATCCTTAATAAACATAATGACTTCGTCCCCAACATCAACAAAAGTTGGATCAGATTTAACTTCTAATTCTTTTTGCCTTAACAGAATAATTTTATATTTAATTAATAATTGGGAAATTAATGCATATAGAATATTAAAAAAAAATGCAACTTACTTATTTGATATTTCTGATTTGCCAGAAATAACTTCATCGGTGACGTTGTAAGATTGTAACTGGGGAGTTTTAGTTTCAACACTTTCACAAGGAATAATGATTTCAGAAAGATTTTTAACTACTTGGGAAATATCTGGTCGTGAATTTCCATTATGTTTCCAGCAATCTGTCAAAAATATTGCTATAATATTAACAAATTATTATGAATATTACATAAATGATTTTAATAAATTATTTTAAATTTATACCAGTATATATTTCTTTGTATTTAGGAGGTGTTCCTTGTATAATCATCTCTCTTTTTCCTTTGACAATATTATTTAATAAATCTATATTTGATGAGGGTTCCATTTCGAAAGGAGAATTACCACTTGAAATTTCCCAGAGAATGATTCCCAGACTGAAAATATCCGAGCTCTTATTTTTACCAATTGCGCCGAAAATTTCCAAATATTGAGGGTCTATATATTGGATTGGGCCAAGAGTATTTTGAAGAAATTTTAAAGATTCAGGTATAATTTTTATTAACCCAAAGACATTTAATTTAATGTTTCCATTCTGAACAAGAATATTTTCCGAGTTCTAATTAAATAATAAAAATAAATTAGAAATAATTCATACGTCGAATATGAATATTTGAAAGAATGATTACCAACTTTCCGTGAATAATTTCAGAGGAATGTAAATACATCAAAACATTGGCAATCTGTTTCGCTAGATTTAATTTTGTATTCCAATCCATTTTTTGGAAATTCATTTTTAAATATTGANTCCATTATGTTTCCAGCAATCTGTCAAAAATATTGCTATAATATTAACAAATTATTATGAATATTACATAAATGATTTTAATAAATTATTTTAAATTTATACCAGTATATATTTCTTTGTATTTAGGAGGTGTTCCTTGTATAATCATCTCTCTTTTTCCTTTGACAATATTATTTAATAAATCTATATTTGATGAGGGTTCCATTTCGAAAGGAGAATTACCACTTGAAATTTCCCAGAGAATGATTCCCAGACTGAAAATATCCGAGCTCTTATTTTTACCAATTGCGCCGAAAATTTCCAAATATTGAGGGTCTATATATTGGATTGGGCCAAGAGTATTTTGAAGAAATTTTAAAGATTCAGGTATAATTTTTATTAACCCAAAGACATTTAATTTAATGTTTCCATTCTGAACAAGAATATTTTCCGAGTTCTAATTAAATAATAAAAATAAATTAGAAATAATTCATACGTCGAATATGAATATTTGAAAGAATGATTACCAACTTTCCGTGAATAATTTCAGAGGAATGTAAATACATCAAAACATTGGCAATCTGTTTCGCTAGATTTAATTTTGTATTCCAATCCATTTTTTGGAAATTCATTTTTAAATATTGACGAAGAGATCCATTATTGGAATATTCAAGAATAATCATATAATTATTGGCATTCTCTATAAAAAAAATAAGAAATAAAATAAATAAGCGGGTAATTAATATTAAGAATAATTTTTAAATATTTTTACCTTGCTTAGTAATACCATAAAATTTAAGAATATTATCATGAATTTCCAATTTTCGATATCGTTTAATCTTTTCCATTAAAAATGTAAAAATATTAATAGTAAATTCAAATAATAGAATAAAGAATTAAATTTAACTCACTTCATTAATCAAATTGTCAAGTGTGAATTTATTATTTAAATAAACACATTTAAGAGCAATAGTTTTTTGAGAAATTTTAAAAATGGCTTCATAAATATTTCCACTAATTAATTTTACATTTTCAAATTCGGAATATTAATAAAATGGAATATTTTCTTTTTGAAGAGTATCTTCGATAATTAAATTATCCATCCAAGTCTCCCATTCTTTTGTATCTTCATGTTCATTTGGTTTATCTTGCGACATGATTATTTACAAATTTAATTAATTTAATTAATTTAATTGCTACGATTATTGAATATACCAATTTTATACATGTATCATAAGTTACACCGCGTACAAATAAATGAAACTGTTTATAGTAGATGTGCAAATGTAGCACAAAAAGATTACTTTAATAGGATAAAAAAAAGAAAAATATTTTCACATACAGCAATACAATATAGGATAGTTTGAAATGTGTGATTATAGAAAGGGTGACAATCCATGTTTTAACATGTGATCGCCATACATAAAAGAATATACGAGCTTCATGACAACAATTAATTGAATTTCCTGATTTTTTTTTTAGGTTCATAATGAGGTAAATATTTTAATTAATATTTAAATTTAAATTCAAACTATCATATAACGTTTTAACTATAAATTAAAAATGTTTATATTATTCCATAATTGTTTATCAAGAATTTTTTTATATGTCTTAATTTTATCTATAACATCCGAACTTGGAACGCGAAAATAACGGATAAGCGGTAAACATTGTTGTACGGTTGTTTTTAAAGTCATAAAATTTTCGTCAGACCATTCTTCCAATTTCTCGGGTAAAGTAGGATTTCAAGAAGTTCCTCACTTAATTAAATAATCCAAAATTTCCGATTCTTTCATCTGTAGGTCATCTCGATTTAAAATTGATGCTAAAACATATTCAGGAAGAGAAGTTTGAAAATGAGATTTGGATATTTCGCAATAATATCATCACAAAATTTTTCCAAATTTTGAAATTTGTTATGTTTAAAAATTGAATGATAAACAAAGACTAAATGAGTTTTCATCCAAGAAGCTTTGGGTTTAATAAAGAAATTTTCTAATTTCTCGGATAATTCTTCAAACTCCAATTTATTAGCAGCCATCATCAATTTTCGGTATCAATAATTCCGGCGTAGATATATCTATTTAAAATTATTCAAATTTTAATTTAATATTTCATAATATAGTATATTAAAACGTATTAATTAAATTAAAACGCAGATTATTAAAGCTTTACCCGAGAATATTTTCAAATATTTGAGAAGAAATATTCGGTTTAATAATAGTTTTAATATTATTTTTACCATCATTGGGAGCAGTATTTGTTAATTCTTTATTAAAATAAGATGGACGATAACGTAAGACAGCTGAGTGCGCAGTGAAGGTTTCTTTATTTGGTTCTTGACCAACTTCGATGATAAAATTGTATTCTTCCTTATCATTAAGGAGTTCTGAAAAGTCTTGAGATAACTTTAATAAAAATTTAATTGTCATTTTAAAATAACTTTTTTTTAGAATTTAAATTTCTTTTGTTGATTTTAGAAAGTTCCGAGGAAAAACTTTATTATATCAGGTTTTTATATCGTTACATCCGTATAAACCTTCTCTGGTAATAAATTGTCAAATGCTAGTGTAGTTCTATTCAGTGACCTACGTATGTATGATAAGATTGTTAAGTTTCTTGTTTCGTATCGTGTTATTAAAGTGCAGGTAGAGTAGTATCATGCCTTCGTATTACCAAAGCATGCTCGAGTAAAAATTAATTTAATATAATTAATTCAGTAATTGTATAGGTTAATTTTATAATAATATTAAATATTAAAAATAATTAATATAATCAATTTAGTAATAGTATAGGTATAATTAATTTAATAATGATATTAAATTTAATAATTTTAAAAAAATAAAAAAAAATACATAATTAAATTGTCTAATAAATGATATTGAAGGTCATTGGAAAGAAACTCTGCCTGAACTCAAAACATTAAATACTAAATAAAATAAAATAAAAATATGATTGACAATTAAACCAAAGCATGAAATTATTTTTACTTTTATTTTTGATACTGAAAAATCTCCGGTACAAATCATGAGAATTATAGTTTTAAACTGAATTGAATAAATAAATTCAAAGTTTGATAATCATTTTATATCATATTTTTTCATGTAAAATAGTTGCAATTTGATTTTTAAATTCTAATTTACGAAAATTAAGGCTAATTTAAATTACATGGAATAAAAAAAAACCACAGTAGCGATTATCTAACAACAGAATTTCATTAGTATGATCAAATAATAAATTTATATTAGATATAATCTACATCATATATCAGATATATGGACAAACGAATTTGTTTGTTTTTTAAATTACGATAATTAAATACATGTATACTTCTCCTTCAATCTCTTTAATTGATTGCAAATCCTTCAATTTATCTTCTTCGTAATGAGATTTAGCATCTGATTGTCTAACAATTTCAAATTAGCATCTATACTTTGCCTTCAATCTCTTTAATTGATTGTAAACCTTTACTCAATTTAGCTTCCTCATGATGAGCTTTGGAATTTGTTTTGTATAGGTCTTTTTAATTGATTACTGACTTTCGTTCAATTTAGCTCACCCATGATTAGCTTTTACATCTGCTTTTTCTCACCATCATTATGTGAAAGAGGTGCAAAATGAAACCAAGCAAGTGAAAGTAGAATTACTTGTACTAACGCATCAATAGCTGAAAGATAACTAGACGATAAATCAGTTATGGCTTTTTGAAAATTATCAATTGCAAACTTCTCTTTTATATTTTTTTGGCAATATAGTTATATAATTAGTGCGGCTACATAAATAAATAAAGAATAATAATAATAAATAAATAAATAATAATGAATAATTAAATAATAATAAATAATAATGGATAAATAAAATATAATAAAATAATCAAATTAAATATACCATCTCTAAATTCTATGTGAGATATAATACGAATAACTGATCATCGAATAATTAAGTGGTTCGGAATATGAAATTCAAGTATTTCTTCCATATCCTTTCGGAAATCGAAAAATGAATATTGTTGAAGTTTTATACTTTGTTTTCTTTCACATAATTCTTTTATGAACAGAGGAAGATTTGCTTGCTGTATAAATATTAAAATAATTCTCATTATTATTATTATCATCATCATCATCATTATTATTACAAATTCTCATTAACTATATACTTACAATGTAGGTCCGGGATTACAATCTTCAGGACTTTAATTTAAATGTATAGTATAAATGTACAGTATAAATTTTAGTAGGATGCACAATATAGATGCATCTAATAAAAATATTATACGACATTATATTAAACACAAATATTAAAAGTATGTTCATCCTTAAATAAAAATGTCGTTGACAATTCAAATAGAGTTTCTGCATGTCTATATTAACTAGTTAAATTTCCTGGTAAATAATCTTGCGACGCGACGGATTATTGGATTACTGGTGTAAGGTGGAAGTATAATAATAATAATAATAATAATAATAACAATAATAATAATATAATAATAATAATAATTAAAATAATAAGTATAAATAAATAATTGAAATAAAATAGACAAATAAATGAAATAAAATAGACAAATAAAAATACTCACTTTATCGTATTCAACAATAATTGTTCACCATAAAGAAATAAACCTGAAGAAGTTTCTAATTAGAATTGAACATATTGTTGAGATGTTCAATAAATCCAAAAGAAATAATAGTATACCAAATTTTGAATGAGATTTAGTTGGCACATCATTAAACGTGAATTNTTATGAACAGAGGAAGATTTGCTTGCTGTATAAATATTAAAATAATTCTCATTATTATTATTATCATCATCATCATCATTATTATTACAAATTCTCATTAACTATATACTTACAATGTAGGTCCGGGATTACAATCTTCAGGACTTTAATTTAAATGTATAGTATAAATGTACAGTATAAATTTTAGTAGGATGCACAATATAGATGCATCTAATAAAAATATTATACGACATTATATTAAACACAAATATTAAAAGTATGTTCATCCTTAAATAAAAATGTCGTTGACAATTCAAATAGAGTTTCTGCATGTCTATATTAACTAGTTAAATTTCCTGGTAAATAATCTTGCGACGCGACGGATTATTGGATTACTGGTGTAAGGTGGAAGTATAATAATAATAATAATAATAATAATAACAATAATAATAATATAATAATAATAATAATTAAAATAATAAGTATAAATAAATAATTGAAATAAAATAGACAAATAAATGAAATAAAATAGACAAATAAAAATACTCACTTTATCGTATTCAACAATAATTGTTCACCATAAAGAAATAAACCTGAAGAAGTTTCTAATTAGAATTGAACATATTGTTGAGATGTTCAATAAATCCAAAAGAAATAATAGTATACCAAATTTTGAATGAGATTTAGTTGGCACATCATTAAACGTGAATTGATATTAGGTAAAAATTCAATAATTCTTTAACTCCATTTATTATGATCATGGGTAAATAAGAGATTCGAAAATTTAATGATGAGGGTATTGTCTATGAATAAGTGAATGAAGTAAACTATATCTCAAATCTGGTATTCCGGGAATATCTTTAGAATTAATTATTCATCCTCCTCGTCCTTCTCCCATACTTCAATCTGAAAACTTTTCAATCATTCCATCTTCATCTTCATCTTCATCTTCTGCCATTATTCTGCCATTATTGATTGTTTTTTGATCTCCACCATAATTTAATAATTTAGTTTTGTACAAACCATAAGACATAAATTACGATATATTGTATAATGTGGTTGTATAATATCAGTAGTTGATTATGAAATTAAAGCATTCATAAATTGTGATATTTCCAATATTTCCAATAATATTATTACTACTTACACTATTTCCTATGTTTCCATCCCTTTCAATTAAAACATCATCCAATAAAACTATATAACTAATTCTAATATAGTTTATCACACGAAATCAAGTAATTTCCATATTCTTGCCTTTAGATTCGGATATAACCTTGGATCTAAAAATAATTCATAAAAATCCGAAGACTTTGTCTTATTAAATTAGAATAAAAAGTAAAAAAAAAAACTTTTACTTAATGTCTAGGTACTCTACTTTTGTTTGTGAATGAGAATGAAGGTACCTAAAACAATAAAAAGGTAATTGATATTGAAATTTTGTTTTGTAAACGATTCTACTAGTCACTAACTTCAGATTTGTGGCGAAGTAAAAGAAATCTCAATTTATTGAAGTAGATGAAATTCGCGATCAATGAAAACATTCCTTTTTGTATAAAAATTATCGTTGTGTAACTAGAGGCGCAGCTGATTATCAGGTTAATTGCTAGCCAATCATCGTATACACCAGTCAGGTTACTTTCTAACTGCAATATACTGCTTATCTATTTTTATCATTTATATTATAAGTTATTCGTTTCCAAAAATATTATGGGATTGTGGATCATTACATATACATATATATCTTGAGTAGGTACGTGATCACGATTTACATAATTTGTAGATTCTCAACAATTACATGGTCAATATGATAAGAAACATGATTTATACAATTTAATTCAGGCCTTTGCTTTCTTCTAAATGTATGAAAAAATAAAAGCTTGAATGGTTTAGTTAATAAATTTATTTGAATAAAAAAACAAATTTATTTATTAGTGTTTAAAAGTTCTTTCATGTATTTGTTCGAAATAATACTTATTGAATATAGGAATATTACACACACGATCAGATAAAATAATCAAATAAAAAATAGTTACAATATATCATTACCTAAACCATCATTCTAATTTTTCTATTACTTTTAAAATGAAATTGACAATTCGCGTCATACTGTGTTTTCACGAATTTCAGTTATTATTAATTTAGTGAACTATTTTTATTAACACTAAAATCTACACCCAAAACATTTGTGAAAATAATATGGGATAAATTTTCATTGATATACGAAGAATTATTCATTTATATAAAGAATTACATAAGTATCTGGTCTTTGATTAAATTAACTTAATTATTATTATTGAAGTTGTCTTTGAAATTTGATGATTTGTTATAATTTATATCAATCTTGGCCGTTATAATTATAGTAGCTTAATTATATATCATTTAATTATCGATTTTATGTATCATATATTTCCATTTCTTCGATTGATCATCTTTAATAAAGTTTTTGTGTAACTTTTTATATACTGTTAATTGCTAAACCCAATTGATTTTATTTTGTAATTTTTATTATTGAAATTTTATTTATTATTTTAATTACCATAAGTTAATTCTTGAATTCAAAGCAAAACTAAACAATTAAATTACTTAAACCCAATGTTGACTTCAGAATTTAAAAAACTGGACAGATTGCATAATAGTGTGGCGAAATAAATTGGTAATCAGGTGAAATGTCACGGGGGATAACATTTTGTGACACTAGATGAACTTTCAGGTGATTGTCATCCTTGTACGAGGATGAAGGATGAGAAATGCTGTACAAGGATGAAGGATATCGTACGAGGATGAAGGATATCATGCGAGGATGAAGGATGACGCACAAAGGATGAAGTATGAAGTACAAAGATGAAGTGTAAACAAAAGAGAAAGTATAAATACGACTGTTGTCGGAAGCAAGTTAGTAGTTAGTTAGTGAGAAGTTAGAATATAATAGTTAATTAATTAATTAGACATAATTCAGAATAATTCGAAATACTTTAATAAATATTATATAGAAAAGTAAACTTCATTCAGGAACAGGAAAGATACGTCACGCTGTAATATTTCTGTTGTTAAATGATACTTTGCTTTTAAAACTTTATATTTTATATTTTAATAAACTTATACTTTGTGTCGTAATATTGCGAAATATTATTAAATATTGTTTGATACTGCGTTACTACTTTTACTCCACCTTACTCACTGTGCCTTCATGATTAATTTGGTTATTATTTGATTATTATTATTATTTATTATATATTTATTATCTGTTTCGAGATAGGCAAGTTTAGATCGATTGATTGCTTGACCTACTGGCAGATAGAGCATATTATTATTTGTNAGGATGACGCACAAAGGATGAAGTATGAAGTACAAAGATGAAGTGTAAACAAAAGAGAAAGTATAAATACGACTGTTGTCGGAAGCAAGTTAGTAGTTAGTTAGTGAGAAGTTAGAATATAATAGTTAATTAATTAATTAGACATAATTCAGAATAATTCGAAATACTTTAATAAATATTATATAGAAAAGTAAACTTCATTCAGGAACAGGAAAGATACGTCACGCTGTAATATTTCTGTTGTTAAATGATACTTTGCTTTTAAAACTTTATATTTTATATTTTAATAAACTTATACTTTGTGTCGTAATATTGCGAAATATTATTAAATATTGTTTGATACTGCGTTACTACTTTTACTCCACCTTACTCACTGTGCCTTCATGATTAATTTGGTTATTATTTGATTATTATTATTATTTATTATATATTTATTATCTGTTTCGAGATAGGCAAGTTTAGATCGATTGATTGCTTGACCTACTGGCAGATAGAGCATATTATTATTTGTTTGTGTGATGCAAACTGTGAGGCTGATTTGAGAAATTGTTCGAAATACTCTGCACTCCTGTGACAATAGCATAGAAATTTTTAAAGTTTCTATTGAAGGATTAAGATGATTGATGAAGCTGAAGAAGATGCAGGTATTGAATAACAAAGCTAAAATGAGCTCGGAAGAGGACAATCGAAATTAAATAACAATCTCAATTAATGATAACAAATAATGACATCAAAGTAGCGAGAATATGATAATCTCAGTAACTGGTAATAAAAGGATTATACTTAGTATTTGTAAGTGATTAAAATTTATATGATATTTATTGATATTGATATTTGAAAGTATAAAAAATAATATAAAGAGAAAATAAACGAAAATATAAAAAATATAAACTAAAATTAAATGCAGATTAAAAAAAATATAAAATTAAAATGACTACACAGTTACAAAATTAACTCAGTATTCGTCATGATCAGTTTCTTTCCTCCCACTTCCTCTTCTTAATAGGAACTGCTGAAATTTGTGGGATCTTCATTTCCACCGCTTTCATCACTTCCATTGCTTCAATCAGAGGCTTATAAAAAAGCAAATAAATATAAATTATTGCATTTTTTTTAAATATGATAGTGATTAAATAAATTATATATTTACTTACTCGAAGAATTTCATCTACTTTTCCCAAGACCTTTTCTTTTGTCTCCTTTATTTTCTCACCCTCACCTACACCTTTACCTTTTTCTCTTTTTCTTTTCTTAATGAGAACTTCCGAAATCGGAGGTGGCATATCAAAGGTCATTTTATTTTGCCTTGAATTAAATAAAGGCTTTAAAATAAAGTAAATTCATAAATTTCTTATCTTTGTTAACATAACATAAAATAACAATAAAACAATTGTACAAACAATTACCCAAAGAATTTTATTAGCCTTTTCGACCGCACTTCTTTTTTTCTCATTTATTCTTTTTTGGACTTCTTTAGATCTCTTAATGATAATTCTTTTTTTAGGAACTTCAGATTCTTCTGATCGCCTTTTCTTAAAGCGAACTTCTGAAATTGGAGGCGGCATATCAAAGGTCACTTTATTTTGCCTTGAATTAAATAAAGGCTTTAAAATAAAGTAAATTAATAAATTTCTTATCTTTTATTTAACATAAAATAACAACAAAACAATTATAATTATTATAATAAATTTACCTGAAGAATTTCGGTAGCTTTATTGACCACCCTTCTCTTCTCCTCATTTATTCTTTCCTGAATATTCTTAGATCTCTTAATAATTTTTGAGATGATAAAAGAGTGATGATGATAGATCATTATCAATAAATATACATATTAGTAATGGTGCGTTGTCTGAAATGGATTTATTAAAAACAAGTGAATTAAGGAAAAGTCTTTTCCAACATGTTTCATTATTTAAATCATTTTATAAAGTGAGCAAAAATTCTGAAAACGATTAAGAGATTACAAATAATTATACCACCACTATTTTCTATTCTAATGTCCTTACTTTGAATCTATCAGTTAATATCTTTACCTTTGAATCTATTAGTAAATTATTCTGGCTTGAACTAATTTAGAATTCTTTAAAGATAAAACTTTGAATTTTTGTAAATTAAACTCAATTCTTACAATCTTTTTTTTGTGTAATATTCAATGTAATTTAATAGTAGTTGTGGTGTCCATATTAATGTTGGAGATGAAGAATAAAAAAAAGAAAAAATTGATATACGTTTATTTCATATTATTAAAATTTATCAGAATCATTTTGTGTATGAATACATGTGTAATAATACAAAGATATTTGTAAATAATAGTATAAATATGCATACCCATGCTAAAGAATAAATATATAAAACTACAAATCAAACAAATACTTATAAAATTTAATATAAAATTTTTCAAAGTATAGAATTTGTATTATAGATTAAATATTTACTTTTAAAATTTTCATAGAAATCCTTTCATTTGATGAAAATTATTAATGAAGCTTCTTCTTATACATTTCAGTTTCTATTATTTAATAATTATAAAAATAAACATTTAATATATATCAATCTATTCATTAATTTTAACTAAAAATGCCAAATGTTCTATGAATTTTATTTAGATTTGAACGTGTTCCTTCTCATGATGTTGATGTGCAAATCATATGAATGATTGATTGTAGACAAGACACTTGACAATATATGGACGAGGTGATTGGCTTGATGATCATCAATCCCATAATATTACACAAATCTCTATAACCTATCATATTTAAGGAATACTCTTACATATACTGTTGGAGCATCTCCCTCCATTATTAGAGAGAATCAGTGTTATCTCACTCTGCCCAAATAATAGAGAATCAGAGTTGTATCACTCTGCCCAAAAAAANATATTCTTAGATCTCTTAATAATTTTTGAGATGATAAAAGAGTGATGATGATAGATCATTATCAATAAATATACATATTAGTAATGGTGCGTTGTCTGAAATGGATTTATTAAAAACAAGTGAATTAAGGAAAAGTCTTTTCCAACATGTTTCATTATTTAAATCATTTTATAAAGTGAGCAAAAATTCTGAAAACGATTAAGAGATTACAAATAATTATACCACCACTATTTTCTATTCTAATGTCCTTACTTTGAATCTATCAGTTAATATCTTTACCTTTGAATCTATTAGTAAATTATTCTGGCTTGAACTAATTTAGAATTCTTTAAAGATAAAACTTTGAATTTTTGTAAATTAAACTCAATTCTTACAATCTTTTTTTTGTGTAATATTCAATGTAATTTAATAGTAGTTGTGGTGTCCATATTAATGTTGGAGATGAAGAATAAAAAAAAGAAAAAATTGATATACGTTTATTTCATATTATTAAAATTTATCAGAATCATTTTGTGTATGAATACATGTGTAATAATACAAAGATATTTGTAAATAATAGTATAAATATGCATACCCATGCTAAAGAATAAATATATAAAACTACAAATCAAACAAATACTTATAAAATTTAATATAAAATTTTTCAAAGTATAGAATTTGTATTATAGATTAAATATTTACTTTTAAAATTTTCATAGAAATCCTTTCATTTGATGAAAATTATTAATGAAGCTTCTTCTTATACATTTCAGTTTCTATTATTTAATAATTATAAAAATAAACATTTAATATATATCAATCTATTCATTAATTTTAACTAAAAATGCCAAATGTTCTATGAATTTTATTTAGATTTGAACGTGTTCCTTCTCATGATGTTGATGTGCAAATCATATGAATGATTGATTGTAGACAAGACACTTGACAATATATGGACGAGGTGATTGGCTTGATGATCATCAATCCCATAATATTACACAAATCTCTATAACCTATCATATTTAAGGAATACTCTTACATATACTGTTGGAGCATCTCCCTCCATTATTAGAGAGAATCAGTGTTATCTCACTCTGCCCAAATAATAGAGAATCAGAGTTGTATCACTCTGCCCAAAAAAAATATCTGAGGTGCCTCTCTCAGTAAAAAATGCAGTACCCTGCTTGCAGGATTTCTTTTATATATTTATATTTTATTAAATTATAATCATTAGTAGATAGCGAAAAAAAAAATTAAATAAATGAAAACCAAAAAAAAAAACAGATATTACAAATTCAAATGATTTTTTAGTTTATTTTATTTATTAAATAATTATCCATAATGAAATCGCTAAGAACCACATTTATTCTACTTTTATATTTCTCTCTTTTCAAAAATAAATTATTTTGTGTATAAGTCAAAATAAAGAATTATTATTAAAATAAGATAAAGAATATTAGATAGTTTATCACATTAATTCTGGATATATAAATTTTATAGGCAAACTCAATATACATTAATTTTCATTAATATTGGTAATTATGTTTTGTCTGAAATAAATTTGTTAAAAACAAGTGATCGAAGTCTGGAAAATCTTTTTCAGCTTATTTAACATATCTAGCATTAAATCATCCTGTAAAGTGAGCACAATTTTTGAAAGTAACCGAAATTATAAATAATTATACCATCATTATTTCTTTATCTTTAAATCTATCAGTTAATTGTTCTTATATATTCGTATGCATCATTGGTTTGAACCATTCTTTCTTGAGACCTTGTTTTATAATAATAAATTTATTTATTTCTATGTTGTTTAGGTAATTTTTATCTATTTATTTGATTGATTTAATTTATTTAATTTTATATTAAGCATATTAATTTTTTTAACATTATAAAATCTGAACATTAAGAATATTAATTTTTTTGTAACATTNAGTTTATCACATTAATTCTGGATATATAAATTTTATAGGCAAACTCAATATACATTAATTTTCATTAATATTGGTAATTATGTTTTGTCTGAAATAAATTTGTTAAAAACAAGTGATCGAAGTCTGGAAAATCTTTTTCAGCTTATTTAACATATCTAGCATTAAATCATCCTGTAAAGTGAGCACAATTTTTGAAAGTAACCGAAATTATAAATAATTATACCATCATTATTTCTTTATCTTTAAATCTATCAGTTAATTGTTCTTATATATTCGTATGCATCATTGGTTTGAACCATTCTTTCTTGAGACCTTGTTTTATAATAATAAATTTATTTATTTCTATGTTGTTTAGGTAATTTTTATCTATTTATTTGATTGATTTAATTTATTTAATTTTATATTAAGCATATTAATTTTTTTAACATTATAAAATCTGAACATTAAGAATATTAATTTTTTTGTAACATTATAAAATCTGAACATTAAGTATATATGAATTCTTCATCCCATTTTTACAAATTCAATTAGCTCAGCTATACTAAAAGTGTTAAAATTTAATATTTCAACGATGTACCATTATTGAATCATGTTTTTTAATGTTAAATATAAAATTAATTATTGTAACAACATACAAAAAATTTCAAAAAAATAATAAAAATTGATGTCAAATTTTTATTTATATTTTAAATCTTTGAAAATATCGTATCTGACATTTTTTTTCAATAATTATTCATAATATAATAAAAACATTAAGAAATAAAAAAAAAAAAGAGAATAGCCTAATCTCTTAACAAAAGAATAATCCAAAAAATTTCAATTCAATTTCCATCATATAAAATAAAAAAAACACCATCTTTTTTTTAAAGAAAAATTAAATCTGCAAAATATAATAGTAGTAATAATATAATATTGATTAGTCACTAAATTTAATATTTCATAATGTACTGTACAACAAAAAGGTAAAAAAACATAGATATATCCTGCACATTTGTCATTATTCAATTTAATTTTTTCCATACAAGTATTTAAATTTGACAATATTTCTCATTAATATATATATATACTTAAAATTCAAACACTAACAAAAAAATAGTAGAATATTTGTATTTTGACAATATAATTGATCTGGGTATTTTTTTTTGTTCTAAATGCAAAATATAAATAAAAATACAATTAAATTTATTCTTTTCGTTATTCATTATCAATTTACATGCAAGTTTTACACATTTTAGAATCCCTTTTTTGTTCTTGAATTCTGATTGGCTAAATCAAATAATTCTAGAAAATCGAATAACTAATCACCAGGATTTTCAAATGATAATATTGTAGAATTTATATTGCAATTGTAAAATCAAGTTAATGAATTACGATAAGGCTAACAAATCAAATCAATAAATCCAATCTTTGAATCATGAAAAATTTTTTATTGATGACACCAAAAAAGAAAAAAGTGGCTGACACAAAGTTATACTTTGTTACAATCACATTATCTTGCCTCAAAAAATCATGACCTCAGAAATTTTAAAAGTATGATGTAATAATGACATTAATAAAAAGTCACTTCATTTTTAAAATCAAAAGTTTTTTACCGAAATAAAAGTTCTACAAATCCTTAATTAAATTCTTAAAAATGGAAAACACTCACTTTTTGCTTAATGGTATAATTAGTATTATTATATCTATCTATTTTTTTTTGTTGAATAAATCTTATAACTTTTTGTGTCAAACATATAGAACTTTCGTCTCTCAGTCCAAACCAAACATTTTGCAACGAAAGTTTCTCCTTTATGAATGAGCTCAAAATACAAGACACTGTAAGTGATGATGAAATCAGAAATCAAGCAACAAAAGTGAGCAGACAATAATTATACTATATTTTGTTCAATATATAATTAATTTCAATAGTAAAAATAATATTGAACATCCACAATTAATCAAAGTTTATTATTCAATTTTAATGTCACAAAAGAGAAATAGGGAAGAATATGAAGGTGGAGAAGAAGGTGAGGGATCAAGAAAAAGAAGTCATAAAGAAGATGGAGAAGATGAAGAGGCTGAGAAAATAAAACGTGAAAAAAAACGGGAATCGGATAGAAAATCAGGTAATTTAATATTAATTTTACTTAATATGATAATATGCATATTTTATATTGTTTTAATGAAATATTTTATTGAATTAAACTACTAGCTTTGAGATACCGAAATAAAAAAAAGAACGAAGCTGAAAAATTGAAACAAAAAGTAAACGATTTGGAGGAAAAAAATAAGCTCCTCAAAAACAAAGTGAATGAGCTCTCCAAAGAATTTTTGGAGCTTAGAGACTTTGTAATGCTACATATTATTTGTTATCATATGTAATTTTCTTTATTTTTTTTCTTATTATATGTTATTATATGTTACAATTTAATAAAATTCAAATTTCTGTGAATATATATGTCAGTACCTTTTACTAATGTATTAGAATAATATTACAAAGATTTTAAATAAATAATTACTTCCAAAAATACATTGTAAATTGATTTATTTTCCTCACATCTCATTGATAGATTCGTTATTTGTTAAATAATTATGAACAAAAATAAATAATATTAATGATTAATTTTAAACAATACATTGTTCCGATTGTTATATTCGTTGCTTTTCTGAAATTTCTAGAATGTAAACTTATTAATGCCATAAACTTTGCTCCCATGATTGATCATTGTTAATGGAATCTTTTCATCAATATTTGTCATACACTAAATAAACTTATAATTTTCACAATTTCATACAATCACCACTATAAGAAAAATTATTAATCGCTAATAAGAAGAATAATATATGTACAATATTGATATTCTGATAATTTAGAGGACCCATATTCTGTAAACTGGGCATAGGCTCTTATACTATACACCCTCCATCCGTCACTACATTATCTTCAAATGAAGGTGGTGGTAGTGGAAGATCTGAACTCAGGGATGAAGAATAATTGGGATCTGCTAGGGTGAGGTTTGGTTTTGAAATTACAAATAAAGCACCTTGGTCTAACCACTGTTCAAGAAATTCTTTATATTTTTCGGGATCTATAAGATCTATCAATTCTCTTGGGTCCTTTATTTTCATTTCAAAGGATGAAGCAGCGACTGTAGCTGTGGACGCTAAATTTCCTATAGCACCTTTACCCTATGTAACATTATTTTAAATTATATAAGTATAAAATATTATAATCATATTATCCGATCGTTATGAATACATACCATCCTGTTTCTAAAGTTTCAGTTTTGACTACTAAGCCAAATTTCACCTTCATTAGCTTTATCAGCCGCAACGCAATACAATAAGAACATCTGGGTGTTCCAATTTAAAATTGCAATAATTGGTAAACTACCCGGCGTAACACGTCTTTTACAACCGATAGAAGATCTATATCCTTTTTTGAGACATTGTTCTAAAACCAAATCAGCAAGAATTAAATCTTCTTCAGCTGTTGTACAGGCGTACCATCCAATTTTTCCTTCTACATTCTTGGCAGGAACAACATCATCTGGAGATGGTTACAATGCAACAAGGGAATCACCAGCAATACCACCGAATTCTGTAGCCATATTGAAATAGTAAAACGAGCGTCACATGAAAAATATATTAATCCAGGGCAGTATATTCCACAGCGCATTCAAAAGCAACAGTGTTTCATTTAAGCTCTCCAAGAACATGTAAAACTGTATCTTTTCTTCCAATACCGAAACGAAATTTTCCTACAAATCTAATTTTGACGGTTTCGGAAACTTTAAAACAAATCTCACCAGTTACTAAAGCCATAACAACATCTGCAGCCCTGAGTCCTACAACGAATGACCGAATTTATTGGTCATAGTTTCAGATGATCATAACTGACGGATTCTTATTATGGGTTTATGTCTCTGGTGATCTTTATTAAAATATAAATAATAATTAGAGATATCAATCAATAGTAATCATTATTTTCAAATCTTTGATGAAGTGAATTAATTGTTCTAGTAAATTTTGATCAACATCTTATTTGTTTTCTTTAATAAAAATGAAATAGTGATGTCATCATCATTGTCCAAAGCATAGTAGAGATTATTTATAATTTTGCAACGAACCTGCAATGTCCATTACAATGTATTTTTGAAGGTAATTATTTATTTAAAATCTTTGAAATATTATGATAGAAATTGGGAATATCAGTATTCTAGTACATTGGTAAAAGGTAATAACATATATATTCTGGAAATTTGAATTTTATTAAATTGTAACATATAATAAACAAAAAAAATAAAGTAAATTACAAATGGTAACAAATAATGTGGATCATAACAAAGTCTCTAAGCTCCAAAAATTCTTTGGAGAGCTCATTTACTTTGTTTTTGAGGAGCTTATTTTTTTCCTCCAAATCGTTTACTTTTTGATTTAATTTTTCGGCTTCACTCTTTTTTTTGTTTCGATATTTCAAAGCTATTAATTTAAATTAATAAAATTTTTCATTAGAACAATATAAATATGCATATTATCATATTAATTTCAGTTTAATATTAAAATTACCCAATTTTCTATCTGATTCTCTTTTTCGTTTTATTTTCTCTAATTCCTCTTCACCTTTTCCATTTTCTTTTCGTCTTCTTTTTCTTGACCCTTCACCTTCTCCACCTTCTTCTTTACCTTTTACTTCACCTTCTTCTCCTTCATCTCCACCTTCAAGTTTTTCCCTATTTCTCTTTTGTGGCTTTGAAATTGAATAATAATCTTTGATTAATTATGGGCGTGCAATATTCTTTGTAATAATAAAACAAGTTATATATTATATGAAATATATTGTATAATCATTATTTGCTCACTTTGTTTGCTTGATTTCTGATTTCGAAATCACTTACACTGTCTTGTATGGTAAGGTCATTAAAAAAGGAAAAACTTTCATTACAAAACGTTGGTTCCGGACTGAGAGCTGAAAGTTCTAAATATGTTTGATGCATTTAGTTATAAGAAATATTTAACAAAAGAAATATGCTAACATAATAATAATAATTATACACTACCATGATTAAACAAAAAGTGAGTATTTTCCATTTTTTAAGATTTTTTGTTGAGGAATTGTTACGATCTTTTTTTCACTAAAAAATTTATAGATCTTTATTCATGACTCATCATTACGTCAATATCTTACGATCGATAAATTCTAGAAGATTTTTAGATTACTAGATTTTCTAGCATCATATCATTTGGCCAATCACAATTTAAGATTCGAATTCCAGTTTTCATTTTCAAAAGTATAGTTTAGAAGATAATCAAAGGAATTTATAATGAATAATGAAAAGAATGAATTTTATTTATATATTGCATTTGGAACAAAACAAATATCCAATAGTTAGAAATATATAAAAAGTAAGTATATTTTTATTATTTTCGATGTTTAAATGATACAAAAGATATGATATTTTTTGTTGTTTTTATATAAGCAAAACTCACGATTTCAAAATTCCAACAGTCATTTTTGTCTGTCTTTTTGCTTTTTCATTTGGTTGCTTGTTTAATTACTTGTTTCTTATTATTATTACTATCATTTAATGTGATGTTTCTTTATAACAAAATATTACTTATATATTTATTATTTTTTTGAGTGAGGCTTTGATCATGTGACACCATACGATCTTGGGAACTCGAAATTCTCTTAGTCATTTTTATTCTTTATTTTATTTTTGAATATTATTGAGAAATAATATAAATATTAGAAATACTAACTTTAATTTTCTCTTGCATATATTTTCTTCATTTACTTTAACAAACTGATGGATTGGTAAGTAATTTTTAACCGAAATCGAAGATTTGTTTGTTATACTATTTGATTAACAATACTTTCGTATTAAATTATTTAGTTAAAATTTATTTTTAATAATAATTTTCTTCATTTAACAACTGTTCAAAGAATTCATCACGTTCATATTGGGGAATCAAACATTTATCGCAAAGAGTAACCAATCGTGAAGTAAACTACAAAAAATGCAATAAATCGTGATAAATAAAAAACAAATAATGATAAATATTAATAATACCTCTTCAACAGCCTTTTGAATAATAGCTCATATAATTTCTTTTTGAACTTAAGATTTAAATAAAATATTATAAATTAAATAAATTAACAATAGAACATACTTTCTCCAAAGTAAATTTTTTCCTCCACGAGAATTTTCAATTCCCCATATAAATGTTTTACATCTCAAAGTTTCCCTTTCGAACTTGATAAGGATTTCTCTAAATCCAGTTGATCAGAACTTAATCGTAATCCCGTGGGTAGATCCATTTAGTTTGCAGTTAGTTTGGGATCAACTAAATCATCTGACCAATCATCATCATCTCCTCATTCCACTACTCTTGATATTATTCAAGTTATTCTCCCAATTTTTGATGTTCTTTTATAATGCTTCAAACAGTTCTTTGGAATCACTCGTATTAGCTAATAAACAAATCATTCATTTATCCATCTTATCTTGTGGAGTGTATGTAACATATTCCAATAATGATGAAGTTGAATTGCAATAATTAAATGTATCTTCGTATCAGAAAACTTCTATACGGTTGTAATATTATTTATTACTTGATGTTAACTCAATTCGATATCAAAAAAAATAGAAATATATTTGAATAGTAATATAAACTTGCAGATTTCTCATAAAATAGAGGAAAGATGTACGATCTTAGATTTTCACAAAAAAATTAAAGTAAATCTCTCCATTTCAAAATGTGAAAGGTATAAAATTTTGCAATTTGAATCTAAAAGATACGAAAATTCATAATATAAGTTTCATACATTAAATTTCATTTATTTTAAATGTTAAAATCAAATGGAATATCATGTATGAGTCAATAAAAAATATATATTTCAAGAGAAAGAAAGAGAAGATCTCACATTTCCATGACAACTAAATGAACAAGTAATCAACCGAACACTCAGCAGTAACAAAACATTCACCAAAAGGAATACAAATAACAAAAACCAAAATCTCTCAAAATTAAACAAGGACACCTGAGGAAAAGATAAGACAAAATGACTTCACCTTTTACAAGCCTCTTCTTACTTCCTCTCTCCTTTTTTGCTATCATCATATTCAACCCTGCTCTCACTTTCCAACTCCCTATTATTTTTAAAAACATAAACAAACATAAAGAGAATAATATTTACTTCACTGCACGTCTAATATCTTTCAAATCATCAACTGCTGCTTTTTTTCTCTCCTCCTCTTCTTTTTTTGCCAACCTCTCAACTTAATTTTAGCATCAACTTCCTTTAAATATTAAAAAATACTTCATAGTAAGGAAGTTATATCTTTTTAAAAAAAATATATATTAATCTTACCCTTTTCATTAGTTTCTCTCCCACACCTACATCAGGAAGTTTTTTTAACCGTAAGATTACGTAAAATTACGATACCTACGTAAATTTATGTAATTTTTTTCGTAATTATATGGAGCGTAATATTTTACACAATATTTTTCACAAAATTTTACATAAAATATTACAATCCGTAAATTTACATAATATTTTTGCAAAATATTGCATAAATTTACGATCTGTATAAATTTACGTAATATTTTTCGCAAAATTTTACGAAAAATTTACGATCCGTACAATATTTTTCGCAAAATTTTACGAAAAATTTACGATCCGTACAATATTTTTCGCAAAATTTTACGAAAAATATTACGTAAATTTATGCAATATTTTGCGAAAATATTACGTAAATTTACGGATCGTAATATTTTACGTAAAATTTTGCGAAAAATATTGCGTAAAATATTACGCTCCGTATAATTACGAAAAAAATTACATAAATTTACGTGGGTATCGTAATCTTACGTAATCTTACGGTCAAAAAAACTTCCTGATGTAAAAAAAATTGAATTTTAATTAAAAAATAAACTTTTATAAAAAAAAATGAATAAAGAAAGAAAGCAACATGTGAGTACACTTACCTTCAACACATTATTCTTTTCCTGTAGACTCATACAACAACATCAGTAAATTTTTTTAAACGTAAGCCTTCGAAGTCCTTTACTCCGATAACCTTCGAATACCTCCAACATAAACGTAATATTTACGAAGGTTATTGGTACCGAAAACCTTCATTTTTATTAATAAAATGTAATACTCCGGAGGTTATTGATATCGATAACCTTCAATAACCTTCACTTTATCATAATAAACGTAATATTTGCGAAGGTTATTGGTCCGATAACCTTCAATAACCTTTGAAAACGAAATTATTACAATAACCTCCGACATAAAAAATTTTCTGATGAAAATATATGATTTTTTTTTTTAACTTTATCTACTACTATGCTATACGTGATAATTATAAATTAGAATAGGTGTAATATNTTACGAAAAAAATTACATAAATTTACGTGGGTATCGTAATCTTACGTAATCTTACGGTCAAAAAAACTTCCTGATGTAAAAAAAATTGAATTTTAATTAAAAAATAAACTTTTATAAAAAAAAATGAATAAAGAAAGAAAGCAACATGTGAGTACACTTACCTTCAACACATTATTCTTTTCCTGTAGACTCATACAACAACATCAGTAAATTTTTTTAAACGTAAGCCTTCGAAGTCCTTTACTCCGATAACCTTCGAATACCTCCAACATAAACGTAATATTTACGAAGGTTATTGGTACCGAAAACCTTCATTTTTATTAATAAAATGTAATACTCCGGAGGTTATTGATATCGATAACCTTCAATAACCTTCACTTTATCATAATAAACGTAATATTTGCGAAGGTTATTGGTCCGATAACCTTCAATAACCTTTGAAAACGAAATTATTACAATAACCTCCGACATAAAAAATTTTCTGATGAAAATATATGATTTTTTTTTTTAACTTTATCTACTACTATGCTATACGTGATAATTATAAATTAGAATAGGTGTAATATTCTCCAATGGTGTAGTGATTATATGCTATGCTTGCTTTAAACATATGATCGATGATCAAAGCTTTTACTTTATAAAATTTTTTTGTTAACAAAATTATTATCTAAAGATTAATATAAAAATATTAAAAATACTAACAAAATATAACTCAACATAACTAAATATATCATATTTTATATCAAATTGAATTCCATATTATTCAATAACTTTAAAATGGTCATCACCCATTATTTCCAATGCAAATAATGCATTTCTTATAGTTTCTATACGTAATCTCTTAAGCTTTTTATTTCTCCTCATTTACAACACCCTTCAATAAATCTCTTAACTATCCATGGTTTATCATAGTCCATTATAATTTTAATAACTTCAAGTGATTCTGGTACATTCTCAACAATTTAAAAAAATACTAATTCATTATAAAATATTGACACTAGGCATAGAATGAATGAATGAAAATTCATTTGAACACGTATTAATTAATTTATTTTCGATCTAAATTGGATCAACAAGATTTTCTCCATTTTTCTTACAAGAACTTTGAAAGTGGTGACGTGATAGGGTAACCCAAATTCAATTATTTTCTGCAATTGATGGATATTAATATTAAGAATATATGTGATGTGGAAATCAATAAATCGATAAAATAAATAAATAAATAATAATTTTACCACGATTAAATGTATTTCCAACATCCATCGATAAATCTTGACACATTTAGCATATAATTCTTGTAGACGAAATACCTGTGAAAGTAATTTAGATATTTCGTCAGCAGATTCAACCTTAAACCAATGACTAATAAATAAAAAATACAAAAAGTTAAATCTCAAAAATCAACCAATTGTGCAGTACACTATAAAAAAATAGAAATAAATAATAAATAAAAAATAAATATTTAAATAATAATCAATAGAAAATAAATAATAAATAAATAATAAATAAATAAAAAAAATAAATATTAATAAATAACAATAAATGATAAATAATAATAAATAACAAAATTATCTTTTCAATGGCTTTTTGAATAATAGCTCAGATAATTTCTCTTAAACGTTCAAACTCAAGATTGAACTGAAATCTAATAAATAAATTATTGACAATAAATAAAATTAATAATAAATAAATTAATTAATTAATTAACAATAGAACATACTTTCTCTAAACACTCTTCATCCAAATTATCATCACAAAGTTTAATTCTTTCTTCCATAGGGTTTTCAATTCCTATATAAATATTTGACTCTTCCGATAATCATTTTTAAATGATTTTACTTTCCTTTTTAAAATTTCCAATTGATCAAAACTTAAACTTAATGAAATCCTTGATTCATGAATTCTTGAATTTGTCGAGTTGGTTGGGGATCAACTAAATCACCTGATTACATCATCATCATCTCCTCCGACCTTATTATTCAAGTTATTCTCATGATTTTTTTGATGGTCTCTTGTAATGTTGCAAAAAGTTCTTTGGAATCACTCTTATTAGTGAATAAAAAACTATTCCTTTATCTATCTCATCTTATAAATTTTTTAAGGCAAAAAAATGCTTTGATCACTTTTTGTCACTTGGAAACTAAATTAAAAAACAAAAAAGTGTAAAGTGTAAGAAATATAAATATAATGCAAGAACATAAAACATTATCATTTTTGCTAAGGAATAAACATGAGCTTTAAACATGAGCATAACATAAGAACATTAAGTATAAGCCAAGCATGAGCTTAAGCATTAACAGAGTACTTCCAAGAATCAATTTCTATGTTTTTTACGAAGGAAGACATAACCAAATCCTTATATAGAATCAGTAGACCTTCAACATAGAAACTTCTTCAAGGTTTCCACAAAAAATGAGATGTGAAATGTAGATATATAATATAAATATTTTTTCACTTACTCTGTTTGCAACTACGTATTATGTTTTTTTAGGTCTTGATTATTATTCATCACTCAGGAACTAAGTTTAGGTGAATCCTTATTCCAGAGTTTTGGGTTCAAGGAAATAAAATAAAAGAATAAAATAATTTATTAAAAGGAAGAAAGATTTGTAAGGCAATTATGTAATAAAAGAAAATAATGAAAATTCTTACCTAAAAATAATCCACGAGATCCTGAAAACTACTCAAAAAAAAAAAACTGAAATTAGAAAAAATACTTTTAGAATAATTAATAACAAATAAATTTTTTATAAAAAAAAATAAAACATGAATAAAATGAATTAAAAAAAAGAACATAAATATTTTAAAAATTGTAAAATAAAAATAAAACCTAACCTAATAAGAGTATTCTGAATGGTTGAAGAAAATGATTATTAAATATTTCTCAATCTATAAAAATCAAATTCCGAAAAAAAGTTAGATACTTCTGTACAAGAATGAAAATCCATGTGAAAATTATTAAATAAAAAAAAAATACCTAGTGAGAGTGTTATGGAAGTTCCAAAAAAAATTGGCTATTATTATCTGTTAAAAAGAAATTTATTAGTATATACTCAACAATAAAAAAAATTGTAAGTAGAAATCAAAAATTGTTTGAGAAAATTGCTAAAATAGAAATCGTTAGTAATGGAAATAATAATAAAAAACTAAAATCATCAGAAATAAAATAGAAAATTATTATATTTATGAAAGAAATCATACTAAAAAGTGAATCATTAATAAGCTGTTAGTCCAATTAAATAGAAATAAGAAATAGAAGTGTTAACAGCAAATAAAAATGTTGGGATAAAATTTCTGTATAGTAGAAACAAGAATTAGCAACAATAATGAAGAATTATTCATTATTATAAATAAAATATAAATAAAATAATTAGTAAAAGAAATGCAGAAATAAATCATAAAATAATTTTTTATTGATAGAAAATAATTGATAAAATCGTGATAATAGGAACTGTTAATAAAAAAAAAAGTTAATCATTATTGATACACGAAAAGATTGCGATTAAAAAAGATGGTTGTGCTTTACTATATAGGCCATACTTACTTTAGAGAACTCCAAAATCACCCTGAGGATTGGAATATATAGAATATTTTTTTTTGCTCCATCTAATAAATGAAATCGAAAGAAATGATGTAATTTTTAAAAAATGTTATATTACTCAAACATTGCTGTAATTTAAACTTTTGAAATATTATATAATTCATACCATTCCATTATCTTGACAGATTGTAATTGTAAGTATTAGATCCAAAAGGGACATGAACCGGTAGTCCTTGCAATTTTTTTTGTCTCTCAAATTCCATGATCCTTCATGTGGAATAGCGTTGATGTTGGAAGGTGTAAGCTGGTACCTCAAAAAAATATAAGAATTATTTTTTAAAATTGGTTATATTATATATAATAAAAAATGTAAAATTGAACCAGAAATAATTACCACGGTCATCCATATTATTGGAAATAATCTATCCAGATTGTTAGATGCATTCGTTACCATGATAATTAAGAATATCCGCATCTTGCTTGATCTTGTTAATTCGCAAATGATAATAATATTAGCTATCTTATTTCTTATGTTTGCAAATATGTTGCTGTACCTATTTAAATCGGAATTATATTTATTTTAATATCAAATAAAATAAAATAAAGTGATCATATTCATAAATTTATAAATATATTTTATTTTTATTATACCTTGATTGCTTCACAAACTTCCAACGTTGATTATAAGTTTTAACAAANTTCATACCATTCCATTATCTTGACAGATTGTAATTGTAAGTATTAGATCCAAAAGGGACATGAACCGGTAGTCCTTGCAATTTTTTTTGTCTCTCAAATTCCATGATCCTTCATGTGGAATAGCGTTGATGTTGGAAGGTGTAAGCTGGTACCTCAAAAAAATATAAGAATTATTTTTTAAAATTGGTTATATTATATATAATAAAAAATGTAAAATTGAACCAGAAATAATTACCACGGTCATCCATATTATTGGAAATAATCTATCCAGATTGTTAGATGCATTCGTTACCATGATAATTAAGAATATCCGCATCTTGCTTGATCTTGTTAATTCGCAAATGATAATAATATTAGCTATCTTATTTCTTATGTTTGCAAATATGTTGCTGTACCTATTTAAATCGGAATTATATTTATTTTAATATCAAATAAAATAAAATAAAGTGATCATATTCATAAATTTATAAATATATTTTATTTTTATTATACCTTGATTGCTTCACAAACTTCCAACGTTGATTATAAGTTTTAACAAATAATCTGTAATATTCAAAGTATTATAAAATTTAGCTTGATTTGCTGGTGTTGCAGTAATCTTGTTAATCTGGATCAGCTTCTCCTTGATAAATGATCTTGATCAGCTTCTCCTCAATAAATGATCTTTATCAATTATTCTTCATAGAAAGTTTGATGACTGAACTATTCTTCCCACTTCATTGAATATAATAAGAAATCGTCTGTAAGAAGTTTGATGACTGAAATATTCCCACCCAGTATTGTACATTTTATATGTCCCTGGATGTTTTTATTGTCCCAATGTCCCATGTCTCACTGTCTCTACTCTTAATGGGCTTATAAAGATATATTGAAAATTTATAAATATATATAAAAATCAATTCTAAATAACTTTAATTAATAACTAAAATAAGTTTTATAATGAAATATTTTATTCTTTACGTTCCAATATTGTCCCAAGATGTCCCATGACAATACTGTTCCCACTATCATTGAAAATGGAGAGTTAAAAGTTTTCTTTCCCTAAATCTTTCTGTTAAATATTAAAGGCACATCAGGAGTAATAACCATGATATATATGATGTTACTTCAAAAGAATTGAAATGAAAGTAAATATTCCTTTAACCAAACATCCTCTTTGAAAGAAGGTTTGCACGATCACATGACCATGGTAATTCTCGAAAAATAATTGAAAGTTTTGCTAGAGAATACTAATAAATACCATGCTAAACGATAAAAATAATATTGTGAAATGAATTAGCAAGCTAACAAATAAGCAAAAAAGCAACAAGGGAGAAAAAAGTGACACACTGAAATCTTTGAAATCGGGAGGTTCTTTTATGTAAAAATCACAATAATATCATTTAAAAATTACTACTTTCATACTAACTAATATCTTTTAAATGATAAAAACAGAGAAATACAATATAGAGACCTACTTTTAATATTCAGCAATCAAAGTTATTGAATGTTTAGACAAAAGAATTTTATTTTTTTTACGAAAAAGAAAGAGGTGTGTTTACATTATTACATCACGTTACACGTAAGATCATGACTATATCAGTCACCTGATCTTAAATAAATAAAATCACCTATATACATATCATCATTTAGTATACAATATTTAATCCGAAAAATTCTATCCGCTGTATTATTAATAATATTCATCATATTATTTTGTTGTTCACAATTTGCTAAATATGGAATGCAGTAATAACTTTTAATTGTTTTTTTTTGTATATCGAGATTGTAATTTTTCTGTGACGAACTGTTTCATTTTTCAGAGATATAATTGATATTCAAATATATTAAAATTTCTTTTCTATGTTACTTAGCTTGAAAAAAAAATTTATCATCAGAATAAGTTTGTTTGCTAATGGCAAAAAAAAACTGGTCAGCAGAATAACAGAATTCTTGAAACTGTCAGTTGACTTACAATTTTCCTTGAGGAGTATTTCCAAATCAAAAAACCAGATTTAGTATATCATCGGAATCTTGTTTTACATTAGATAATTAGCTGTATTTGTAATAATATCATGGTCATTATGAAAAATTTCTCAATTGTTGATTATGAAATATTTAATTTATCATTAATATTTTTAGACAAAAAACTTTTACGATAAGGAAAAAATTACAAGAGCAACAAACAACGAAAAAAGAAGCGTTTTTTAGAAACAATAATAATATGACTTTTATATTTTTTTATTAGCAAGAAACAATGGTAATGTGACTTTTATATTTTTCCATTAGCAAAAAATCCATCAATTATTTATTTCTGCGTTTATATCATGAAATTGAATTCTTATTTAAATAGAAATTTTGTTTTTATATTCTGTAATTTCGAAAAAATATAAATTATTTTATTATTCAAAACTGTAACTTTTATCAAAGACACAATAAATAAAAATTATTTTTATCGTTGTGTAAATTGCATAAACTATTATATCGTTTATTTAATATTCTTGTCATGTTATTTCTATTTTATTCTTGTATAAGTAAGAATGAAGTGATAAAGCAATCAAAATAACACAATACCATTATATAACCATGCTCCCGTTCTTAGAATAAAGAAAACAAGCGAAGAAGAACATACTACTCTTGGTGCAAAGTATTTCCAAATTATAGAGACATTTAATATAGATGGAGACTACTCAATTATGGTATAGTAATGCTTCCAAGTACTTGTTGTACCATTAATATATATTTATCTTTACTCTTTACTCTCTGTTCATCAATTTAGATCTATTCATCCAACGTTTCTATTAAAGTACCATTTTTCACTAACCTTTGGTACTGAAACTTCTGAAAGAGATTCAAAATTCACATGAACTGGTTTGCTACTTCATTGAATTAGGAATGTGCCGGTTGCAAATATCGTACAGAAAAGTCTTCCGGTGTTTCTTGCATTGTACTTCTAAGTGACCCTCACAGTGTTCCAAAAAACTACTCAGTCAGAATTACCTTGCTACTTTCTTCCACCAGAATGTAATCTTCCTGATAGAATTGCTTTCATCTACACCAATACTATACAACTGAAATTTTCTTCAGAAGAATAAAAATTTCATATTTTCCCCCACAAGCCATGTTATTGGATGAATTTTCACAAGAGGTTATAAAAATATAAATTTAAGACAATGACTTCCAAATAACCAATAAATGCTATGATCGTCTTCTTGTAAATGAAATTTACATATTCTCGGCCCTTTCCTATTTCGAAACACTATATGTAACATCAAAGATACCATACAGTTATTTTAGGTGAATTAAAAGATAAGTAAATATGGTGGTATTCTAGGATAAGTTTAATTATTATTAGCATTCTTTTTTTAAACATTTGCTTTTAGGATTGCAATAATGAATATGAAAAATCGAATGTGAATAAATTGAAGAATTGAATCGATTTAACAAAAAGTACAACAACGGGTGTATTAGAGTTATTACGCTATCTAGTCGTTTAGCATTTCTGGATTAAGTTATAATTATTTGAAAGCATTGTAGAGATATATTCATTCATTGAGGTATAATAATTTTGTTGTTTCAGTTGAAATAAAGAATTTGTCTTTAAAAATAATTGCTACGAGTCGGAATATAAAGGTAAAATTATAGAAGAAACGTAGGACAGAAGTGAATTAATTGAATAAAAGAGAAAAAGGAGAAAGGTTGTTATGAGATACTTACATAACATGAAACATTTATTTATTATTAGGCCAATTGAATTTTAACGGATAAAACTAAAAATTCCTTAAAAAAAGAATTATAAAATTCAAAATTCCATTACAAAATTGTTTTATCAAACTATAGCGTATATAAATCTCAAGTTCTCACTTTGCTAAAAGTATGTCCTGTATTACTTTTTTTTTTCGATCCGGGCAAAAATATTTTCATTTCTTTTTTTCATTCACTAAATAGCATTACTCGAAATATTTTGTTAAATAAATTGCTTTATATTTATTTTAGAGTGTAGCTTTTTTTTTTAAAAAAAAAATTTTTAATTTATAATTTTTTTTATTTTTAAAATATCCGACGTTTTTTTTCGATATTTATTCTATCATAAAGAAATAAAAAAAAAAGAAATCAGACTAACGGTTAAGATTGTCATCACGACTATTATTTTTTAATAGTGGTTGTAATTTAGTTTCATATTTTTTTTTCAATCATATTGACTAAAAAGAAAAGAACCGAAACACTTTCAAGAAATAAAAATCTAAATCTAAAAAAAAATAACTCTACAAAATAAAAAGTAATAATAATGGATATGAAGAAAAAAAAATAAATAATAAAAAACTTCATATATTTCGTCAGCAAATTTAACTATAAACCAATAATAAAATAAATTAAAAATTCGATATTAAAATGTAACATCAAAAGGTTATAATTGTTATTATTATTATAAATTATAAAGATTATAATAACTGGATGTTATTTTATTTATTTTTTTTGTAGGCTCTCAAAGAATTCATCACGTTCATATTGAACCAAAAATTTAAAGATCAACCAATTGTTCAGTAAACTATTAAAAAAAACAATAGTAATAAATAAATAATAATGGATACTAATAAATAATAATAAATAGCGATAAATAATAAATTATAATGACGATAAGAATGATAATATCCCTTTAAAACTTAATATATAAAAATATAATAAAAAAATAAATAATTAAATACTTTCTTCAAAATACTCTTCATCCAAATAATCATCACAATGTTGAAATCTTTTCTCCACGTGAGTTTTCAATTCCCATATAAATATTTTGCACCTTTATTTATCCATTTGCCAATATTGAAATTCTTGATTCATGAATTCTTGAATTTATCAAGTTAGTCAGGTATCAACTATTATTCCTGACACATCACCTCATCATCTCCTTCCGAGGAATCATTACCATTACTACTACTATCTTCTTGCTATTATTATCATTCAAGTTATTCAAAAAGTTCTTTGGGATCACTCTTATTAATGAATAAACAAATCATTCCTTATCCATCTCATCTTGAGGAGTGTAATTTAACATATTCCAATGATGAAGTTGAATTTCACACATTCTTCAAATGATTCACGCAGTTGGACTTATTTGTATGTGTGTATATTTTAATTCACATGTGAATGCAGATGTGAATGAATATATGAATGCGTAAATTAATAAATGTAAATATATTGACCATTTCCCATATGACCTTCACTAAGATTCCCGGTTAATTCGTCAAATGGTTGAAATCTTATAACATACATACCATTTACAACAATGATCATGTGTCCTCAAATGATCTAAGTACAAATTTATGATTGATTCCTCACTACCTTCCTATCTTTGATACATGAATCCCATCGACATAAATTTCTTTACTAAACCTGCCATATGTAATTTTCAATAGATCTGAACACTGCGACATAAGTTGCCAAAGGTATCATACTTCATCTAATATTCATCATGATTTTTTTAGATCTTGGTACAGATAATATTGTTGACAATGGTAGTATTTATTTCAGGTTAAGAATTTTCAACCAAATTCACAAATATGAAATAAAAACTTCTCTGTGACGAAATATCATGAATATCATGTGTTGGTGAATTGTACTAATAACAACAGGATTCTAAAAAAAAAACAATTTGATCATAATGATCAATATATTGAAAATCCCCAAAAATAATAAATAAAAATATTATTTACTTATATTTCAAGACTCATCACATTATTCATATTCCCATTATTTGTATCAATAGATACTCAGAAGATTCTCGAATTAAAGTTGAAAGAGAATTTGAGGATTCAATTCGCAACTTTTAGAAAATTGTGAGAAAGTCATTAAACGACATTCTAGACCGTTCTTGGAGGTTCTTTGATTTAATGTTGTGAGAGAGTTTGATGTAACTCTTACATCATTTACAAGTGTTGATGATATTCTGATTGATTTTGAAAATTTTCATAAGATGAACATAATGAAGATGGTTGATAAGAAGTATATGAACCATCAGAAAATGATCCTTCGAATTGAGTGTCATGAACATTTTGTTGTTCAACCTCAAATACTTTTTACTATGAATTAATTAATAAATTAGTTTATTTTTAACATTAAAAAAGTCAAAAAAACTTGGAGTATTAAAATGAAAGTGATTTTGTTACCTCATCGAGATTTGAATCTACATTACAACTTCATTATTTCTATTTGGTATTTTCTCGGAATCAATAAATCCTATCACCTCAACAAATCTTTCCTATTGTTATAGATTGTTACTGCATATACTCAAAATCCAGATCCAAGATATAGAAAAGCTGAAATGATGGCATTTTATTAGATATTATTATAATTATTATTATAATAATTATTGTAATTATTATTATTCTAGTTATTATTATAATTATTAATATAATTATTATTATAATTATTAATTATAATTATTATTATAATTATTATTATAATTATTATTAAAATTAATATAAATTATTATAATTAAAAGTGACTTGTGACTTATTAAAGGATGTGCAGATGCAGATTTTGCCTGAATATCACTGATCTACATTTGATTATTAATATAATGTTTATAAACAAGATCGGTTGACGAATATTTGTTTTTCTAAAACTTTTAAAACTCTACGACTTTGACTGCCGGAAATATCAAATATAAGGGTTTTGTTGTTTTATGTATTCTTTAATCATTTAAAGGAAGAGTGACCACTCTTATACTGAAAAATATGACTATAAATTATGTTTTTGTTGGTTTTTATAAGAATAAGCTTCAAGATTTCAAAAAGTTCAATGTCACTTTGGTCTATTTTATTACTCTTTTTTATCTATTTTCATGCTTGTTTATTGTTTTTCATTATTATTTTCATAATTTAACATGATATTTCTTTATATTTTGTAGAAAACTATTGGTTTTTTCAACCAATATATAGATCATATGATCGCGATACTATATAATGTTTTTAATGATAATAACATTAGATATCTTATCTCTTGTATTATTTAGTCAAAAACAATATTTTCTTAAAACTGATGGATTTCTTTATTTAACTTTGAAAAATCGTTGGAGAACTTATGGAATACAAGTCTTTTGAAAGAGAGGTGAGTATTTTATTCACTGGGTTCATGAGGTTGTCCATGTATCTGTAACGTAGGTTGGAATATTCGGTTGATATCAGGTACCAGATATCAATCAAATTTATAATATTTTAACTGAGTTTTCACTTGTAATTCGGCTGGAAAATTGAAAGCACATCATGGCCACTATTAAATTAGTGAATGTTCTTTTCTCAGTATCTTGCAGAGCTTTGACAAGTGAGCTGGGAGAATTGAAAGCACATCGGGGCCACTGCTTAGTCAGTTGAACGTTCTTCTCCCAGTTTCATTGCAGTTCTCAAGTTAACGAATGTGCAAATAGGATATGTGTTCATAATTGAGAAAACATGCCTTTCTTTGATTATAAACACAATAAGTGTACTCACCTCATATTTAATTTTTTTTTTTTAGTGAAAAAATGAAAAAACAAGTTCTTTAAGAGAGAGATGAGGTTTATTTACTGGGTTTTCACAGAATACTTTACCCGAGAAATTGGAAGAATGCACTGACATGACTTTAAAAAAACTGTACAACAATGTTTGCCGCTTATTCATTATTCATGGATAAAGTTTGATAAAAGATTATGGAATGATTTGGAACAATATTTTATACTTCAAGATCAACCATTATCCTTTCACCGAGATTGATTTTAAAAAGAATTCTTTTCAACTATAATCAATAAAGAACATGTGTCATTGATATCATCATGGATTGATTATCAACCAATAAGTTATTCACCAAGAAATAATCCTTAAGAATTTCAATTAATTCTTCGATGGATTTTCACCAAGAATGTTTTGAAATATTTTACATAGGCACTCTAACACAATTGTGGTCACTAAAGTTAAAAGAACCAATGAAATTATCAGTGGGTTTAATCTTAGCTTGAGATAAAAATAAAGTTGTTAGAATGGAATGTTTATCATAATTTAAAAAACAAACAAATTTGTTTGTCCATATATCTGATATATGATGTAGATTATATCTAATATAAATTTATTATTTGATCATACTAATAAAATTCTGTTGTTAGATAATATCAATCGCTACTGTAGTTTTTTTTATGTCATGGCATTTCAAATTAGCATTAATTTTCGTAAATTAGAATTTAAAAATCAAATTGTAATGATATAAAATGATTATCAAACTTTCAATTTATTTATTCAATTCAGTTGAAAACTATAATTCTCATGATTTGTACCGGAGATTTTTCAGTATCAATAAAAATAATTTCATGCTTTGGTTTAATTGTCAATTATATTTTTATTTTATTTTATTTAGTATTTAATGTTCTGAGTTCAGGCAGAGTCTCTTTCTGTTTATTAGACAATTTATTTATGTATTTTTTTTATTTTTTTAAAATTATTAAATTAAATTTTAATATTTAATATTTTTACTCGAGCACGCTTTGATAATACGAAGGCATGATACTACTCTACCTGTACTTTAATAACACAATACGAAACAAGAAACCTAACAATCTTATCATACATATGTAGGTCACTGAATAAAACTACACTAGCATTTGACAATTTATTACCAGAGAAGATTTATACGGATGTAACGAGATAAAAACCCGATATAATAAAGTTTGTGCCTCAGAACTTTCTAAAATCAACAAAAGAAATTTAAATTCTAAAAAAAAGTTATTTTAAAATGACAATTGAATTTTTACAAAAATTATCTCAAGACTTTTCAGAACTCCTCGAAGTTGGTCAAGAACCAAATAAAGAAACCTTGACTGCGTACTCAGCTGTCTTGCATTATCGTTCATCTTATTTTAATAAAGAATTAAAAATACTGCTTCCAATGATGATAAAAATAATATTAAAACTATTATTAAACCGAATATTTCTTCAAAAATATTCTCGAGTACATCTGGAATTATATAGAGGCGTTCTAGGACGCTATATATACGAAACGTCTGGAGAACGCACTAGAATGGTGCGTTCTAGTACGCTATATATATGAAACGTTCGGAGAATGCACTAGAAGAACGCACTAGAACGGTGCGTTCTAGTACGCTATATATACGAAGCGTTCGGAGAACGCACTAGAACGGCATATTTAATACGCTATATGAACGTAGGTGGTGTTCGTAGGACGCTATAGATCGGTGTATTTTGAACGCACTAGAACGTTTATATTTAATTCCTGATGTAAGGCTTTTAATATAATATATTATGAAATATTAAATTAAAATTTAAATAATTTTAAATAGATATGTATATCCACGCCGGAATTATTGAAACTGAAAATATGGATACTAAAACTTTGTTTGAATTGATGATGGCTGCTAATAAATTGAAATTTGAGAAATTATCCGAGAAATTAGAAAATTTCTTTATTAAATCCAAAGCTTGGATGAAAACTCATTTTTTCTTTGTTTATCATTCAATTTTTAAACATAACAATTTCAAATTTTNAATCAACAAAAGAAATTTAAATTCTAAAAAAAAGTTATTTTAAAATGACAATTGAATTTTTACAAAAATTATCTCAAGACTTTTCAGAACTCCTCGAAGTTGGTCAAGAACCAAATAAAGAAACCTTGACTGCGTACTCAGCTGTCTTGCATTATCGTTCATCTTATTTTAATAAAGAATTAAAAATACTGCTTCCAATGATGATAAAAATAATATTAAAACTATTATTAAACCGAATATTTCTTCAAAAATATTCTCGAGTACATCTGGAATTATATAGAGGCGTTCTAGGACGCTATATATACGAAACGTCTGGAGAACGCACTAGAATGGTGCGTTCTAGTACGCTATATATATGAAACGTTCGGAGAATGCACTAGAAGAACGCACTAGAACGGTGCGTTCTAGTACGCTATATATACGAAGCGTTCGGAGAACGCACTAGAACGGCATATTTAATACGCTATATGAACGTAGGTGGTGTTCGTAGGACGCTATAGATCGGTGTATTTTGAACGCACTAGAACGTTTATATTTAATTCCTGATGTAAGGCTTTTAATATAATATATTATGAAATATTAAATTAAAATTTAAATAATTTTAAATAGATATGTATATCCACGCCGGAATTATTGAAACTGAAAATATGGATACTAAAACTTTGTTTGAATTGATGATGGCTGCTAATAAATTGAAATTTGAGAAATTATCCGAGAAATTAGAAAATTTCTTTATTAAATCCAAAGCTTGGATGAAAACTCATTTTTTCTTTGTTTATCATTCAATTTTTAAACATAACAATTTCAAATTTTGGAAAAAATTTAGTAATGATATTATTGCGAAATATCTGAATCTCATTTTTGAATCTACAGAATTCACTTCTGAATCTGCTTTAATATCAGTTTTAAATTGAGATGACCTACAGATGAAAGAATCGGAAATTTGGGATTATTTAATTAAGTGGGGAACTTCACGGAATCCTACTTTACTCGAGAAATTGGAAGAATGGTCTGACAAAAATTTTATGAACCGCTTATTCATTATTTTCACATCCAAGTTCAGATGTTATAGATAAAATTAAGCCATATAAAAAAATTCTTGATAAACAATTATGGAATAATTTGAAACACCCCCTTTTACTTCCGGATCGACCAATAAAATATAAAATCCTTCCACCAAGATTGATGTTAACTCAAGAATTATCAGCGAGAGTAAATGAAATATTTTCAAATATCATTAATGAAGAATATATAGCAAAGATTTCATTATGGAGTGATAGTCGACAAATAAGTTATTCTTTAACAAATAATCCTTACGAATTGCAATTAATCCTTCGAGGCAATAAAGATGGATTCGCCCCAATAACTTTTTGGATATTTGTGATGGGCACTCTAATACAATTGTGGTCACTAAAGTCAAAAGAACAAACATATTATTGGTGGGATACGGAAACCTTATTTTGTTTTTAAGAGGATTTATAAACTTATGAATATGTAAAATGAATTCAAAAGTCAATTTGCTAATGAATTGAAAATGAATTTTTTCATACTGGATTGATATGCTTTAATACTAACCTTGTACAACTTTTGGTTCATTATGAATATAATAAAAATATAAAGATATTCAAATAAAAAAAGAAGCCCGATTTTATCACAGATTCGATCTCAAATGTGATCTTTTATGCAGCAATATTATCTTATCTTAATATTATTCAAATACTTTTTCGAACTCATGTAAAATCATGTAACTGGCAACAAGTATTAATGGTTTTGTCGCGTACTTGATCTTATTGGGGTGCTGTTGGTTGCGCTTTGCGCATTTATGCTAAAAAAAATTATGAAATTATGAATATAGATAATAATTTAGTTAAAGTATAATATTGCTTTTTTGAATGGGATAGCTGATCCGGACTGGAAGTTCTCTAATGCAACTTAAATGTTTAGAAACATTTTCATCTTTATTTCCAAAAACAATTACAAGAAAAGGGAGAGAAATGTAGAACAAGGGAAATTTTAGTTTTTATTGTAGCAGGATGAAAAGAAAACAGTTAAAATAAAATACAAAGTTAATAAATAAAAATAATTAATTAATCTTGGGACACCCGCCCCACCATTATGGCTGAGGAAGAAGCTTCCTCTCTCGCTTACTTCTGTGCGGTTCCACCCAAACAACAAATAAATCAAAATAAAATGATGGAATGAAATAAAATAAAATAAAATAAAAAATAAAAATAAAATAAAATAAAAACGAAATAAAATAAAATAAATAAAAATAAAATAGAATAAAATAATAGTTAGTAAATTTCGAGTTAATAAGAAACAATAAAACGATAGAAAAAATAAAATAAAAAATAAAAGGTGCCAAATCTGGTTTTTCTTTTAGGTCTCGATCAACAGTGGCGGACAATATCGATACTAGATATTCTGCTTGAAAAAAGAAATAAAAGTGTTATTAATATATATATTCATTGTTTTTTAAAAAGAAAGCAATAAATGATATAAAATAAAAATATAAAAAATATAAGTCCGGCAGAATCACTAAAAAATTTAAAACAAAAATATTGAATAAAACATTTGATGTTTATAACTAGCAAACAAATCATAAAAATAAGGTATACTCTAATGTTTATATTTTTTTTTTGACCACAAATCCCATCGGAAAAGTCCCAACTTCCTCGCTTCGGTATAGTTGGTGTCAAGTTCCCAATCAGTATTGACAACATCAATATCTTTGTCGTCAACTTCCGGAGCATGAATGTTACTAAATAATTATGAGAATTATTTTAATTATTTAATTATTAACATTTTAATCACTATCGTTAATCAAAAAAAAATTCTTACATGACTCCATCATCTCCGACATCAACAACCTCCTCCTTTTGACCCAAAGCATATCGTTCATATTCATTATTATAGTAAGGCTTTTTTTCTGCGCCTGCATTGAAAAGCGCAATTCCAAGTCTAAGCTTAACCTTTAATAAAATAATTTATTAAAATAATTTAATAAAATATTTCTTTTTTTTTTGAGGAAAAAAACAATTTGGAAAATTAAACTTACGTTGTTGTTGGTCAATGCAGATCACCGACCTGTATTTACATAAGCCTTACTAATTTTACCCCTAACCTCACAGACTTTCTTTTCGTTAATAAAATAGAAAACAATAATATATCGGTTAATTATTAAGAAATGTAATTAATGAAATTAATAAAATTTAANATCACTAAAAAATTTAAAACAAAAATATTGAATAAAACATTTGATGTTTATAACTAGCAAACAAATCATAAAAATAAGGTATACTCTAATGTTTATATTTTTTTTTTGACCACAAATCCCATCGGAAAAGTCCCAACTTCCTCGCTTCGGTATAGTTGGTGTCAAGTTCCCAATCAGTATTGACAACATCAATATCTTTGTCGTCAACTTCCGGAGCATGAATGTTACTAAATAATTATGAGAATTATTTTAATTATTTAATTATTAACATTTTAATCACTATCGTTAATCAAAAAAAAATTCTTACATGACTCCATCATCTCCGACATCAACAACCTCCTCCTTTTGACCCAAAGCATATCGTTCATATTCATTATTATAGTAAGGCTTTTTTTCTGCGCCTGCATTGAAAAGCGCAATTCCAAGTCTAAGCTTAACCTTTAATAAAATAATTTATTAAAATAATTTAATAAAATATTTCTTTTTTTTTTGAGGAAAAAAACAATTTGGAAAATTAAACTTACGTTGTTGTTGGTCAATGCAGATCACCGACCTGTATTTACATAAGCCTTACTAATTTTACCCCTAACCTCACAGACTTTCTTTTCGTTAATAAAATAGAAAACAATAATATATCGGTTAATTATTAAGAAATGTAATTAATGAAATTAATAAAATTTAATTTTGATCGATTGTTAATAAATATAATTAATAAAATTTAACATAAATAATAAAATCTATCAAATGTCATTAATATTAAATAACTTTACATATTATTTAAAGGGAAGGAAATATAAGGAGAATATCTTCTCGATACCCTTCTGTCTATAATAAAAAATAATTTGAAGATTTAATTAATTTACAATTAAATAGATACTATTACAAAGTATTACATCGATAATTTTACAAAGAATTTACCTGTTTTGATAATCGAGATTTCTGTTTTATTCAATTTTCTTCTGTCTCGTTGTATGTATTCCACAGATATATAGGCGGCACGGCGGGTTTTTTTGGTGTATTCAGCTACTTTGGCTTTGGCAATCGCAGCTTCATTTTCGTCCTTGGGAATGAAAGGGTCAAGAGGAGTGCTAAAAGGGAACTTATCACTATTAAAGTAAATAAAAATAAAAAAATATGCTCTTTTAGATAAAAATAATGTAAAAGAACTTTCTTTTTAATAAAAACAACAACATAGTTTTCACAAAGAAAACATTTGTTTATGAAATGTATTATTGTTGTCACGTGTTTATTTTCTTTATAGTTATATTTTTTCGCGAGTTTTACTAAACTTAGTATTTTTTTTTGCATATTTCTTATCCCCTTTAACTGACTTCTATTTGTATGTACTTCTTCTTTCTAAAGAAAATATTTTATCCTACTCGAATCTTTCGCTATTCATAATACTTACTCCAAAATTTTGGCTATCAAATCAACATAATACCACTCTTGGAAAGATTTTTCATTAGTTCTAGCCATCTTGATAATAGTTTCAATGGTTTCAGAGATTTTAAAGGTGGTTTGGACGTCGTTGGTTATTTCTTCGTGTGGTAAGAGATAGCCAAAATCAAAATCAGTAAAGAGGAAAATAAAAGGAAAATAACAAACGTATTTATATTTTGATCATGTGATTCCTTATGAGCCAATAGTGACTGAGTTTATGATCAACAAAGTATTGATCAGCTTATCAGATGACGTATAGTCAAACTTTGCATGTGAACAACTTGATGTGTGATTTACATAATTTAAATTTCAAAATTACAAAAGCAAAAAAAAATAACATCAATTTATTGTTACATAAAATTGTCTTCATTTCAAAATCAAAAGTCAACACTTCGTTTGAATGGTAAAATTTATAATATATTGGTTGTTAATGCATCAGGAAGTTTTTTTAACCATAAATTTACGTAAATTTACAATACTCACGTAAATTTGCATAATTTTTTTTGTAATTATACGGAGCGTAATATTTTACGTAAAATATTGCAAAAATATTACGTAAATTTATGGATCGTAATATTTTACGTAAAATTTTGCGAAAAATATTACGTAAATTTATAATTCGTATAAATTTACGTAATATTTTTCGTAAAATTTTGCAAAAAATATTGTACAGATCGTAAATTTTTTGTAAAATTTTGCAAAAAATATTACGTAAATTTATATGGATCATAAATTTACGCAATATTTTTCACAAAATTTTACGTAAAACATTACGATCCGTAAATTTACGTAATATTTTCGCAATATTTTACATAAAATATTACACTCTGTATAATTACGAAAAAAATTACGCAAATTTACGTGGGTATCGTAAATTTACATAAATTTACGGTTAAAAAAACTTCCCGATGCAGCCTTGATGTAGAAGTAAAAACGTCCTACTCTATTTTTCAGACAATAACTAAATTTTATATTTTTGACATTTTACTAACAATTTAAATTATTATAATTATACTATCTGTGTATATTAAGTTACTAATTATTTTTAATATACATTTCTATTTATTATAACTAATTGTTTCTTTTTACTAATGATTACTACTCAAATTCTATGAACTAAATTCATTATTAATTATTATTTAATTTTTCATTTCATTTCCAATGGTTAATAAGAAGTTTCAATTAATAGATAATTTGAATTGATTAATTATTCCAAAACAAAAAATTAAAGAATTATTTGATTAAATAAAATATAGTTTCATTAATAAATTCTGTCTATTAATTAAAGGAAAGTTTATTAATTCATTATTTGGATGTAGTGATAACAAAAAATAATCCTATATATATCTTAATTAATATGTCATAATATTTACGTAATATTGCACCTCATTAATTTTTGTGAAGTATAAGGATTAATTATAATCAGCCCTATAAATTGTTTAATTCGATGGAACAAGCTTTAAAGTCAATTGAATAGAATTTTATAATACCCACTAATTAAATACCTAATTATATAATTATAACTACATTAATATCTAAAATGAAATTCCATGACTAATTGAAGCAGCTATTTAATTATTTGTTCATTTTTTCATTGTTAATATGAAAATGAAGAATTATCCATAAATGTACTTTATTCAATCCAAGAATTACTCTAATTCGAAAACTATTGTGGAATCATTTAATTAGTTTTTTCATTAGATCATTTTTCATTATTTTGGTTATTACATTTATAAACAATACGAAATATTAAGACTTTTTTGATTATAATTGATCTAATAAATGAAATTACTAACTAAACAATTTATATTTATGACATTATCTTTTATAATAAAAAATACTTTTATTATTATCAGCTAATGCTTCTAAAAACTAGAATTATTAATTTTTATAAACTTTATTTATAAACATCATAGAAATATTTTGGTTTGGATCTATAATTGTAAAGTGAATTAGTTTTGAACAATATTTTATTTCATTTTTTATTGAAAAAAATAATTGAAATATAGAATATATGTTATATTAATAATTAATACTAATGAATACTATGTAATAATAATTGATACTAAGTAATACTAATTAATGATAAATGTTAATAATTATAAATTATTTGTGTAACTATATCACGTGAACATGTGATTTGTGTTACTATAATTTGTGTAACTAAACTATTTGACTTGTTAATAAATATTACTAATTGTTATTAATTATTGTTAATTGTTACTAATAAAATTATTATATTTATATTGATATTTCTGTGTTTTGATATATTTTGACTGTGGTAATTCTCTTCAGTAACAATGGCATCTTCGCATCATTTCTGATGCGAAAAGCATCTTGTAATCCTTTTATCAAAGTATTGGTTTCACTTTCTTTGGTGACTCATTCCTTTAGTTATTCTTTTATTCGTCATGGTGGCTATTGTTTCGTAGGAATTCGTATGAGAGCAAATTCTTGTTGTCTTGTTACATGAATTTCAAGACGGTTGTTTTCGTTGTTGATCGTTTGATTTGTAAGAACTTTATTATGTCAACGACTGTTTTGTACTTGCTATTTCCCAAAAATCTTGCTGGGAACAAAATTTCTGTTGCTTTTAGAAATATTTCGTATTGTTACGCTTTCTTTTGGCGAAGATAATCTTTTGGATTTTTAAAAGGAGATATCTCAAACAATTTCAACTTCAACTATATTTATTAAAATTCTCGTAAATCTGTGAAACACTACTTTTCTTAAGAATACTTTATGCCAAACCTCACAAGAGGCACCAAAATCTGTGGCAGTCTATCCAGAATAAAGAGTAAAGTTACGTCAATTAGCAGTAATGTTCAAAATGTGCTTCCAATGAAATTTTATTGGAATTGGAAGTTCTATTGGAAGAATTGGAAGTTCCAATATTTCACGTGTATTGAAATCTTGTAATTAAATACTTTGTCTATTGTATATAATAACTAAAATTTTAATATTTCCAATGCTTTTAATATTATCTTTTAAATGAATATGAATATTCGATAATTGATAAAAAAGCAAATAGAAAATTAAAAATTTGTTTAATTCTTTTTTAATACTCTAGAATACTTAAATACAATATACAAATACAATGTCAAACTAATAAAATTTAATAAATTATATCATATAAATACAATATTGATAAAATTTAATAAATTTTTATAATATTTATGTCATGTGTCTTATAATAAATATCTTCCAATAAAAATTTATTGGAATTGGAAGTCTATTGGAAGGATTAGAATTGGAAGTCCAATAGTGCTTCCAACTTCCAGAGAAAATCACTGTCAATTAGTTCCACTAAATCGAACTCTCATCAAATCCCNTCAAAATGTGCTTCCAATGAAATTTTATTGGAATTGGAAGTTCTATTGGAAGAATTGGAAGTTCCAATATTTCACGTGTATTGAAATCTTGTAATTAAATACTTTGTCTATTGTATATAATAACTAAAATTTTAATATTTCCAATGCTTTTAATATTATCTTTTAAATGAATATGAATATTCGATAATTGATAAAAAAGCAAATAGAAAATTAAAAATTTGTTTAATTCTTTTTTAATACTCTAGAATACTTAAATACAATATACAAATACAATGTCAAACTAATAAAATTTAATAAATTATATCATATAAATACAATATTGATAAAATTTAATAAATTTTTATAATATTTATGTCATGTGTCTTATAATAAATATCTTCCAATAAAAATTTATTGGAATTGGAAGTCTATTGGAAGGATTAGAATTGGAAGTCCAATAGTGCTTCCAACTTCCAGAGAAAATCACTGTCAATTAGTTCCACTAAATCGAACTCTCATCAAATCCCTTTTCATACTAACTCAACGTACTCTTGTATGCAATATTTCATAACGTCCACTATCCGCCAGTAGGATCAAGCAGTCACTTGCCTACTCGCAACGAATAGATATATAAAATAAACTCTAACACAGTACACACAGGTACGATCTGAAGGTACATGAGTAAGTGGAGTAAAAGTATCTTTTTACAGCTCACTACGCAAACTTTCGAATCTTTGCTTCAGATTTTATTTAGTAACTTTATTCAAAAAATTACAAAATTAGTAATAGTGGTATCAAGAGCTGTTAACTGTTTCTCACCAATATATACCTGCCACCCAAATTCAAAATCCAAATGCTGAAATCCCAAATGCCGAAATCCCAAATCCCAAATCCCAAATTACAATTAGTATCTTTTGCCGAAATTCCAAATTCCAAATTCCAAATCCCAAATACTAATAATTTGTGCATTTTGGCATCCCAAATCCCAAATTATTTGGGATTTGGGCAACACGTATACACCAATATTACCGTTATCACGAAATAAAATATTTAAAAATGTATCAAATTATTATGGAGTATGTCGAAACTATTAAACTTATTGCAAAGATGTAACAACAAAAATATATCACTGCTTTGGCGTGTTTTATCTCTGTTGCTAAATCGAAACAATATGTTTCTATCTTTATTATTTATTTTTATTATAAAATGCATACCAAAAGATTATTTATTATTTTATTACAAATTAGGTGAAAAATTTTCGTATTTATTCAAAATGTACCAAAAGAAAATTAAAAATTATAAAAATTGCAAAATGAGCTGATCCTTTTTACATCCTAAATTACCAGTCTATTTTATACACTTTTGAACTTGTTTTCCTTCATCCTTTGTTGTCACGTCTAAACATGTCCTTTTCTATTTTTAAAGATGACACACAAGGATGAAGGATAATGTACAAGGATGAGGAATTTGTCATTTAGATGGTAACACACTTATCTTGGTTACACTGTCATCTTACTGTCATCTCCTGTGACATTCGCAACACTTTGAAATCCTGTACACATCCCATGTGGAATTTGTATACCCTCAATATTATTACAAATAACTAATGTAAAACAAGATTCTGATGATATACTATGGTGAAGCAAATTGGTAATCAGATGAAATGTCACGGGATGATATTTTGTGACACTAGATGAACTTTCAGGTGATTGTCATCTTTGTGTAGCCATGCGTAATATGCTGAACGAGAATGAAAGATGAAGTACAAAGATGAAGGATGAGAATGCCGTACGAGGATAAAGGATGACACACATGCAAAAGAAATAACCATTTTATATTTATATAAACATTTATTTATTTATTTAAATTTAATATATTGAAAAGTAATAAAATTGATAAAATATAAAAGTGAATTTAAAAAATTACAGATTTTTTAACTATTTATAATAATTGTAATTAAAGTTTTTTCTTCTTTCCAGCATGGTTATTAACAGCAATATTATTATTATCATCATCATCTAATTAATAAAATAAATTAACATCAATCTCAATTTTTTTTTAAAAAAATATATGAAGGAAAAGATGCTTACCTCTATTCCTTTTATTGTTATTATTACTATTATTATTATTATTATTAGTTTTAGTATTATCTTTATTGTTATTTTCATTATTATCTTTGTTATAATTTTTGTCATTATCTTCTAATAAATAAATAAAATAAAATAGTATTAATCTCAAATTTTAAATGAATATCTTTTATTCTGATATAATATAAAAGATACTTACTTTTAAATCTCTTAATATTATTATAAGTATTATTGGTAATATTGACAGAAACATCATTTTTATCATCTTCTTCTATTAAATAAAATAAAGTCAGTACTGATCTCAAAATTTTTGATACTATTAACGATACTTACCTCTAGTCCTCTTGTTAGTTTTATTGTTTTGATCATTATTATTATTGTTATTATTATTAATATCATTGTTGTTATCATTATTATTATTGTTATTATTAGAATTTGACTGATGTTTCTGTTGTTGTGGTTGTTGTTGTAAGGGTTGGAAAATATTTAACCTTGCTTTACACATTTTTTTAATCCCTTGTTGGTATTGCAACAACTCAATTGGACTTTTTTGTTGTTGTTGTTGTTGTTGTTGCTTCTATAAAAGAATTTAAATAAGTAAAAGAAATGAAAGAAGTCTAATATTTAAATTCTAAAAATGATATTTATATACCTTCTGTTGCCTATTTTGAATCTTATATTGATGATAGTGCTTTGGCAACTTGAGTTTTTCCCTCACCAATGTTGGCTGGAAGTACTCTTCAATATGAGATCTCCCAAATTGCAGTAAATAGTACTGGAGCTGTTGTTGCTCTTGTTGATGTTGGTTATATTTTGGTGGTTGCTGTTGCTGTTGTTGTTGTGATAGTTGTTGTTGTTGCTGTTGCTGTGGTTGTTGTTGCTGTGGTTGTTGTTGCTGTTGTTGTTGCTGTTGCTGTTGCTGTTGATGTTGCTGTGGTTGTTGTTGCTGTAGTTGTTGTTGCTGTGGTTGTTGTTGCTGTTGTTGTTGCGGTTGCTGTTGCTGTTGCTGTTGCTGTGGTTGTTGTTGCTGTTGCTGTTGTTGTTGTGATAGTTGTTTTTTCTGTTGTTGTTGAGATTTTTCTTGACTTGATAAATCCATTTTTAAAGTTTGCTTTACAAAAAAATTATATTTAAAATAATAATAATTTAAATTCTTTTTAAGAAAATTTCGAATTTTAGAATTTTTTTCAATTGAGTTTTTTAACAATTTTATCTATTCCCTTTTTTTTGCCTTGAAAAAAAATAATATCACATGAGTCAATTGCAAAATTTTCATAGACATTTGACATTTGATTTTATCTTCTATATTCAGCTCAGCCAATGCCCAATTTAGTAATTAGCATCAATTAAATATTTCATTATAAAAAAATTTAGTCATTTTACATGCTTTATTTTATTTGTTTCAGTTGAAAAAAAAAGTTTATTAGCCAATCTACCTAATTTGGCACATCTGACTAAGATCACATATTAATAATTACTAATTATTACATCAGACTAATTGTTAGCAAAATTTTTTTCTGTGAAACCTATCTCTCTAATCCATATTTAGAAATTTTTTGCAATAGAATAAAAAAGATATTGATAATATGAAAATAAAAGTTTTTACTACAGATTTACGTCAAATTTTACTCGAAAAACCGTACTAGAATATTCTGAAAATGAATACCAAAAAAAATTCAATAGTTTCGGGGTCACATTCTCAAATTGTTTATTGCAGGGCATAACATATAAGTTTTAATATTTTATACCTGATAATCAGATGAATTACCCGTTATTTACGAAAATTTCGAGAACAAAAAAATCAACAATTGACTTTAACTTTTATTTTAATTCTCCTTTTAATATCAAAAAAAGAAAGAATTAGTTTATTTTCTAAAGAAAGAAAATGATATTTCTGACAAAAATTTTATATTTTATTGATGAAAAAATAAAGTAAAAATAATCAAAACACTTGTGATAAATTTTATTAAAATTCTGATTATTAAGGAAAATGAAAATTTTAATTTAAGCAATATTAAGTGTAGGTATGAATATTATATTTTTTATTGATTCAGAATTGGAGAAAAGAATACAGCTTTAATTAATTAATTTTGTTTGCTAGTTTTTCAGGATTTCTTTTCTTTGAGATAAATCTATAACTAGTCATTAATTATTAATTTAATTGTCTAGAACAATTAAACTGTAGGTCCTTCAAAATTCTTCCTAATTTTAATTATTAAATAACTGCAAAAAAAGTGGGAAATAATTGTAAAAAAGAAAAGTTTCGGAGAAAAAAAAATATATATACAAAGGCTCACCAAAATAAATAAATAAAAATCATTAAAGAAAAGATTTCAAAACTTTTCTTTTTTTGAATAAATAACATTTACATTTATCTTTTTTTTTCTTGGTTTAAATTTTTAAGAATATAATTTGTGGCATTACCCATGTGTTGATGATTCATTGAACCATCCATGTAATTTGGATATCCAGTGTTACTAATAATAGAATTATTAGAAATGCCAACATTATTTCCATTGCTTTGAAGTAATTATTGTATAGAATGTTCGTTACCCTGGAATTTGAAAACTGTTTAATAAACTGATGAGACGGAACCAGTAGGTGTGATAAGAGTATGATAAATCATCATTTTTGCTATTATCTATATGCACATGGAAAAAAACAACAACATTCTAATAATAATATGTTTGCAGCATGATAGAAAGAAGTTAATCCATTAATGGAAGCAAATTAAGTAAATATTAATTTGATGATGTTGTTTTATAACGTAAAATTGAAATATTATATTGCTGTTGGCGAATTTTATTGAAAGTAATTTCTAGATTCAGAATATCGATGTGAACATGTTGATTGCATATTAGTATTACGTGAATTTTTCTGCGAAGGCATATTGATAGATGAAGACTACTAAATTAGTACTTTTTAAAAAACCTGTAGTGGTAGAAGTCAAAGTATCGTCAATGTCATTGTTGTCACTTTTTTTTCAACTTTAGTGCTATATACTCATAATTCGGATATGATTGCATGTGCCATTCTAAACGAATTTCTTCAGGTTCACTTTTTCACATATCTAAAAATTATCAGCATTTGTAAGATGTTTGCAAAATGAGCTGCTGTTTAGTCTACGGTAAATAATGAATGTGATTGGAGCCCTCATGATGTTCTCTTGTATTTTTTCAAATGTTTCATTAAAATTATTAATATCTGTGGAACTCAATAAGACCATGTCTGATAATTAATTAAAATCAGGAGAGAACGTGGGATGGAATTTTGTGATATTAATTTATTAAATATATATCAGATATACAATGAATTTAATGAAAATTATTAATAATTATTTAATGGGGAAATGTCAACATCTCGCGTAATAAACATGGTATAATGATGATATAATTGGTATCGTGTAATTGGCATAATTGGTATAATATAAATTATCCAATAAAAATAAAATATAAAATATATTAACCAATAGAAATGCATTGATAAAATATCAAATATTATGTATCACATAATATATAAACGTGTTAAGACATGATGCTTAAATATTTTTAACCAATAGAAATATATTAATTCAATAATATATTTAATACTTCACATGATATACCATTACCATGTTATTATACCCAAAATTTAATATACTGTATAATTATCATCTCTAATCTTGCGTCGACAGTATAAAATTACTAGTATGTCAACGTCTATTATTATTATTTTTGATTATAAAATTAACAAAAAGAAGAAAAAATTTTCAATAATAAAAAGGAATGTAGACGATAATTCTATATTTCTTATTAATTCTCTAGCTACAAAAGTTAGCCAATCGGTTATTATGTAAGGCTTTGTCTTTGAATGGATAGAAATATAAGTTGTAACCTCAAAATGCTATAAAGAAATTTGTCACATAGGCTCTTTATTCATCAGATATAGATCTGTTTATATAAAAAAATTTATATAAATATCTCGTAAACAAAAAAAAATTACTCAAATATGGCCTCTCCTATTTAAGACATTAATTACCAAAATACTTTAAACACAAATTCCATTTCCTGCTGACAACTAAAACATTGTAAAAATAATAAATTCATTTTCACCATCTATTAGAGAAGATGAAATCGTACATTCTTTATTATAATTTTCTTATTTTTATAAAATCAAAATTACAAACTAAGCAAATTGAATTTATACTCTACACTTAGTTTTAAAATTTTATAATTAAAAAAAGAACTAATATATGGTGCTTTATAATTTAGAAAGTAAAGTACAAATAAAGATGCATCATCATTATCATCACGTCATCGTAATCATTGTCATCTTTTTAAAAAAAATTAAACTAAATTATATATAATTAATTATATTCATTTTCCATTTCATAATTAATAATTTATTGATACTTACTAGAATTTATTTTATAAAAAGATTTCATTAATTCTTCAAGTTCCCTTTCGAAATTTTCTTCGTTTTTGGGTTTTGGAAGTTTTGAAAAATTAGAATAAATTGCTTGTGAATGTGTTTAATAATTAAGAGGAATTTTAGCTGTTGATTCTTGATTTGCTAAAAATTCTTAAGCTTTTTTTAATTTCTGAATCTTTATTTTTCCCTTTGTAGAAATAATCTTCATAATTCAAACAATATTTATACAATTCTTAGACAATTCATTAAAAGTGGGTCTGTGTGTATTAAATTTAAATATTAATTAAAATATTTTGCCTCATTCATTAATTCAGTCCACCTAGTATAATGTATTGTTCCGAATCCACCTTTAATTATTTGTTTAACATTTTTAAATCTATCATAAGGTATCCATTCTATTATATCCAAAGATTTATTAGTATTTAGTTGAACATCTTGAATGAATTTATCTATTTTGTCATTTCCACCTGTCCAATTATTAAAATCATTCTGGAAATGTTTCGAGTTACATGGTTCGCACCAATTCCGGGAAGTATCTTTTTGAATACATTCTGAGCATCTTTTACGACGAGATAACATTTTTTTTTTGTTTAATTATGGTATTGATGTAAAAGTTTATTTTTTTGAAAGAAAAAGAAACGTAAATTACGTCTAAAATTTCCCATTGCACAAAATACGCAAAATGCAAATCTTTGGATTGAGCAACCAAGTCATTTGAAAAACCAGAATGTTTATTTTTATCTCATGACACAGAATATGCAAAATACTAATTTTAGAATTGAGAAATCTCGAAAACCCGGTATAGTAATTAATTCTAAAAAATTATTTTGACTTTTATGTTTTTCGGAAAGTTATCTCAAGACTTTTCACAATTTCTAATGATAAAAAAAAAATTCATTATACACTTTGCTAACAAATAATGTAGTGATGAAAATAATAAAATCAAAATTATTCTTTTATATTAATTATTTTTAATTTAATTATTATGTATTGATAACGTATTTAAATAAATTTGGTTAAAATTCATTTCACTTTAGATTATCATTCAATTTTTAAATAAAAATATTTAGAAAATTTTTGTAATGATATCATTTTTTGAATTTGTGTAAATCACTTCTCTTCATGAAGAATTTGATTTAGTGTGAATTTTTGATTCAGGATTCTGTAATTAAGTAGAAAACTGCATAGAATCCTACTCTTCGGGGAAGTTTGAAGTAAATTCTAATTAACATAATTATTAAAGCATAATATGAAAAAATTTTGGAAAATTTATTTATTGGTTTGATAATATTGATTTCAAAATAATTGTTGTTAAGTTATTTTTAAAGTTGCCTCTCAAAAACGTTATTCTTCATTATATTTCTAATTCTTATTAAATTTAAAATAATAAAATACAAAGTTATTAAACTTATTAAGCATTTAAATTGTGCTAATATTGTTACTCATGAATTTAACATTATATATAACTAATAATGTATTTCATCATCAATATTTTAAAACTAGGAAACTCAATTATTTGATAAAATAATTGTATATATTATTATTATTGATCTGATTGGATATATGTGGTCATGTGAGTAGGCAGACGAACTACTTTTATCAAAAGGCCAATAGTAAACTACTGCAAGTCCAGAGCATATAATATTGTGACATGTGATCATTATCTAACAATTGTTATCTAAAATCGGTATTGCTGCATCAAGTTACAATGTACTACACTACGCTCCGGACCAAAATTTAAGTCCTCTGCTATGCTCCGGACCAAAAAATAATAATTACATACCGCCACAAACAATTGAAATAATGTTTTAATTTTTATCATTTAAATTAAATAATAATAATTGTTTTTAAGCTTGTCAAACAAAAAAATATTATGTTACTCATTATAACTAAGACTTTGAGCAACAAACAATTATTTTTATATAACATAATAAAATTTATTAAAAAATTAAAATGATAAAAAATAAATGAAAATTTAATACTGCATAATAGAAAATTTCTATTATTCTTATTATTATTTTCGTATGCCAGTATTCCATGACAAATTAATTAATTCAATTGATTCCCTCTAACCTTTTTTTAAGAAATACGGAGAGTATCATATATTCCCCTTTTTACTATTTTAATTTCTTTGCATCAATGTTATTTTTTTCCATGTAATTATTACATCAGATTTACAGTTTTCAAAAAATAGTTGTAATAATTATATCATTCATTGATCAACAGAAAAAATTTTTTTCATTTCAAAAAACCAATTCCTTTTTTTTCAGTTTCTCAAAAAAAAATTTTTTTCAAATTTCAAAATCTCTCGAAATCCCTCTCAAACAAATAAAAAATAAAAAATGTCTTCAAGTAAAAAACTTATAAAAAATCTTTCATCGGGTAATCATATATTTATTATTGTAGTCCCATATTATAATCACCTTTTATAAAACTTGTTATTAACTTTCTTTTTTTAAACCTATTTCATAACTCCAGTTCATGAAGCAAATAAAAGAAAGGAGAGGGAGGAAAGAAAGTTGAGATTAAAAGAGACGAGAAAATTAAAGGCGAAGGAAGTTAATGAGGAGTGGCAGTGGAGGTGTTGGAAGGAAGATTATGAATATTATCTAGAACATGATTTCAATTACAGAGATTTCGATGAAATCATGAAGTTGCCCTTCCTTGAAGATAGAATTTTCTATCTCGATAAGTGTTAAATAATGTAAGCAGTATGAAATAATATATAATTGTTTATAATAGTAATATAGAATACTTACATTTATGTTTTTATAATATTACAGGAAGTAAGACTAAAAGATTTAATTAACGAGGGAGATGTGAAAGAAAAAGAGTTGGAGAGAAAAAAAGTTGTGACGTGGGGGGAGAATACTGCATGAATATAAGGAAAGAAGAACGAGAAGAGAGAAGTTGTGGAGATTTGTAAAGAAAGTATTTGCGAAGTTGGGAGAACATGAAGTTTATTGAGAAGTTGCAAAGTTGGAAAGTTGGGAATTTAGGAAGTTAGGAAGTTGTATTTTATAAATATTTTTAATGATTGTAAATAAAATTATATTTGAATTTAAAAAATTTTCGTGCTTTTATTGTTATGGTAGTATCTAAGACAATCAATCAAATTTTTTGTTTTCGAAAATATTTACAATTATTTATAAAATGTTTATAAAAATTAAGATAAAAAGCTACACTTAACCGGGAGTGAAATTTCCTCCAGAATCTAATAAATGTAGATAAAAGTATTATGCGTCAACACATACTTTTTGTGCTACACATAACTTTTATACTGTTTCAAACAAGCAAGAACGTTTCACATATTTGTTTTGTAATAAATAAATAGTACCACAATTCCTGATAATTATATTATACTAGCTTTTTGCCCGTGGCTTTGCCACGGGGATTTGTTTTTATTTATTTTTTTTTGTTATTATGTTTTATTTATTTATAGGTTTATATGTTTATTTGAGATATGTTATATTTTTTTTTTGTTATTTTGTTTGATAATTTGTATATTTGTNAATATTTTTAATGATTGTAAATAAAATTATATTTGAATTTAAAAAATTTTCGTGCTTTTATTGTTATGGTAGTATCTAAGACAATCAATCAAATTTTTTGTTTTCGAAAATATTTACAATTATTTATAAAATGTTTATAAAAATTAAGATAAAAAGCTACACTTAACCGGGAGTGAAATTTCCTCCAGAATCTAATAAATGTAGATAAAAGTATTATGCGTCAACACATACTTTTTGTGCTACACATAACTTTTATACTGTTTCAAACAAGCAAGAACGTTTCACATATTTGTTTTGTAATAAATAAATAGTACCACAATTCCTGATAATTATATTATACTAGCTTTTTGCCCGTGGCTTTGCCACGGGGATTTGTTTTTATTTATTTTTTTTTGTTATTATGTTTTATTTATTTATAGGTTTATATGTTTATTTGAAATATGTTATATTTTTTTTTTGTTATTTTGTATGATAATTTGTATATTTGTTTTGATATTAGTTATTTTTTATCGTTTTTATTTTTATGCACATTGTATTATATATATTGCTAATTTTGGTAATTGTTTTTGTTATTTTGATTTCGTGTTATTTAAGAGTTAGTACGATGATGATAATTTAGTGTGTGAAAATTGTTTTATGGTATGTTGCGCATTTTTAGGGTTGTTAAATGGTGTTTTTATGTTGTTGTTGTCGTCAAGTGGTGAAATAATTGTTTAGTTAAGAATCGTTTATTATATCATTATTGTGTTTAATTTGTATGATTGAATTATTATTTAATTATTTGTCGTTTTAAAAATTGTGTTATGATGGTTTAGTATGTGAAAATTATTTTTGATGTGTATGTTGTGCATTTATATATAAAAATAAATTAATTTTTGCGGTTTCAGTTTTTACTTTATTATCGTTATTATTGTAATTGTATTATTATTGTTTAAGTGATATTTTAATGCCTTGTTACGCAGACACAATTGTCAGGGTAAAATTTGTAAAACAGTACGAAAAAGAAAAAGAGAGTTCCAACTTCTTGGTAGTTTGGGCTCTCGGTACTTATCCCGTGGAACGTGATGATCGTGAGATGGAAATGACTTTGTTTGTACCTGTTAATATTGAAGAAAGAGATAATGAAACTCAAGCAATTTTTGAAAAAGATGGTTTTTACTCTGTTGGTGGAAAAATTATTCCGGGATTTTACAATGGAAACAAAAGAGCTAAAGTACTTGTTGCAAATGTGTGTATTTTTTTGTTAAGTACTAATTATTGAGTTTAATGTTTTGATGTTTAAAAATTGTAGATGACTGTGTCAACTTTCACGCATTTAACGATTCTTAATAAAGTTGTTGAGTCTAATAAATGTCCTTTGAAGGTTTCTTTGGTTGGGATTCCTCAAGAGATTCCAACTGAAGTTGAGGATGATACTGTTATCAACACATTAGTGACCGATTATTCCGGGCAAGAATATAATTTTATCATGAAAGTTGTTTTTTCGTGTCATAATTTGCGTATGGCAAGTTTAAAAAATATTGTTCGTCCCCAAGAATCGTTGATCTTTGTTGTCGGCCAATTGGAGATAATTGAGAATGAATTCTATGTGTATGCTAAAGACGTTAACTGTATTGATACACGCTTTGTTAACAAAAAAAGGTTTTTCGAGAGTAATGTACCTTGTGATGTTTTGGCTTCAAGGAATTCTGCTCGTACTAAACTTTTGGTTACTCATCAGAATATTGGAAATTTGGAAAAGAAATCTAAAAGTGAGACTTTGGTTGATTCGAATAATTTTGAGAATACTACTGAATTAAATTTAATGGATCGTCTACATGATGTGAAACGTGTACGAATTGATGAATCTCTTGATAAAGATTTAGTGAGTTCTGAACATCTAAATAGCAAATTTCATACTGAAGAAAGTAATGAATTAGTTAGCTATAATACGGAAGAAGGTTCTACAAAAGTTGATAAAGATGGAAAAAAGGTTTCGCGTGGTAAGGGTAAGGGGCCTGTGGAACAGTCTTTACGTAACCGCAAAGTGTGTGTAGATCAAATGCAATAATTGTTTTGTCATCGTGTTATTATTACATGTATAGTTGCGAGTAATAAATTTCTTAGTGTTTATTTTTTTATTTTTACTTTTGGATTTTTAATTTTCGTAGTATTGGTGAAAAGTGGGTTGAGATATTGTATTAAAGTTATTAATTAATAATTAGTTTAAAAAAGATGGTAGTATTTTATAAATAATAAATGGAATATAAATGATATTATTGTAATTTTATTTGTTTATTTATTATTTAATGAAATTTAATAATAAAAATATATTGTGTCAATATATATATACATAGCTTATATATTTTATTTTTATATTATATAAATTATCTATTTTTTGTCATTTTTACTTACATTCACTTGTGTATTTTCGTTGTTGCGATAGATCGAATAGATTATCGTTGAAGAAGATTTCAATGATATGTATTAATATTATTACTTTAAAAATTGGAATAGCATTTGAATATTGTAATAATAATTTTTTTGTATAAGTACTTTATTGTTTAGTCAATACTTCATCATATACGATATTTTTTGTGAAAATACCATTTCTGCCTGGTATTTTTCCTCCTTTGACCAGGACTTTTGTTGTTGTATTAGATATTCCACGTGAAAATGCTACGTAGAGTTGTCTGTGTGAAAATACTGGTTCCGGCAAATAGATNTTTTATTTTTACTTTTGGATTTTTAATTTTCGTAGTATTGGTGAAAAGTGGGTTGAGATATTGTATTAAAGTTATTAATTAATAATTAGTTTAAAAAAGATGGTAGTATTTTATAAATAATAAATGGAATATAAATGATATTATTGTAATTTTATTTGTTTATTTATTATTTAATGAAATTTAATAATAAAAATATATTGTGTCAATATATATATACATAGCTTATATATTTTATTTTTATATTATATAAATTATCTATTTTTTGTCATTTTTACTTACATTCACTTGTGTATTTTCGTTGTTGCGATAGATCGAATAGATTATCGTTGAAGAAGATTTCAATGATATGTATTAATATTATTACTTTAAAAATTGGAATAGCATTTGAATATTGTAATAATAATTTTTTTGTATAAGTACTTTATTGTTTAGTCAATACTTCATCATATACGATATTTTTTGTGAAAATACCATTTCTGCCTGGTATTTTTCCTCCTTTGACCAGGACTTTTGTTGTTGTATTAGATATTCCACGTGAAAATGCTACGTAGAGTTGTCTGTGTGAAAATACTGGTTCCGGCAAATAGATACCAACATGTGGAATCGTTTGGCCTTGCGATTTGTTGATGGTTAAAGCAAACGCGAGTCTGATCGGAAATTGCTTTCTTTTGAGAACAAACGGAAGTTTAATATCTTGTGATGGCATAAGGGGTATTCTTGGCAGGAATATTCGTTTTTCTTGGTGATTTCCTGTTACTATTTCTGCTTCTATAACATTTTGATGAAGAGTGCGACATATTAGTCTTGTCCCATTACAAACGCCGTTCATCAGATCCAAATTACGTAAACAAATAACCGGTGTGCCTTCTTTCAACGTGAGCTTGTGAGGTGGGAGACCATTAGGGGTGATTGAGTTGAGAAATTCAGGCTGTTAAAGATTGCGTGTGTCATCTGGTACTGAATCAAAGCTATGATAGAAAGTGGGGTAACCGGGGAAAGAATTGACTACGATATCATTAATTGTGTCAACATATTCATTTTTTGTTGCTAATATGGCACGATCAACAATATAGTTCGGGTTATATGTATTTTGTTGTAAATTAGGGTATGTTTCTTGAATGAGACGATTTAATGACGTTTCATCATCATCCCAAGTAACAATCATTTCGTTTGGAATACGAATTAAGTCATTATCAACAGTTGGTTCTGTACCATTTCCTACGCGAAGTAGAAAATCTTTAAAATCGGATGATGTGTCTTGTACACGCATATTATTTCGTAGTTGGAGTATTTCAATAGTTGACCATAGTGGAGATTTTATGATGGAAACGTTAACTATTTGAGCTTGTGTTCCTTGTTGGATTACGGGAAGTACTTGTCGGAAATCACCACCAAGTACAATTATTTTTCCTCCGAACGGACGTTCGTCGTTTGTTAAATCTTTTAAAAGTCGATCAAACGCTTCAAAAGCGTAGCAGTGTGCCATAGGAGCTTCATCCCAAATAATAATTGATGCACGACTGATGAGATGAGCTATATTTGATTGTTTACTAATATTACACGTTGAAACTGCATCAAGGGAAATAGGAATCTTAAATCGAGAATGGGCCGTACGACCACCAGGCATAATTAGTGCAGCTACTCCCGAAGAAGCGGTAGCAAGAGCGCTAGAACCGGAGGATCTAATAGACGCAAGTAAACAACGGTAAAGAAATGTTTTACCGGTTCCACCGGGACCATCAACGAAAAAAAAACCAGGTTTATTTTCTTTTATACAATGTATAATTTTATCAAAGATACGTTTTTGGTCATCATTCAATCTTTATATATTACTTAAATCTTCGGGAGGAATAGGAATCGTGAGTTCTTCATTAATTATTTTAGATGAATAATCATGGTCATTTGAATCGAGTGTGATTTCCGGCAAATCATAATCACGTATCGTTTTGTGATGTTGTTCTAAAAAGTTGTTAACGTCATTGTGAACAGCATTGATTCGAAGATATTCTTCAGGTATTCCGTTTCTAGTATAGTCTTCCGACATAGCAAGAAAATTTTCATTCCAGAGGTTTCGTACATCGTTTGGTTCACAAAAGATCAAAATCATCGCAAATAGTCGGTGCAAGGCTTGTGGCATTTTGAATTGGCATGCTTCCATCAGGCATTCTCGTGTACTTTTGTCAGTCTCAAGTAGTCCACAGTGTTCTGCGCTTTCTCTAAACGTTGAATATGGAATTCCATTTGCAATTTTGAGGTCGTTAAAGCATGTTGCACCTTTGATATGATTTAGAAGGATTCGAAGATAGTAACGTTCTCCTTCTAATAGATTTACGGCATACATTCTACCAATAGCATTATTATTTTTTCGTTCAGTCCACTGTTTATATTTTTTATTCCAGACATAATATCGAGGAAATTCAGAATATAGATAGTTACGTGCCTCTGGATCAATAAGATTTGTACGAAAGTATTCAGTAAGTGTAGTTTTTTGGTTTCGTTCATCAGCAAGGATGTTGGTAATGTTATCTTCATCAGAGAATCGAATAGTTTGGTGTTGTGGGAGATGGATTTGCAATCTGTAGACCGAAGGATGAATTGCATTCATTTCGAAACCGAGTATTCTCCAGCAAGCTTCCGATGCTGATATCCAACGGGCGTCAAGATACTGTTTAATTTCGTCATTGTTATAATCGGCGGTAATTTCAACAGCGGCTTTATCATGTCCTTTGTAAACGTACTTATAAAGGTATTTGACAGTTTTTATACTGGAACAAATTTCGACATTAATATGGCAATTGTACTTCAAAGAGAGGTAAGGGTTATAAGGTATAACCCAACGATTGTCTAGTTTGGTACCTCTTATATTTACATAAAATCTGTTTCTACGTTTGTAAATGGGATAGGAATCAAATCCCTGGATGATTAATTCAGCAAAATTTCAGGGATAGTTTTTTTTGCATTTACTATCTTTCATGCAAGGCGCATTGGGGTTAAATGGACCACACGGTCCATGCATAATATGTCTTGTTATAGTTTCATAAAGTCTTGGTTCTGCCGTAGGATCGGGAATCTCTGCTCGAACAATAGAATCATAATCGTCGGGTGTTTTGAGTTTATCTTCAGTATGTAAAATAATAAGAATGTGAGTATGAGGAAGACCACGTTTCTGAAATTCAATTACATATACTCGTGCAATGACACGTCCAAAAATTCCATTGTGAAAAAGATCCTTCTTCAGCTCTTCGAATTTCGCTCGAAAAATACGGCATGTAAGGTCGGGTCGATCAATTGGTTTTTGTCCTTGAAGCAGGTCCGCTTTTATTTCTATCCACTCAGGGTTGCAAGTCATCGTTATAAAGATGTCCGGTTTTCCAAAACATTGTACTAAAGCCATTGCATCTTGGTAACATTGGTACATATCTCGGTGACCACCAACGAAGGACGATGGTAAGACAATACATGTACCGACACGAGATGCATCAGTGTTATCTGTTGCAAGGTAATCTTGTAAACCTTGATACAATTTGCTTCTAATTTTAGCTTGATTAAAATGGAAAAAATTGAGTCTCTCTGACTCAATTTTAACATAATTATCTACAATGTATTGTTGGAAAAGTCGACCTCCGAGAAGAATCAACGAAGGTGAGTTATTTCGAATCTGCAGTCGGTATGCATAATACTCTCTTGATGTTATTTTTTTGTTATGTTGATGTATTCCAATATGCCATCCGTATTCACCTCGTGGGAAGAGAAGAGAATACTGCATAGGGTCATAAAAACTACTTACTTCGGAAATTCTTTGAAATTTTCCTGAACGTGGAAGGACTACAATATCACGTTTTTGTATACCCACTGGATCGTTGCCTTCTACCCAAATAGCTGCTACTTGTGAAGCCGTCGGAGAGTTGTATACACGTTGGTCAAGACTCGAATCATCCTTGATAATGAGTTTGCAACGTGAAAGGTCACGAATTTCGGAAAGACAGTGAAAGTTTATAACGAAAGGGTTGACATTATTTAAAATACGTCTAATTTGGCTAATCGTATTTTGATGTAACNTCAGTGTTATCTGTTGCAAGGTAATCTTGTAAACCTTGATACAATTTGCTTCTAATTTTAGCTTGATTAAAATGGAAAAAATTGAGTCTCTCTGACTCAATTTTAACATAATTATCTACAATGTATTGTTGGAAAAGTCGACCTCCGAGAAGAATCAACGAAGGTGAGTTATTTCGAATCTGCAGTCGGTATGCATAATACTCTCTTGATGTTATTTTTTTGTTATGTTGATGTATTCCAATATGCCATCCGTATTCACCTCGTGGGAAGAGAAGAGAATACTGCATAGGGTCATAAAAACTACTTACTTCGGAAATTCTTTGAAATTTTCCTGAACGTGGAAGGACTACAATATCACGTTTTTGTATACCCACTGGATCGTTGCCTTCTACCCAAATAGCTGCTACTTGTGAAGCCGTCGGAGAGTTGTATACACGTTGGTCAAGACTCGAATCATCCTTGATAATGAGTTTGCAACGTGAAAGGTCACGAATTTCGGAAAGACAGTGAAAGTTTATAACGAAAGGGTTGACATTATTTAAAATACGTCTAATTTGGCTAATCGTATTTTGATGTAACGAAGGCATGATTTTTAACCTGTTTATATCAGCATGTTCAGTATCATAGACATAGAGTTGAAGGAATCGCGGAGAGTTATCACTTGGAAGGAAGTCAGGTATCGCATGGTAGATATCACCCTGAATACGAAAACAATAAACTCTGTCTCGTCCGTGTGCTGTTTTTTCATCAAGTTTTACACCCATGGATGTAAAGGCGAAGAGGGCATTATATGCATGAATATTTTGTCGAAATTCTATTCCGGTTTTGTCATTTCTAGGAAATAAATCATTCAAGTCTTCAGGTATGTTAACTTTTGCTAATGTGACTTTTCCGTTTGCACAGCATATACTTGGGGGTTCTTTGGTAAATTTTTTTGCTTCACACATTTTGCAAAAAGTTACGGCAGGAAGTTGAAACCTTTTGAAATGAGCAAACTCAAAGAAATTTCTTGCACCGTTAATCGGCTGCATATTTTGATGAATACGATATCGACGTAAACGATCTCTCCGTCTCTGTTTTAAAGGTTCATTATAATCCTCTCTTCGTCGTTTTCGATTTTCAGGTTCTCCGTAGTCCATAAAGTTTTTTTCACACCAGTAATGGTAGTTTATGTCAGAAATATCTAAGTATGTATGTTTTGCCATCCGTAATTAAATTTTGTTTCGACTTGTACACCTCACCATTTTTGGTTGGTCTATCTAAGAATTCAGCCCAAAAGATAGTTGATGTTTTTTTGACATTTTCTGCCACCCGTAATTAAATTTTGACTTCTGACTTGTATACTTCACCATTTTTGATTGGTCATATCTAAAAATTCAGCTGAAAAGTATAGTAATTTATTCGATCATTCAATTAATTATCGCTTTTTTCTACTAATTGTACACCAACCTGCCAAAAGTATCCGGACAGTTGTTTTTTTTCAAATTTATTAATAAATTTCAAAGGTAAATTGTGGTACAAAGAATGATTTAAATTGCACAAACTTTTTTTTAAAAGAATCTCCTGATCAAGGGCTATTATATGATATCTTTTTTATTAAAGTTAAATGCTTGCTTGTCTGAAAATCGTGTCTTAAATAAAGTTAACCAGAAATGTCAAATCAAATTGTTAATCGTAATATCTCGATTTCAATAACCATCTATCAGAAGTATAAACTATCTTATAAGAACTTGTAGCTCTGGAGTAGGGCTATAATTTTCATTAGTACCATATTTGCTATTTTCTAGTGAAAATCGGAACTTTACTTAGACACGACTAAAAATTGGATGAAATTATTGTTGATCATTTATCATTTAAAGAAAATTATCAATTGTTATTGCATAGAAAACATTATTTTTTGCAAATAAAATCTTAGAAGTGCTATTAAGTAAACTTGAAGATAATGTTATTGTGCATCTGTAGTGAATATTTCAGATCTTTACCATGGAAATAGAGTAAATAGTTATTGATTAAACTTTAGAAAATAATTGCTAATTTTTTCTTAAATTCTAAATATATAAGCTTGAAACTTTTATAGTAGATGCAAAGTAATATTTTCTTCAAGATTACTTAATATTGCTTTTAGGATTTCATTAGTATATAATAAAGTTTTCTATGTAAAAACGATTGGTAATTTTCTTTAAACAGTAAAATGATCGACAATAATTTGTTTCCAAAACCGTTGACAATCTTTTACTAAAATTCCATTTAATTTCAAATGCTAATTGTAGCACAATGAATAATCTAAATTACATAAACTTTTTTTTAAATGAATCCCATGATCAAGGGCTATTGTGTGATACTTTGTTTGTTAAAATTAGAACACTTTCTTATACAAAATTTTGTTTTAAATAAAATTAATCAAAAATGTCAAATCAAATTATTAATAGTAATGTCTCTCGATTTTGATAAATATTTATCATAGATACAAACTATCTTATACGAATTTGTAGCTAATAACAAGAGCTACATCTTTTATTATTACCACTTTAAACATTTTCTAATAACAATTAAATGTTTATTTAGTCACAAATAAAAATATTTATTTGTTTATAAAAAAAATAATTTAAATAACAAATATTTTGATAAAGTAATCTTTTTAAATAAAATTTATATAATATAAAAACAAAAAAAAACTTATAAGTGCATACAAATATTTTTAAAAAGAAAAGTAAATTAAAAAAAAAAAAATAAATTGTGTAAAAATAAAAAATTAAAATTTAGTTATAATTATAAATTTTAAATAAAAAATTTAATATTTGGTTNCCATGATCAAGGGCTATTATGTGATACTTTGTTTGTTAAAATTAGGACACTTTTTTATACAGAAATTTTGTTTTAAATAAAATTAATCAAAAATGTCAAATCAAATTATTAATAGTAATGTCTCTCGATTTTGATAAATATTTATCATAGATACAAACTATCTTATACGAATTTGTAGCTAATAACAAGAGCTACATCTTTTATTATTACCACTTTAAACATTTTCTAATAACAATTAAATGTTTATTTAGTCACAAATAAAAATATTTATTTGTTTATAAAAAAAATAATTTAAATAACAAATATTTTGATAAAGTAATCTTTTTAAATAAAATTTATATAATATAAAAACAAAAAAAAACTTATAAGTGCATACAAATATTTTTAAAAAGAAAAGTAAATTAAAAAAAAAAAAATAAATTGTGTAAAAATAAAAAATTAAAATTTAGTTATAATTATAAATTTTAAATAAAAAATTTAATATTTGGTTGGATGACCCTTGTTTTTTATAGCATCAGCAACTCTATATCGCATACTTTTTATTAATTGAATAAGTCGACTTTCATCAATTTTATACCATTCTTCTTGTAATGCTGCAAAAAATTCATTTTTATTTTTTGGAATGGGTTTATGTCTTCTAATTCTTTTTTCAAGTTCATCCCATAAATTTTCAATTGGATTAAGATCAGGACTTTGAGCTGGCCAAGGAAGTCTTTCAATTGAATTATCTTCTTTCCATTTTTTAGTCCGAGCTGAAGCATGACAAGGTGCATTATCATCTTGAAAAATATGATTTTCTATACTTAAATTATTTAAAAATGGAATCAAATGTTCTTTAAGTAATTCTATATATTTATCAGAATTAAGTGTACCATCAACTAAAACTAATGGACCTAATTTATTATTACAAAAACATCCCCAAACCATAATTCCAATTGAATTTTTAACTGTAGGTTTCAAACATTCAATTTTATATCTTTCATCTTTTTTACGCCATACCCAATTTCTAGAATCATTATTAAATAATTCAAATCTTGATTCATCACTCCATATAATATTTTCCCATTCATGAATCCAATTTTTTCTCATATTACACCAACCAAATCGTTTTTTTCTATTTTGTTCAGAAATAAATGGTTTTTCTTTGCAGCATGTCCACTATAACCTTCTTCATGCAAAACTCTTTGAACTGTTCTACTAGAAACTGAAAAACTCAATGATGTATTAAACTTTTCAGTAATTTCAACGAATGTTAAATTTCTATTGGCTTTAACATTTTTTACTAATTGCCTTTTGTCTCGATCAGTTAATATTTTTGGTCTACCTAATCGTGGAATAGTAGAAGTCAACCCTTGCTCATTATATTTTTGTACAATATCTCCTATTGTTGACCTGGGATGACCTAATAAACCATTAATTTTAGTATATGAAAAGCCTCCTTTGTATAAACCAACAATTTCTCCACACTCAAAATCAGTAAGTTCTTTTCTTTTAGGCATAATTTTAAAATTTTTATAATAAATAAATAACAAAAATATGTTTTAAAATTTATTTTATTAAATTAAAGACTGTATTTTTTATATTGAAATTGTATATTGTATTTATTATAGTTGTATAATAAACCACTATACAAAATAAAAACTAACAATATGCAGTTTTAAATTTAAGAATAATTATATTTGTGCCTAAGTAAAGTTTTAATTTTTATTAGAAACTGTTAAAAGTGATAATAATAAAAGTTGTAGCCCTTATTATTAGCTACAAATTCGTATAAGATAGTTTGTATCTACGATAAATATTTATCAAAATCGAGAGACATTACTATTAATAATTTGATTTGACATTTTTGATTAATTTTATTTAAAACAAAATTTCTGTATAAAAAAGTGTCCTAATTTTAACAAACAAAGTATCACATAATAGCCCTTGATCATGGGATTCATTTAAAAAAAAGTTTATGTAATTTAGATTATTCATTGTGCTACAATTAGCATTTGAAATTAAATGGAATTTTAGTAAAAGATTGTCAACGGTTTTGGAAACAAATTATTGTCGATCATTTTACTGTTTAAAGAAAATTACCAATCGTTTTTACATAGAAAACTTTATTATATACTAATGAAATCCTAAAAGCAATATTAAGTAATCTTGAAGCAAATATTACTTTGCATCTACTATAAAAGTTTCAAGCTTATATATTTAAAATTTAAGAAACAATTAGCAATTATTTTCTGAAGTTTAATCAATAACTATTTACTCTATTTCCATGGTAAAGATCTGAAATATTCACTACAGATGCACAATAACATTATCTTCAAGTTTTCTTAGTGTCACTTTTAAGATTTTATTTGCAAAAAATAATGTTTTCTATGCGATAACAATTGATAATTTTCTTTAAATGATAAAATGATCAACAATAATTTCATCCGATTTTAGTCGTGTCTAAGTAAAGTTTCGATTTTCACTAGAAAACAGCAAATATGGTACTAATGAAAATTATAGCCCTACTTCAGGGCTACAAGTTCTTATAAGATAGTTTATACTTCTGATGGATAATTATTGAAATCGAGAGACATTACGATTAAAAATTTAATTTGACATTTCTGGTTAACTTTATTTAAGACACGATTTTCGAACAAGCAAGCATTCAACTTTAATAAAAAAAATGTCATATAATAGCTCTTGATCAGGAGATTCTTTTAAAAAAAAGTTTGTGCAATTTAAATCATTCTTTGTGCCACAATTTACCTTTGAAATTTATTAATAAATTTGAAAAAAAACAACTGTCCAGATACTTTTGGCAGGTTGGTGTATTTAAAATTCGACTTTAACTTGTACACTTCACCATTTTTAGTTGGTTACATTAAAAATTTAACCCACAAAGAAACGTAAAATTATTTACTTCTTTCAGACCGTAAAAGATAGTTGACGTTTTTTTGACGTTTTCTGCCACCCGTAATTCAATTTTAACTTCGACTTGTATACCTCACCATTTTTGGTTGGTCATATCTAAAAATTCAGCCCAAAAGATAGTTGACGTTTTTTGACGTTTTCTGCCGCCCGTAATTAAATTTTGACTTCGACTTGTACACCTCATCATTTTTTGTTGGTCATATCTAAAAATTCAGCCCAAAAGTATAGTAATTTAGTCGATCATTAAATTAATTATCGCTTTTTTCCGCTATTTGTATTTAAATTTCAACATTGATTTGTACACTTCACTATTTTTAGTTGGTTACATCAAAAATTCAACCTACAAAGAAACGCAAAATTATTTACTTTTTTCAGACTGCGAAAAGCTGTCACTCGATTTTTGTCCAACCGATTTATCACGATTCAAGAACTTTTTTTGATTTATCTATATAAATCTCACTTCGAAACAATTGAACATAAAGTAATAATAAATACATCAAATTAACGACGTTAGTGATGTCAATCGTTAGAATACTATAACAGATACCAAATCACAATTTATTTATTATAAGTACGTATTCAGTTTTTCGTTAATCACTAAAAAATAAACGTCAGGTCATGAAACTTCAAACCAACAGGGGATATCAGTAAACATGACAGGGGCGTTTTAGCTCGCATTTAGTAATATAGATAATATCAATTTATTATCTAACTACGCTGATAATTGAAGGAAATAAATAATTAAAATAATTGAAAGGAATTATTGGAACGTAAAAACAGTCCTCACAAATTCAAAAGTAAACATTAACATCATTCATATGTCTCATCCCATTGCTGCTTTGTAACTATACATGTTCCCAAAATTGATTTTGAATTTTTGAGGTATTTCGACTTTTTGAGATTTATGCAGAATCTATTCTATATATGGAAGTAAAAAAAATATCCAGTTATGTGTATCTTTAATCAAAGAATAAATCTGGGTAGTCAAAAAATTTCGGGTTTTAAGTAAAATAATTTTGTCTTCTATGAAAAACTATTTCGACTTTTTTCCCCAAAATATCAATTTCGGGGCCCCAAAATAATTTTGCGTGCAAGTATATTTGTAACATGCTTTTGTACTCATCTTGCAATTCATAAATTGGTTTAATTTTCTCCGGACATTTTAAATCATCGTCAAATAATTTCTTTAAATTTCTGATTTTATAAATATTCATCATATCATGAACTTGGAAAATTAAGATCAAAGTGTTTAATGTTACGTTCCGACAGAATATCATCTTTACTCACGCCATTCAAAACTCTAACAGCATCAGAAATGTTGTTTTTATAGTATATTAGTTGGAGTTTTGATCTTTCGATTTTCAATGTTTCTTTGGAATAGAAAGTGAAATATCTTCTTCGAAAATATAATCATCATCTTCTCTACTACCTTTACTATTAACAGTTGTTTCATTTAACTCCTACATCTTTTTTAATTCTTTTAACTCTTATTTAAGATCCTCCTTATTCTCTTCTAATCTTTTTTTTCAATTCCGCCTCCAATTCTTCCCTTCAATTAATCTCCGAATTCACTTTTCAATTCTTTTTCTTAATTATTAATTTCATTGAATGATTGGAATAAAATTTTTTTTTCTCATTATCTTCATTCTCATTTTCAGAACTTGATAATGATAATGTTTCTATTATTGGACTCTTTTCAATAAATTTTGTTATTTCTATTTTTTTGTACTATTTGATGTCTTTCGTGCATTCTCTTACTTTATGAAGCTGTTCGGAATTAGTACCAGTTATGCCCACTACCACCACCTCTATTACCTCCCTCTACTATCTCTATAACCTTTACTACCTCTGACACCTCTACCAGCTATGTTTCTTCACCAACCCCTTCCACCTGTTGGAACTGCATTTGCTGTATTATTATTTTTCATATCTAAAGTTTTAATTGAATAATATATTGTATTTGAATTCCGTGAATTAAGTTATTTTTATTTAATGTCTTAATGAGATTTTTTGTCACATGGGATTATTAAAGAAATTAAATTTACCATTCTGAAATCGAGGAAGGAGCAGGAGCCTTATACAATTTCTGAAATAACAGTGGTTTAAACCTAAATAAGTAAAGACATAAAATAATGTTAATGAAAGAAACTTAGAGATATGATTAATTTATTCTATATACATATCCAGTCGGGCTTAAGACAGAGTATTATTTTTGTTTTGGCTGATTCTTTATGGGCAATTAAATACATGGCTTGGTCCAGGTTTATAACTCGTTCTATTCTTTTTTCGCGTTTTGTGACAAATTAAAAAACCAAAATAAAAATATATTTATATTAGATATAAATTCACTTGTTTAAATTAAACTATATTAATTTATACCAACATTATTACAAACTTTTATATATCTCGATCATCTTCTTTTCTTTTAGCAACTGATAAACCATACACTTATTTTATTGCCTTCCTTTTTCCTTCGAAAGTTAATGAACCATCTTCTGCTTTCTTCTTCCTAAGGTTCCGGTAGTATTAGAAGGCCTGTGTTATTTGTTTCAGTAGGATTATTCATCGTGATTAATATTGGGAAATAAATTTTTTAGAAAATTTAAAATTGTTCTCAAAGAAAAAAAAAAAAGGAAAAAAAAAAAAAAGTTTTTAAGGAAAAAAAAAAAGTATTTAATGATACGATATGACATATTTTAAGCTTTTTTTTTATATTTAATTTATATAATATAAGAAACTTCCCTTGATCTGATAACATATTTTGAGATCCGTAAATCAAAAGATTTACAAATTTATCAACAATCTACTTTATAATCATTATTTAATAAAACAAAAAATCTTGATCGAAACCGCTAAAATTAATTAAAATCATAATTATATATCAATTCGAGACAAAATTATCAACATAAATTAGATTTCTTCATCATTTACTCAATTAAGTTTTTTTTCGAAATTTGTAGTTGATATTATAAAAATTCTCCCAGCAATATTTATAAATTATTTTAATGAATTAAGAAGATTTTCATTTGATTATGTAGGAAAAAGATTTGAATCTAATAAATTCTCGTGTCAATTGCCAAGAATGTATCAGAATCATTTGAACCTATTAAAATTAAAATGGATTACATTAATCAATGGCCAGTCGCTTAAGAAAATTTTTTAAAAGGTAATGCTGTAAAANAAAAAAAAAAAAAAAAGGAAAAAAAAAAAAAAGTTTTTAAGGAAAAAAAAAAAGTATTTAATGATACGATATGACATATTTTAAGCTTTTTTTTTATATTTAATTTATATAATATAAGAAACTTCCCTTGATCTGATAACATATTTTGAGATCCGTAAATCAAAAGATTTACAAATTTATCAACAATCTACTTTATAATCATTATTTAATAAAACAAAAAATCTTGATCGAAACCGCTAAAATTAATTAAAATCATAATTATATATCAATTCGAGACAAAATTATCAACATAAATTAGATTTCTTCATCATTTACTCAATTAAGTTTTTTTTCGAAATTTGTAGTTGATATTATAAAAATTCTCCCAGCAATATTTATAAATTATTTTAATGAATTAAGAAGATTTTCATTTGATTATGTAGGAAAAAGATTTGAATCTAATAAATTCTCGTGTCAATTGCCAAGAATGTATCAGAATCATTTGAACCTATTAAAATTAAAATGGATTACATTAATCAATGGCCAGTCGCTTAAGAAAATTTTTTAAAAGGTAATGCTGTAAAAAATAATATTTTAAAATACAATATCAAATCAGAAAATATGTATCATTTATTATTTCACGTTGAATGTAAGAATATTGAAAATATTAATAAATTTTTTATTTAATAACAAATTATTATCTAAATTTCATAAATTTTAGTACATAAAATATTGTTTGATATAGCTTAATCCGATTTTATTGTTTTAAATTAAAAATAGTTAATTAAAAAATGATAGATTTCATTTTACTATAATTATTTTAATAATTATGGAGTATTTGCGGATAACATATTAGTTACGTAGTTTAAAGGATAGCTAGACTGTTGCACTTATAATTTAATTTTGATTCAACATAATTTGTTAGAATTCAGGATCAGAAGCATTTAATAATAATCAATTTAATTACATTAAATAAGAATAATGATATCATTAGAACGTAAAAACATTGAAACATTTGTAATTTATTTTTCGAGATTTATTGACAAAGAAATCTTTATTAAATATTCGATAATAAAATAATTTTATTATTTAATTATTAATGTTAAAACAAATTCATAAAAAATGGAGAGTACATAGGGATCCTGTTACCACGGGGTTAGGGTTAAGGTTTTTCAGAGTATTGTGTTATCACCGTGTGTTATATCGATTTTTATTAAATATCTTAGTTTTTTTACATGTGGAAACTATATTTGTCACCCAACACTTGTCTCATCTACCATTTATCACATGAAACTTGCACATGAAATCATTCTGATCATCTGCAAGACTATAGACCAATGAAGTTCGGATGGTTGGTGCACAGGATAAGAGCTACGCCCAGTGCACAGGATAAGGATCCTTATAAAAAATATATTAACACATGACTTCACATATAAATTTTTAATTGGCTGGTGTGAAAAATATTATAAATGAATTGTTTATTAAATTTTTTCTTTTGACACGGATTTTTTAACTCAACTAAAAATTACCAAATATCAATTTTGCAAAATCAAAAATGGCAACCAGATCTAAAGTCTATTATTTTTTGGATTGCAATTGTGCCCGGTCATATTGAATTAGATTCAATTCAGATATGAACCTACGGGAAAAGAATAATGTGTTAAAGGTAAGTGTATTCACATGTTGCTTTCTTTCTTTCTTTCTTTATTTTTTTTTATAATAGTTTATTTTTTAAAATTCAATTTTTTTAGGTGTTAGAGAAAAACTAGTGAAAAGGGTAATATTTTTTTAAAAAAAGATATAACTTCCTTACTACGAAGTATTTTTTTAATATTTAAAGGATTTTGATGCAAAAATTAAGTTGAAGAGGTTGGCAAAAAAAGAAGAGGAGAGAAAGAAAGCAGCAGATAATGATTTGAAAGAGATTAGACGTGTAGTGAAATAAATATTATTCTCTTTATGCTTGTTTATGTTTTTATTTCTTATCTATCTTAAAAATAATAGGAGTTGGAAAGTGAGAGCAGGGTTGAATATGACGATAGCAAAAGAGGAGAGGGGAAGTAAGAAGAGGCTTGTGAAAGGTGAAGTCATTGTGTCTTGTCTTTTCCTCAGGCGTCCTTATTTAATTTTGAGAGATTTTGGTTTTTGTTATTTGTATTCCTTTTTGGTGAATGTTTTGTTACTGCTGAGTGTTCTGTTGATTACTTGTTCATTTAGTTGTCATGGAAATGTGAGATCTTCTCTTTCTTTCTCTTGAAATATATATTTTTTATTGACTCATACACGATATTTCATTTGATTTTAACATTTAAAATAAAAGAATTTTAATGTATTAAACTTATATTATGAATTTTCGTATCTTTTAGATTCAAATTGNGCAGCAGATAATGATTTGAAAGAGATTAGACGTGTAGTGAAATAAATATTATTCTCTTTATGCTTGTTTATGTTTTTATTTCTTATCTATCTTAAAAATAATAGGAGTTGGAAAGTGAGAGCAGGGTTGAATATGACGATAGCAAAAGAGGAGAGGGGAAGTAAGAAGAGGCTTGTGAAAGGTGAAGTCATTGTGTCTTGTCTTTTCCTCAGGCGTCCTTATTTAATTTTGAGAGATTTTGGTTTTTGTTATTTGTATTCCTTTTTGGTGAATGTTTTGTTACTGCTGAGTGTTCTGTTGATTACTTGTTCATTTAGTTGTCATGGAAATGTGAGATCTTCTCTTTCTTTCTCTTGAAATATATATTTTTTATTGACTCATACACGATATTTCATTTGATTTTAACATTTAAAATAAAAGAATTTTAATGTATTAAACTTATATTATGAATTTTCGTATCTTTTAGATTCAAATTGCAAAATTTTATACCTTTCAAATTTTGAAATGGAGAGATTTGCTTTAATTTTTTGTGAAAATCTAAGATCGTGCATCTTTCCACTGTTTTATGAGAAATCTGCAAGTTTATATTAATATTCAGATATATTTTTATTTTTTTTGATGTCAAATTGAGTTAACATCAAGTAATAAATAAATAATGTTGCACCATAAAGAAGTTTTCTGATACGAAGATACATTTAATTATTCAACTTTATTGGAATATATTACACACACTCCACAAGATAAGATGGATAAATAAATGATTTATTCATTTGCTAATACAAAGAGCTTTTTGAAGCAGAAGCATTATAAGAGATCATCAAAAATTGGGAGAATAACTTGAATAATAGCAAGAGTAGTGGAATGAGGAGACAATGATTATTGGTCAGATGATTTAGTTGATCTGCAAACTCAATGGATCTACCCACGCGATCAACTGGATTTTGAGAAATCCTTATCAAGTTCGAAAGGGAAACTTGAGATGTAAAAATTTATATGGGGAATTGAAAATTCTCGTGGAGGAAAAAATTTAACTTTGTGATGATAACTTGGATGAGAAGTATTTGGAGAAAGTATGTTCTATTTATTTAATTTATTTATTTAATGGATTAATTTATAATATTTTAGTTAAATCTTGAGTTTGAACGTTTAAAAGAAATTATATGAGCTATTATTCAAAAGGCTGTTGAAGAGGTATTATTAATATTTATCACTATTTTTTCTTTATTTATCACTATTTATTGCATTTTTTATAGTTTACTGCACGATTGGTTAATCTTTGCAATGAATGTTTGATTCCTCAATATGAACGTAATGAATTCTTTGAACAGTTGTTAAATGAAGAAAATTATTATTGAAAATAAATTTTAACTAAATAATTTAATATGAAGATATTGTTAATCAAATAATATAACAAACAAATCTTCGATTTCGGTTAAAAATTATTTACCAATCCATCAGTTTGTTAAAGTAAATGAAGAAAATTACTTCTAACTGCTAGATAATATATGCAAGAGAAAATTAAAGTTAGTATTTCTAATATTTATATTATCTCTCAATAATATTCAAAAATAAAATATAGAATAAAAAATGACTAAGGGTTCCCAAGATCATATGGTGTCACATGATCAAATCCTCATTCAAAAAATAATAAATATATAATTAATATTTTGTTATAAAGAAACATCACATTAAATTATAATAATAATAATAAGAAACAAGCAATTAAACAAGCAACCAAATGAAAAAGCAAAAAGACAGACAAAAATAACTGTTGGAATTTTGAAATCGTGAGTCTTGCTTATATAAAAACAATGATATATAAGATGGAAAAGTGATACCTTTTGTATCATTTAAACATCGAAAATAATAAAAATATACTTACTTTTTATATATTTCTTACTATTGGATTTTTGATTTGTTCCAAATGCAAAATATAAATAAAATTCATTCTTTTCAAAAATCCTTTGATTATCTTCTTAACNATTTCAGTTAAAAATTATTTACCAATCCATCAGTTTGTTAAAGTAAATGAAGAAAATTACTTCTAACTGCTAGATAATATATGCAAGAGAAAATTAAAGTTAGTATTTCTAATATTTATATTATCTCTCAATAATATTCAAAAATAAAATATAGAATAAAAAATGACTAAGGGTTCCCAAGATCATATGGTGTCACATGATCAAATCCTCATTCAAAAAATAATAAATATATAATTAATATTTTGTTATAAAGAAACATCACATTAAATTATAATAATAATAATAAGAAACAAGCAATTAAACAAGCAACCAAATGAAAAAGCAAAAAGACAGACAAAAATAACTGTTGGAATTTTGAAATCGTGAGTCTTGCTTATATAAAAACAATGATATATAAGATGGAAAAGTGATACCTTTTGTATCATTTAAACATCGAAAATAATAAAAATATACTTACTTTTTATATATTTCTTACTATTGGATTTTTGATTTGTTCCAAATGCAAAATATAAATAAAATTCATTCTTTTCAAAAATCCTTTGATTATCTTCTTAACTATGCTTTTGAAAATGAAAACTGGAATTCGAATCTCGAATTGTGATTGGCCAAATGATATGATGCTAGAAAATCTAATAATCTGAAAAATCTATTTACAAGAATAGATTTTCAAATGATTATATTCTAGAATTTATCGATCGTAAGATATTGACGTAATAATGAGTTATGAATAAAGATCTATAAATTTTTTAGCGAAAAAAAGATCTGTAACAATTCCTTAACAAAAATCTTAAAAAATGGAAAATACTCACTTTTCGTTTAATCATGGTAGTGTATAATAATTTATTATTATGTTAATATATTTCTTTTGTTAAATTTTTCTTATAACTAAATGCGTCAAACATATTTAGAACTTTCAGCTCTCAGTCCGGAACGAACGTTTTGTAATGAAAGTTTTTCCTTTTTTAATGACCTTACCATACAAGACGGTGTAAGTGATTTCGAAATCAGAAATCAAACAAACAAAGTGAGCAAATAATGATTATACTATATTTTTCATATAATATATAACTTGTTTTAATACTACAAAGAATATTGTGTACCCATAATTAATCAAAGATTATTATTCAATTTCAAAGCCACATAAGAGAAACAGGGAAAAACATGAAGGTGGAGAAGAGGGAGAAGAAGGTGAAGTAGGAGGTAAAGAAGTAGATGGAGAAGAAGGTGAAGGGTCAAGAAAAAGGAGTCGAAAAGAAAATGGAAAAGGTGAAGAGGAATTAGAGAAAATAAAATGAAAAAGAGAATCAGATCGAAAATCGGGTAATTTTAATATTAAACTGAAATTAATATGATAATATTCATATTTATATTGTATTAATGAAAAATTTTATTAAATTAAATTAATAGCTTTGAGATATCGAAATAAAAAAAAGTGTGAAGCCGAAAAATTAAAACAACAAGTAAACGATTTGGAGGAAAAAAATAAGCTCCTCAAAAACAAAGTAAATGAGCTCTCCAAAGAATTTTTGGAGCTTAGAGACTTTGTGATGCTCCACATTATTTGTTACCATTTATAATTTACTTTATTTTTTTTTCTTATTATATGTTGCGTTTTAATAAAATTCAAATTTCCAGAATATATATGTTATTACCTTTTACCAATGAACTAGAATACTGATATTCAATGATTTTAAATAAATAATTACCTCCAAAAGTACATTGTAATGGATATTGCAGGTTCTTTGCAAAATTATAAATAATCTCTACTATGCTTTGGAAATAATGATGACATTACTATTTCATTTTTATTATAGAAAACAAATAAGATGTTGATCAAAATTTACTAGAACAATTAATTTACTTCATCAAAGATTTGAAAATAATGATTACTATTGATTGATATCTTTAATTATAATTTATATTTTAATATAGATCACACGTATTTCAGAGGCATAAACCCATGATAAGAATCCGTCAGTTATGATCATCTGAAACTATGACCAATAAATTCGGTCATTTGCTGTAGAACTCGGTGCTGCAGATGTTGTTATGCCCTTACATCAGGAAATTTTTAAGGACGAATATATCCAGGTTTATTCGCTATTAATAAAACTGAATTATATCTGGATATATTCGCAATTTATCTGAATATAATCTGAATATATTTGGTGTAACATATGAATTAATCCGGATAAATGCGGATTAATCCGGATTAATGCGATTTATGCGGATAAACCTGGGGGTGGGCAATTATATTCGGATATATTCGCCTTTAAAAATTTCCTGATGTAGTAACTGGTGAGACTTGGTTTAAAGTTTTCAAAACCGTCGAAATTAGATTTGTAGGAAAAAAATTTCGTTTCGGTATTGAAGGAAAAAATACAATTTCACATGTACTTGGAGAGCTTAAACAAAATACTGTTGCTTTTGAACACGCTGTAGAATATACTACCCTGGATTAAAATATCTTTCACGTGACACTTGTTTTACTATTTCAAATATGGCTACAGAATTTGGTGGTATTGCTGGTGTATTTGAAGGTGATGAGATTACAGTTGCATTCATCTCATAAAAGTCGGCCTTATATTTCTGTGCTAATCCTGATGCGGTTTATGTTGAAACTCATATAATTGATTTATCCAAAGTTGATTCGCTTGTTGCATTGTATCCATCTCCAGACGGTGTTGTTCCTGCCAACAATATGTTCAATTCTAATTAGAAACTTCTTCAGGTTTATTTCTTCATGGTGAACAATTATTGTTGAATACGATAAAGTGAGTATTTTTATTTGTCTATTTTATTTCATTTATTTATTTATACTTATTATTTTAATTATTATTATTATTATTATTATTATACTTCCACTTTATACCAGTAATTCAATAATCCCGTCGCAAGATTATTTACCAGGAAATTTAACTAGTTAATATAGACATGCAGAAACTCTATTTGAATTGCCAACGACATTTTTATTTAAGGATGAACATGTAATTTTCATTTTTAATATTTGTATTTAATATAATGTCGTATAATATTTTTATTAGCAGCATCTATATTGTGCATCCTACTAAAATTTATATTGTACATTTATACTATACATTTAAATTAAAGTCCTTAAGGTTGTAATCCCGGACCTACACTGTAAGTATATAGTTAATGAGAATTTGTAATAATAATGTGATGATGATGATGATGATGATAATAATAATGAGAATTATTTTAATATCTAGACAGCGAGCAAATCTTCCTCTGTTCATAAAAGAATTATGTGAAAGAAAACAAAGTATAAAACTTCAACAATATTCATTTTTCGATCTTCGAAAGAAATACTTGAATTTCATATTCCATCCGAACCACTAAATTATTTTATTTATCCATTATTATTTATTATTATTTAATTATTTATCATTATTGATTTATTTATTATTATTTATTTATGTAGACGCACTAATTATATAACAATATTGCCAAGAAAATATGAAAGAGAAGTTTACAATTAATAATTTTCAAAAAGCCATAACTGATTTATCGTCTAGTTATCTTTCAGCTATTGATGCGTTAGTACAAGTAATTCTACCTTCACTTACTTGGTTTCATTTTGCACCTCTTTCACATAATGAAGTGTAGACAAAGCAGATGTCAAAGCTAATCATGAGTAAGCTAAATTGAACGAAAGTCAGTAATCAATTAAAGAGATCTATACAAAACAAAATCCAAAGTTAATCATGAGGAAGCTAAATTGAGTACAATCAATTAAAGAGATTGAAGGCAAAGTATAGATGTTGTTTTGAAATTGTTAGACAAGCAGATGCTAAATCTCATTACGAAGAAGATAAATTGAATGATTTGCAATCAATTAAAGAGATTGAAGGAGAAGTATAGATGATGATTCAATGTTTTGTACAAAGTTCATCATGAGAAAGCTAAATTGAATAGTGGTACGATCAATTAGAGAGAAAATAAAGTTAGATGCTAATTCAAAGTTGTTGGGCAGCAGATGTTAAAGCTCATTATGAGGAAACTAAATTGAGTGAAGGTTTTCTTAAGGCAAAATTATATGTATATACATATATTTCTCTCTCTATATTTTTATTTAATTTCCATTCCCAATATCTAGCTATGTGCATTTGGATAAATCGAGATTTTAAATAAAAGTATTTCATTTCGAAACAAACAACAGTCTTGAAATTGGTTGGCTACTTGTAAGTATGAAAAAATATATACCTTGGAAAAGTGTTAATCTAAAAAATAATGAATTTCGATTATTTTCAAAGATTTTTTTAACAAGATATAATTATTCCTTGATGACTTTCGATGAAACTATTTAAACTTTATGTATCAANACAAAATCCAAAGTTAATCATGAGGAAGCTAAATTGAGTACAATCAATTAAAGAGATTGAAGGCAAAGTATAGATGTTGTTTTGAAATTGTTAGACAAGCAGATGCTAAATCTCATTACGAAGAAGATAAATTGAATGATTTGCAATCAATTAAAGAGATTGAAGGAGAAGTATAGATGATGATTCAATGTTTTGTACAAAGTTCATCATGAGAAAGCTAAATTGAATAGTGGTACGATCAATTAGAGAGAAAATAAAGTTAGATGCTAATTCAAAGTTGTTGGGCAGCAGATGTTAAAGCTCATTATGAGGAAACTAAATTGAGTGAAGGTTTTCTTAAGGCAAAATTATATGTATATACATATATTTCTCTCTCTATATTTTTATTTAATTTCCATTCCCAATATCTAGCTATGTGCATTTGGATAAATCGAGATTTTAAATAAAAGTATTTCATTTCGAAACAAACAACAGTCTTGAAATTGGTTGGCTACTTGTAAGTATGAAAAAATATATACCTTGGAAAAGTGTTAATCTAAAAAATAATGAATTTCGATTATTTTCAAAGATTTTTTTAACAAGATATAATTATTCCTTGATGACTTTCGATGAAACTATTTAAACTTTATGTATCAAGTAATCAAGCTAGAAATAGAGGAATAAGTAATTGATAGTAATTGCCAATGATATTATTATTATATCTATTTACCATTTAATAAAGTATAAATAATAAGTTTTTCTTTTTCGTTTGCTCAAAATAAAAAGTAAATTTTATTGATGATAGTAATATAAAAATATAAAAAATATAAAAAAATAAAATAAAAAAAATCTTGCACCACTCCCTCCTTTACAATCTCAAATATACATCATGCCAAAACCTCTTGAACTTCCTCCACCACTTCTCTCTTCTACTCTCCCTTGATTTAAATATTCGAACCTCATTTTCTCCCCACGTCACAACTTTCTTTCACTTCACCAACACATCATTCTCATTCAATGGAATCCAGAACTCTTGATCCCCTACTTTGAACAAGACCTCCTATAATATTAGAAAATTATAATTAGGATAATCATATTATTATTATTATTATTACTACTACATATTGATTATAAAAAAATATATTTAACTTACATTATTTTTAAGTTTTTCTAAAAAGAAGATTTGATCTTCAATAGATGGAAGCTTCATAATTTCGTTGTAGTCTCGGTAGTTGAAGAACTCCTCTTCAGGTTCTTCAACTACCGCTTTCTTTAATCTACTTTCCCCTGCCAACCCCTCCTTTGCTCCTTTGCTTTCTTTTCTTTCTCTCATAATGCAGACTGAAGTTTTAAAAATTGAAAAGTTAGTAATCAATACAAAAGTTTTTTATAAAGCATTACTAACAATATTAAATAATTATATTTTACCAGGGGAAATTTCTAAAGTGATAGAATTCATTTTGTTCTTGTTTAATTTTAAATTTCAAAAAATTTCGAAATCTAATATCAATATTTAATATTTATTAATAATTATCTTTCGAATCTGACGTATCAATGATTTAATTATTGCATCAGATTTGATGATCAAAGTCATGTTGACAGTATCCCATAGATTTTTCACCCATGTAGGGTTCTAGAATTTTATTTGCTCATAATTCAAGTGATCAGAATGATTCCACATGATAGACTCATGTGAATTAAATATCAAGTGACAAATCCGTATCTATTTATTCTAGTATTAGAATTTGAAGTTACATTAATTTTTTTATATTTTTAAATTTCAATTGCAATAGATTAAAAGACATCGAAAATTGGAAATTCATGATAGTAATAGTATTTTTGAATTCACTAATCAAGGTAAAAATATTTAAATATTATGCACTTATTTATTTTATGTTATTTTATTTTTATAAACAATACATAATTATTTGTTCAAATTCACTCCATTATGAATTATTAAATGTTAAAAATTGTTAGAAAATTTTAAAGAATGATAATAAATATATATGCACATTTTATTATTATTGTATATATAGATTCATGCGGAATAAATGTAATGCTTTAATACGATTACTAAATCAAGTAATAATATTATTAAATTCAAATATAATTTATGACTAAAAGATGACGACATTATTATAATGAATTTGTCTTAATTTTTGAAATACGATAAAAACATATCCTAAAATTAATTTCATTTATAAAGTCTTATTTACTTGTTTTTCATGTATTATGTCTTTCTTTTTCTCCCTGAAATCTTTTTTTCGAACACATATATGTACTTTTTACATGTTTGTTCAATCTTTTGAATTGTATAGTTTAAGACAGTAATAATATGCATATATATTGTTGTCTTCTTGATTGAGAACTAATTTTACCTATGTTTGTAATTTAATTTTTAAACATAAAAAATTTAAAAATTTAGAAACATTTGTAATATCATTTTTTATTATTGTGACTGTTCAATTGATTTAATGCATTTGCACAACACACAATACAACACACACACCCAAAAAGGTATCGATATAGCATAGTAAATATTTTGAATCAGTAGAATTTATTTCTCTTCATGATTCCGTTTTATTGTCAATTTTAGAATGTGATGACCTACAGATGCAAGAATTGGTATTTAGGATTATGTAATTAAGTGGAAACCACATAGAAGTTCGATTTACCCAAGAAATAAGAAGAATGGTCTGATAAAAACTTTATTACTTTAAAAAACAACTCTACAGTAATTCTTACCACTTGTTCGTTACTTTCACATTCAAATTCAGATGTTATTGATAAAATTACACCATATAAGAAATTTCTCAATAAACAGTTATAGAACAACATCTTATACTGCCAGATTGACCAATAAAATCCATTATTATTCCACCAAGGTTGCTTTTATAATCAACGTTAGCAATGATTTCACCATGGATTGATAAACAAACAATAAGTCATTCTCAAGAAATAATCCTTATGAATTTCAATTAATTCTTCGAGAAAGTAAAGACGGATTTGCTCCAAGAACTTTTTGGAATATTTGCCATGGGCATACTAGCACAATTGTGATCACTAAAGTTAAAGGAATGAACGAAATTATTGGCGGGTTTAATCCTTTAGCTTGGGATAAAACAAAAGATGATTGGATAAAAACAAATAAGAGTTTTATATTTTCATTTAAAAATGTTAATATCCAAAATTCAATTCTTAGTAGAGTTCAAGGTGAAAATTGTGCTTTGAGGTACTTTCATCAGAAAGATAAGGATGGTCCGATTTTTGGATATCATGAATTCACGATGAGTTCAGATGTATCATATTTTACTCATGATGAACGAAGTTGGTATGGTAGTAATCACAATTATAAAAAACCTATTAGAACAACTATGGCTTATTTCTCTATTATAGATTATGAAGTATTTAAAGTTGTTAAAAAATCTATCTAAAGTTTTTTATACTGTTTTATAATTATTTATTTAATAAAGAATTACTAGACTATATTTAATTGCTGATCCGTCTAAGATCGGCACCATTTGTCGATCATTTTATAATAAAATTCGGGGATAACGACAATTAATAAAAAAATGCCATTTTTACATCTTACGCGCGTACCAAATTTCATCCCATAATATTATGACAAAAAATTGCAAAATAAATATTAGCCTTATTTCGTCAGGTGTACTTGTTGAAAAACTTCATTATGGTCCATATTCCTGTTACTGGTGGCTGCCTTTACTTAATTCTGAATCTGAAGAAATTACAACTTATTTTCCTATTCGGGTGAAACAAACGATTAAAGCAATACTTAGAAATCTTGAATTTACTGTCACAGTAGTTGTTGGAAATAAAGACAATAATAATTCTTTGCCAGATTATATGTGTCAATGTGAAGATATTGTAGAAATTGCAAACGATCCAACTAATGCTATTTCTAAAGTTTATTTCAAGATTTTTGCAACAAAAACTTGCTTTTCTGGTTCATTAATAATGGGATGGAATGATGATAATATAATAAATAAACTGAGTGAAGATATTCCTTTTGTTCCTTGTTCCTTTTTACTCGAAAAAATAAAAATATTTGTATATGGAGTGGGATATTCAACATGTATGGATTGGTTTTATGCTGGACCGGGATACAAATCTTCACTTTTTTATAAATTCCAAGGAAATAAACAAGCATTATTTGTTTCTAAAATTGAAGAAACTTCTTGTATCCTTGAAATTTATCAAGACCTAGAACTCAGAATCACAATTGCAAGTAAAAATCCAATTGATGTATGGAAAAATTCGGCAACAATACAAAAATTCAACGGAAATCAACTTTTTGGCATTGACAATGATACAATACAATCACTAAATCAAAATCAAAAAACTCCAACATGTTCACCTCAAGAATGGAAAAATAATTCTATTATAAAATCACTTTTTAATTTTTATGTAAAACGAAGAACAATTGTAGATATTAATTGGTATCAATTATTTATAAAATGGAATGAACAAGAAAGTCCTCTAATTGAACTATATAATGAATTACATAATATATATCCTGAAGATTATCAATTCAGTGTAAGGGAAATGTGTGCATAGCAAACCTTTCTTCGTGCTGTTGGTGCAAATAATGTAACTTCATGGTCACATGAAGAAAAGGTATTATTGAAAAAATTAATTAGTAAAAATTCTAAAAATTCTAAAAAAAATAACTAATAATAAAATTTATTTTAAGTATCAATTTTGGTCAAAATCTGATCATCCAAAGCAAGATTATGCCTTACTTACCCAATTATATCAAATGGGATTCCTCGTCAAAGATATTTCAACACCGATTGAAAATTCAACTCAAACTTTTTGGCAATGCTTCAATTATGCATTAGAGGATAATAAAAAGAATCGTGATGGAAAACGCCGTGTATTATCAATTATTGCAAATAACTTTACCTATAAAGAATTACAAGAAAATTTAGGTGTAAGTAATTTGTAATACATTTGTAAATATTAGATAATTTATTAAAAAATATTCAATAAATTATTTTATAAAGGTTGGACGACATACCATTTTAGAATCACGTAAACATACACGAACAAATGGCTATGGAGCACCTCCACTAGATAAACCAATTTTTCATCGAGTAAAATTTGCTACCGAGCAGTTGCAACAGTTTGAATTATTTTTTTCTACAAAAGAACATGTCAATATGAGTTCTTATAAAACTGATAATGCAAGTGGATTACCTGTACTTTACTTACAAGATCATAAAAAAGCCTTATGGGATCGATTTCATGAACAATATCCCAATGGAATGCAAAGAACATCTTTTATCACAAAATTGAGTGGCAAACGATTTGTATATAAAGAAGATCTAGGTGGACTTTGTTCAGAATGCAATGAATGTGGATATCAAGTATTTGCAAATATTGAAGAACTAATAAAAATTAATATTACAGACTTGATACTTCGGGTAAGATTCCAATAATTAATATTTATTAATTTTTAAATATTGAATATAATAAATAAAATCTAATATAATAAATAAAATCTAATATAATAAATAAAAAATATAATAAATAAAATCTAATATAATAAATAAAAAATATAATAAATAAAATCTAATATAATAAATAAAAAATATAATAAATAAAATCTAATATAATAAATAAAAAATATAATAAATAAAATCTAATATAATACAACATAGCACAACTTCATTTGTCAAAAAAAAAAATAAATAAAAAAATTAATATTTGATTCAAATTATTTCTATATTCTTTTTTTAATAGAACAAATTAATTGCTAATACTCAAAATTTACGACATTACCTTAGAAAAGACTATCCCAAAAAATTGAACGTAACTCAAGATGGAATCGCAATTCATGATTCCTGTGTATCACATTGCCTTCCACTCGCTTTTGGTAATTGTCAAAAAATACATTTCAACACTTGTATTGATTGTGAAAGTCTTTTTATTTTTTTTAAAAATTTGAAAAATTATTTGCCATCAAATCAATATAAAAATCTTGATGAGTATCAAAAGCAATTGATCGCATTCATGTCACATCATGCCCGTAAGATATATCTAAATGCACAACTACCTGCTACTCTTTCTCAACTCAATTCTGATGAGGCTTTGATTATTGTAGATTATAAAATGCATATTAATCCTAAAAAAGCAAGAGAAACAAAGGATGAATGGTTTGGTAAACGTGGATGGACTTTGCATTCTGTTCTATTATATACTAAAGATCAAAATACCAACAATCTCAATATCAATGCCTTTGATCACTGGAGTGGAGATACCAAGCAAGATGCTTGGTTTACAGCATCTTCTTTACATGGAGTAATAGAATCACTTGAGAGAAAACCCAAATCTGTAACCATTATATCTGATAATGGTGGACATTATCATAATACAGAATTAATGATAATATTATCATATTGGAAAAAATGGTATAATATTTGTGTTAATAAGTGGATTTTTTTAGAAGCTGGTGAAGCAAAAACAGCAATAGATTCACATCATGCCCAAGTAAGTAACTTGCTCTACCTTTTTTTAACTTATGTTGTAAAGTAATCATAAATTTTCTGTATTAAGATTACACATGCTATCAAGCGGTACGTTAAACTTGGCTACGAAATTGCTTCTGGTGAAGATATCGAGATGGCAATCAAAGATCTATCTGGCACTCATGTAGCCAACCTCCAACCTAACCGAGAGCAAGGCAAATATATCAAAATTCCACATGATATGTCATATAATAATTCTATAATTTTAAAATAGAAATAATTCTTTTTATAATTTGTATAGAAAATAATTTTAGCAAAAAAGGCAAACAAAAAATGGGAACAATAGCAGAAATTCGTAGTTGGAATGAATTTACTTGGATATATGATGGTGAAGAAGCTGGTTATATTTATGCACGACCTTTACCAAAATTCGGAGAGCTAAATAAAATTTCCCCAAGTAAAATCCAAAAAATTGTTAAAAATCGAACAATTACCCAGCCTAATCCTATTATTTCAACACATTCAAACCCTCCAAAACCATTGATCGTACCAAGGATTAATTATCAAGGTATTGAAGTATTCTCTATATTGATATTCAAATAGTTAAATCCTAAATTATATGCTTATATAATATTAAAAATAGATACTAGTGACGAAAATTTAGAGGATTTAGCAAATGAATTAGTAAGTAAATTATGAAATATAATTGGAATAATTATGGACAAATCACAAAATAAATTATATAATACAGGAACATATGGTGGTTGATATAACAAATGAAGCGGAAATAGCAGAAATAAATTTGGATCATGAAAAGTATGGTAATTTGTAATAAAGAATTGAATACCAATTTTAAATAAACTCACCAGTAATTATTTTTTATTTAGTTGGAAGGTTTTTATTTCTGGTTGGGCATTACAACAACATCAAAAAATTAGAGAACCAGTAAAACGAATTCCTACGTATATCAAGTATCTTCTTGAAACAATGTTTCATACAGGAACTGCCAACCCAAGAAAGAAAATGACAGCTGCAGAAATGCGAAGTGAACTGATGCAAAGGGTACAAGAAGGAGAAATAGACGAGGAAGATGTACCAAAGGAATCTACTATTACAAATTGGATTACTTCTTTTTCACGAGGGTGGAAACATGCAATGGCACTTCAAGCAATTGAAGCAGCAGAACTTACTTTGAAAGTGTAAAAGTCTTTGGAAATAACTTAGAAGGGTCAATTTATATTTGTTTTTACGTAAAAAATATAATAAAGTAAAGTAAAATAACGAAATTCTGTCATATTTGAAACGTGAATCTGACGCGTGGGCATAGTAAAGTCATTTTTTATATATGTGAATATATATTTTTTTTTACAAATTCTTTTTTTCAGGTATTTTTTTAGTATATCGCGTGACATTTATTTAAAGTTTGTGTGCTATTTAATGAAATTTCCTTTTATAATTTTTGGTATCGATCATGAAACCGTTAAATTTAACCCCGATTTTCTATATGAAAATAGTGCCGATCTTAAACGGATCGGCAATTAAATTATTTATTTTAATATAAAATACAGTCAACTTTATCTATCTATATTTCTGAAATACTAAATTTAAATTAACTCAATTAACTTTTAATATTATAAAGTTATGATTAAAATGAAATTAGTATAGGGCCTTTGGAATAATTATTTGAAAATATATATAATTATACATTATATATGTATGTGGTATACATGTCATCGAAAGTAAAAAGCCTTTAAATAAATAATAAATCTAATTCCGACTTAAAATAACTTAATAAGAAGCAGGACAGCTGATATGATTATATTTACTTGTCATTTTCGATCAACAAGATCAAGCAACAACGAAAACAGGAAATTTTTTTAAATTCAAATATAATTTTATTTAAAATCATTAAAAATATAACTTCTCAACTCAATAAATTTCATGCTCTCCTAACTTCGCAATTACTTTCTTTAGACACCTCCACAACTTCTCTCTTCTTGTTCTTCGTTCCTTAAATTCATGTACCATATTCTTCCCACGTCACTACTTTTTTTCTCCCCAACAAGACATCCACATCCTTTCCTGTAACTGACAACTACATCTCCGGCAAATTTGGATCCCCAAAAACCACATCATCGATTCTTACTTCCTATAATTTTATAAAAACATAAATATAAGTATTCTATATTTACAATATACTATAAAAAAAAAGGATTTTGTTCTGGGCGGTGATTGGTTCTTTATTCGTGAACTGATTGGACCATGTAACCGGTGTGGTGACTGACTGTACATGTGAAGGTACCATTTTGAATGTTGTGAGTGACTGTACACGTGATGGTACCACTGTGAAACAGGATTTCGAATGATCGGATTTTATGATACAAGGCGAGACGAATGTAACGTTTTGACCTTTTTTCTTGAAAAAAAATAATATACGATTAAAGCGAAACTTTCGATCGGGAAACAGCTGGAAAAGTAAATCACCGAAAGCAAGCCTTGGCATAAGAAATTTTACGCCAATCAAAAGATTTACAAAGAAGTCAATCACATTGAAATTCGTGTAATTTAATAGTATAGAATTTTTTCCTTTTTTAACGTAGCGAAGAAAACATTGCATCAGTTACATCATTATTATCAGTCTTTGAATTAACACTTACTTTAAAAGTTTTATGATTCTTTTTATCAAAAAANCTGTAACTGACAACTACATCTCCGGCAAATTTGGATCCCCAAAAACCACATCATCGATTCTTACTTCCTATAATTTTATAAAAACATAAATATAAGTATTCTATATTTACAATATACTATAAAAAAAAAGGATTTTGTTCTGGGCGGTGATTGGTTCTTTATTCGTGAACTGATTGGACCATGTAACCGGTGTGGTGACTGACTGTACATGTGAAGGTACCATTTTGAATGTTGTGAGTGACTGTACACGTGATGGTACCACTGTGAAACAGGATTTCGAATGATCGGATTTTATGATACAAGGCGAGACGAATGTAACGTTTTGACCTTTTTTCTTGAAAAAAAATAATATACGATTAAAGCGAAACTTTCGATCGGGAAACAGCTGGAAAAGTAAATCACCGAAAGCAAGCCTTGGCATAAGAAATTTTACGCCAATCAAAAGATTTACAAAGAAGTCAATCACATTGAAATTCGTGTAATTTAATAGTATAGAATTTTTTCCTTTTTTAACGTAGCGAAGAAAACATTGCATCAGTTACATCATTATTATCAGTCTTTGAATTAATACTTACTTTAAAAGTTTTATGATTCTTTTTATCAAAAAAAGTCTACACTATTTTTATTCTCTTTGTAATGACAAAAAAAAATAAAAATAAAATAATTGAAACCATGATTTTTTTCTAATGTAACAAGAATAAAAACTATGGGTAGACGTTCACGCTGCCAAAAATCTAATTGTGGGTACCAGAATTGAAGTAAACGTAATATAACTATAACTATTAATAAAGAGATAACGGAAGATAATATCCACAATTGTTCATTGTGGTGGAATAAACTAACAACTATAGACGTACGTGCGTATTCTCCTGAATGGAACCGAGTGTGTTCTGAATGCGGATCACAACTTCTTCCGTCAGAACCAAAAAATTTTTGTTGCAATCTGGTATTGAGACGTATGATTCCAACTTTACGACCATTATCACCCACTTTACAAAATATTTACATGTCAAACACTATTAGCCATCTAAGCCGCCAGTATAATTCGCTTTTCTCCTTTACGACACTTGGTTATACGGGTGGTGTAGTTCATTTACCACATCCACATGCCTTTACTGTTAACGGCCGTGCGTACCATCAAATCCATTCTGCTGACACAAAGGGCTATCCAGTTAACTGGTTTTTATATGATACTGAAGCACGAAATTATAATGCGGACCAACGTGGCCTAAATCAAAATATTATAATAATCATCGAACGAGAATTGGCTGCAATAAATCCTTTTGTTCAAGGTTTGTACCAATTACAGGACATAAATTATCCGGGAGCTCGATTGTCGATTCAACAACCAACTGCTAATGCTGAAATTGCCGCATGCATGATCGTCCATTCGACAGCTACAGTTCAAGAATGGTGTGTACAAATCTGGCATATTAACGAAAACCAACCTGACTATGTAAATATTCTTAACGAATATTACGAAGCATTGCAGTATCCGCTTTTTTTTCCGTACGGTGAAATTGGTTGGCGGATGCATTGGATAGATCATGAACATTCTAATTTGCAAAAAATTTCTCAAGTCGATTATTATCGTTATCGTATCATGACTATACATGTTCCCAAAATTGATTTTAGATTTTTGAGGTATTTCGTCTTTTTGAGATTTATGCAAAATCTATTCTATATATGGAAGTAAAAAAAGTACCTAGTTATGTGTATCTTTAATCAAGTAATTTATCTGGGTAGTCAAAAAATTTCGGGTTTTAAGTAAAATAATTTCGTCTTCTATGAAAAACTATTTCGACTTTTTTCCCCAAAATTGCAATTTCGGGGCCCCAAAATAATTTAGCGTGCAAGTATAATCATGACTGAAACTAGGTTTCATTTGCTTGGTCGTCTGTTTAATGAGTATTTGATAGATATGTTTAGCCGAGCAGATGACGAACGTTTACAATTTATACGTAGAGAGCAATGTAGATTCCGAAAGGAAGGTCAAGAAGAAGACGAGTCGTTGGGCGATGAATCGGAATTGTGTCCAAACAATATTTATTTGCCAGCTTCACATACGCTTTCGTATAGGTGGTCCTATAAAAAAACAATGGATGCTCTCGCCATTGTAAGTAAACTCGGTTGACCAACACTTTTTATCACTTTCACAACAAATCCAAATTGGCGAGAAATTCAACAACAATTACGTACTGGTCAAAATTATGCTGATCGACCTGATATTGTTGTACGTGTATTTAAACAATATTTAACATATTTCCGTCAACTACTACGAAAACACTTTGGTAAAATTATATGTTACATGCATGCTGTCGAATTTCAAAAACGCGGCTTACCACATGCACACGTTATAATTAAAACAACACCGAACTTGCTTCAACCTGAAGACATCGACAAGGTGATAAGTGCTGAACTACCTGTAAAAAACAATTCTCAACAAAATCACCTTTATGAATTAGTTAAACAATTTATGATCCATCGATGTGGTCAAAGATGCAAACAGAAAAATGATTGATGCCGTTGGAATTACCCTCAAATGATTCAAGAACGTACCGTAATCGATAAACAAGGTTATGTTCGTTATCGACGTCGCACCGAAAATGACATTAGCGTTGTACCGTATAATGCTTTTCTATTACTCAAATTAAACTCGCACATAAATGTTGAAGTAGCTTCAACGTCACACGTTATTTTCTACCTTTATAAGTATATATATAAAGGACCTGACCGAGCGATGGTTACTGTACAAATGGAAGAAGAACGCGAAGAGATTAACGAAATTAATGACTACTTAAACGCACGTTACCTTTCTGCAATGGAAGCTGTTTGGCGTATTTTCAAATATAAAATAACTTCACAATCATCATCTGTAACATGTTTACCGATCCATTTACCCGAAGAACAAACCATTTTACGTGGAAATAGTAACAATCTTTATACTTTACAACGTTATTTTCTCCGTCCATCGAATCCCGAATTCGATAACCTCACTTATTGTAAATATAATGAACTATATTCATTTAGTTACACAGGTAAATCAATTGACTAACATTCGCTACCCCCAGACACCTATTTAGAAAAAAAACGTGAAGGATACCAACAACGAATCGTTAAACTCTATAAACAAATCCACTCGCGTATAACATGAATGAATATAGTACGTCCTTCACTGGTCGAATAAACAAAAATCGGAATCCTATTAATGGCGGAAATATGCATAAATCGGACATCCTATTTGTGAAAATTCATAAATCAGAAATTCCTATTTATAAATCAGAAAAAATCGACTGCCTATATTTAATAAATCTTAGCAAATTTAGCCATCAATCGGAATCCTATTCATAATAAAACCGTCCTATTTTTTTCCATTCGACCAGTGCTTGTGTGGGTGAAAAATATTATCTTCGCATGCTCTTAAATTACCGTGCAGCTAGATCTTTTGAAGACTTACGAAAAGTAAATGAAATAACGTATTTAACTTTTCAAGATACAGCACGCGCACTGGGTCTATTGGATGATGTGACCGAAAACGAACAATGTTTCACTGAAGCTATATCGTATAATTGTATACCAGCGCAACTCCGTTTACTCTTTTGTCGTCTCGTTCTAGAAGGTATGGCTGCACAAACTATTTGGAAGGATTACCATGAACTGTTATCAGAAGATTACGTTAATAGAACGGGAAATATACAACAAGGGAAAAACCAAGCGTTGATATGGATCTCCGATTTTCTAGAAGAACATGGTTGTAACATAACGCAAATCGGATTACCTAAACCACCTGGTTGTCAGCACGAAATAATACATATCCGAGAACAACACAACAACTATAAGGTGTTAATCATGGAAAAGAAAAAAATGACCGATCAACTAAATTCTGAACAAAAAAAAATTTATCAAAAAATCATTTATCACATACAAAATAACAAAACTTTAACCATTTTCATAAACGGACGTGCGGGTCGCGGTAGAACGTTTTTGATAAACGCTATATGTACCGCAACAAGAAGTTTAAAAAAAATAATCCTTCCGTGTGCTATGACTGGTTTAGCGGCACTTAATTATAATGGGGGCCACACTGCGCATTTACTATTTCGCATTCCGGTAGAATATGGTAACGATGGATACAAATGTCAAGTTAGTTCAAATAGCGAACGTGCCGAACTAATCAGAAAAACATCTGCTATCGCCTGGGATGAGCTACCGATGGCTCAGAAAGGCAATGTAGAAGCGGTAGATATGTTACTTCGTGATCTTTGCGGTTGTAATCTACCATTTGGTAGAAAGGTTTTTATCAGCATAGGAGATTTCCATCAAGTCGCACCAGTAATTTCACGTAGTGGGAAAATGGCCACGATTCTTGAATCAATTAAGTCATCTTCGATATGGAACACATTCAAAATTTGTGATTTACAAAATCCAGTTCGAGACGCTCAAGATATAAATTATTCAAGATTTATGGATGACATTGGTGATGGTATGGTATTAGTGGAGAAAATGTTGTACTACCTTTATTAAATACAACATGCAATTTAGATGATGCAATCGATTTTATCTTTCCTGAAACCATATTGAACAACCCGATTACATGTCTCCAACGAGCTATCCTGTGCCCACTGAATGTAGAAGTAAATTCGATCAATAATATCATTCTTCAGCGATTAAAAGGTGATGCAACCGAATTATATAGTACGGACGATCTAGCAGATGATACTCAAGAAAATCATACGACCCAAAGAAATGTGATTACCGCTGAACTATTAAATTCATTCGACGCATTCGGAATACCTAAGTATTGCCTTACACTAAAACGTGGATGTATAGCGACCATAATGCGTAACCTTTCGTTACGTGATGGTTTATGCAAAAATTGTAGAGTCATTATTATAAATATTGGACACCGATTAGTCACAATACAAAATCCTATAACAGGTTGCATTGCGCATTTGCCACAAATCACCTTCCTATTTCGTATCCCCCATTTTCTGTTTAAAATTTGACGCCGCCAGTTCCCTTTACGTTTAGCCTATTCTTCGACATTCAATTCTTCACAAGGATTAACGTTAGATCGAGTTGTACTCGACTTACGAACCCCGTATTTGGTTATGGTCAACTTTACACTGCCTTAACAAGGGTCCGTCAGAGGAATCACATTCTAATACTTACCAAAGAAAACCACTTACCGGACCCATTTGTAACTAAGAATATAGTATATTCAGAACTACTCGAATAAACTTATACAAAATCGATTTTTTTTTTATATGTAACAAACAATGTATTAACAACAACAAATATATTTAAATAATATGTAAAAACAATATTTATTATTTATTTATTTAATTTAATAAAGTATTAAAAAAAAATTACATATTTAGTAAAAAATAAAAAAAATTAAATATTTAATTAAAAATATATAATGACAACATTTGATAAGACAAAAAAAAACTATACTACAATTCACAAAAAAAACAAAACAGCAATTAATTAAAACAAAAACTTATTCCCTTTCACCCTCGATATCAGGTCTTGAAGCACTACGTAAGGATTGACCTCTAGAACTTTTTCCCTTATCACCAAGAACGTTCCTCTTACGTTTCCCTTTTTTTACCACCACATCGGTTTCGTTACACTGAACATCACCGCTAGCATCAATTTGTAAATTGCTCCCTTCAATATTATCAACAGGTTCAACTTTTATATGTTTCGAAGTAGGCACATTATTATCGTTGATAATATCGTCTAAAACTTCTGTAGTCCCTTTCGTACTTTCGACAACATTGCGATGAGTAGCGATAAGCTTAGAGCGAGTCGCGTTAGTACCCTCGGACAAATTATGCGAACTACTATCAAAACTCTTTTGCCTAAACAAAGACTGAGTATTGATAAAATTGATATCCTTTGCATAGACGTAAAAATCATTATCAATAACTTCCATTTGACCCACAACAAAAATAAACGAATCTTGTGGACGGATTGTGCTCTTTAAGTGTGCAAACCGAGAGTTAAGATGCTGGAATACAATTTTAACAACAAAATTAAAATCTTAGCCAACATAATCACTAATGAGAACACTCAGAACAGCATTCTCATCGTTTCCTATCACCCGTGGCAATTCTTGAGGTACTCCCACCAAAGAAACTTTAAGTGAACATTTATTCGAATTAACGGCTTTGTTGAGGGTGGTCAAACCAGTAGAAACAGAAACTGTCATCTACAAAAACAAACAAATAAATAACACTTTATGAAACTAAACCAACTAACAATCATTACCTTTGGTCTTTTGACTCCCCCGTAATGCCCAGGGACGATTTTACCACTGACAGAATAAAAACCGTCCTTATCAAAAACAGCTTGAGTTTCGGAATCTCTATCATCAAGATTAATAGGAACGAACAAAACCATTTCAATCTCATTATTATCCCGCTCTACTGGATAAGTGCCAATAGCCCATACTACGATTAAATTACTATCAATCTTTTCGGTCTTGCAAACACACTTAATTCTCACAATAGTATCTGCGTAATAAGGCATGATATAAACTTGCCCTACCGCTCACAATGAAACAAGAATATTTATTCAAAAAAAAAAAAAAAACTCTGTAATACAACACTTCTACATAACAAATTTAATCCACTTATCATGATGTAATTAAAATAACAAGTTTAACCCACCAAAAAACCAATCATCATGACATAATTAAAATAATTAAAAAAACTCTAATATAATTAAAGCAAGTTTAGACGAAAAATCCTTAAAATACCCATTAAATTTCATTTTGTTACACGAACCTCTGTTCTTTGTAAATCCGTTGATTAACAGAATTTTTCTTACACCGAGGCCTACTTTTCACAATCTANACCTTTGGTCTTTTGACTCCCCCGTAATGCCCAGGGACGATTTTACCACTGACAGAATAAAAACCGTCCTTATCAAAAACAGCTTGAGTTTCGGAATCTCTATCATCAAGATTAATAGGAACGAACAAAACCATTTCAATCTCATTATTATCCCGCTCTACTGGATAAGTGCCAATAGCCCATACTACGATTAAATTACTATCAATCTTTTCGGTCTTGCAAACACACTTAATTCTCACAATAGTATCTGCGTAATAAGGCATGATATAAACTTGCCCTACCGCTCACAATGAAACAAGAATATTTATTCAAAAAAAAAAAAAAACTCTGTAATACAACACTTCTACATAACAAATTTAATCCACTTATCATGATGTAATTAAAATAACAAGTTTAACCCACCAAAAAACCAATCATCATGACATAATTAAAATAATTAAAAAAACTCTAATATAATTAAAGCAAGTTTAGACGAAAAATCCTTAAAATACCCATTAAATTTCATTTTGTTACACGAACCTCTGTTCTTTGTAAATCCGTTGATTAACAGAATTTTTCTTACACCGAGGCCTACTTTTCACAATCTATCCAAAAGAACAATTTGCCTTGCCACGAGATCTCGCCTAAACAATTTCTTAAAAAAAAACATGCGTCAGTAAAACTAATCAGCAAAAAAACAACAGCACCTTATGTACCACACAAAAAGTTACACGAATCAATAAGATAGGGTGGCACAAAGTGCCACCCATCGCACTAGTACTATTATAAACAATTACAACAAATTAAATTATTTCATATTACTTACGGATTCAATAATTTATCAAGAAAGGGCAATTTCATGATTTTATCAAAATCTTGATAATTGAAATCATTTTTTAAATAGTATTTGTAATCTTCCAACCAACACCTCCAACGCCACTCTTCATCAACTTCGTTCGCCTTCAATTTTCTCTCCTCTTCTAATTTAAACTTTCTTTCCGCTCTTTCCTTTCTTTTATTATTAGCAACATGAACTGGAATTATAAAATTAGTTAAAAAAAGGTAGTTAATATGACAAGTTTTATAAATGGTAATGGTAATATAGAACTGTAATAATAAATATATTCCTACTTTGTGATAGATTTTTTATGAATTTTTTAATTGAAGACATTTTTTGATTATTATTTCTTTTTTATTTGAGAGAGGTTTTAAAGTTTGAAAAACTTTTTTTTCGAAAAATTAAAAAAAAAAGGAGATTTGTTTTTTGAAATGAAAACTTTTTTTCGATTGATTGATTCTAGATAATAAATGACATAATAATTATAAAGATTTTTTGAAAATAGTAAAAAGGTGAATATATGGTATGAAATATGATATTTTGATATCATGATACTCTCTATATTTCTTAAAAAAAGATCAGAGGTAATCAATTGTATTAATTAATTTGTCATGGGTACTAATTGAATACTGGCAGAAGAAGAATAAGAATAATAGAAATTTTCTGTTTTGCATTATTAAATTTTCATTTATTTTTTAATTTTGAAAACATGTAAATATAATAATTAGAATTAATAATAAGATTAAAGACAATTATAATAAAAAGATATTTATTTATATTTTCCAAATAAATGAGAATTATAATGCTATATCTTGATTCATTTATTATTATTACAATTGTTATTATTTTGTATATTCGAAGATTTAACTAATAATGTAATGTTAACTGGTAAATCAAATAAATAAATTTAAGACTTGAGTAACTAGACATTTACTGTTAATTCAAAAATTTTATTGTTAAATGTAGAACAATTTTTACAAAAAGATTTCCAACGCGAAAAAAATATGCAAAGCGAAAAATACTAAAAGAAAATAAACTATTTATTATAATAGCTACTATACTAGACAAATATAATATTAGAGTATATATGAATTTTACTGTATAATATAATATAATTAATAATTAAGATTTGTTTATCTACGTAAAATTTTTGTGATCACCTGAAGTGACCAATAGTTTTTGTTTCCTTAAAAATTTTATCTTAGTACGACATCATCAGTTATAAATAAAGCTTTCTAATACATCCTTTTTTTTCACTTTTTTTCAACCCTTCTTCCTTATTTTCCTTTTTCAAAAACTTTTTTTTAATTAACTAAATTATGTTGCTGGTTTAAAAACTTAACTTTTTGCAAATATTTCGAGCAAAAGTATTCATTGCTAGTAGATCTGGTCTGATTGTCGGATTTGCTTTCTAGTTCGTTGCTTGAGTCTTATTTTGGCGGATATTTATTTTGCAAGTGCAATACTTATTGCTTGTTTAGCTTGTCAACGAGGTATTTTATTACAAAAGTGAGCTACTATTGCTTGTTTCTTTTATTTTGTTTGTCTTCTCTTTGAAGCTTGTACACATAATTTTTTGTATAAGTGAACTACTTACTGCTTATTTCTTTATTTGTTACGCGCGTGCAATTATTTTTTTTATTTAGATTTCCAGCGAAGCTTGCACAGATATTCCATTCGTTAAACAAGCCACCAACTTCTTGTTACTGTTTTTTTTTATTTTCAGCAAACATAGTGTAAGTATTCTACTACTTCTAGTGTTTTTAATCATTTTATTATTATCATCTCCTTTTTTTGTAAGTTGATTAACGTTGCTTTTGCTTTCAAAAAAATATTTTCTCCAGGATTTATCATATTTATTTTGTAAAATTTTTTTATCTAATAGTTTTTGAAAACATTAATAATAATCTGTTTCTGAATTCACCTATCTATCCCAGATCGAATTTGTTGCATTGTTATTGGCATTAATAGAGTTGAGAGAATTGATTAATTGAAGAAGTTGATGGAATCAATATACATGTGCATTCAATTGATAAATGAAAGATACTAATCATAAAATTGTATAAAATTTTTATTTTGTAGTTAGATTTTTTAGATTAAATTTTATTAGATTAGATTTTATTAGGATAGTTAATTTAGATATTTAGGTGAGAAAATGTTTATTTTTCCTTTTAATTCTTTTGTCTGCTATGCATCAATGAAATATTAACACTCACTAATCATTCTTTTATTTCATAGATAGTTTTTCTTTAGTTTAGATTTTTTAAGGTATAAAAATTTTTTATTATTTCTTTGTTTGTTTGGATGCCATCGCAAAATATTAATTATTATTTCTTTTTTATAGATAGTTTTTTAGTAGTTAGATTTCTTGGATTTGTATTTTTTTATTTTCAGGTAAGAATTTTTTATTTTGTTTAATTTGCTTTTTGCACATGTACATTGATTTGATCAATATACGAAAAATTATACGAAGAATCATTTATAAAGTCTGGGATAGGAAGGTACGTTTCCTTTTATATTAATTTTTTTCTCAATGATGATGTATTGATAGAAACATATGTTGAGTTCATTTATTATTAATTTATTTGTTGTATTGTTTTCAAAAAGAATACATGAACAATATATATTTAATTATATTATCATTTCACTTTGTTATTTGTATTGTTATCTGTTGTAGCTATCATTTTTTTTTTATACTTGTAGGATGACAAACAAATGCTTTCAAAATAATTTTCTCCAGTATTTTTATATTTGTTTTATGAAATTTTTTATTTGATAATTTTTGTGTATATTAATAATCTATTTCGGATATTATTGAAAAAAATACTTTCCAGTGACCATTTGTGCGGAAATTTTCAAATAATTACAAATGTAATGGATCACATGAATAAAATATGCAAAGTGAGTCTTTTCTTTCAACTCATTTTTGATTTCTTTTTATTTTCAATAAAGGTGGAAGTATTAATTCATTTAAATTTAAATTATTTATTACAATGTTGCTGAAAAAAATTATGATCAATCTTAACTCAAGTACAACTGCATTTTATGAAGTGCGTCCTCTAATAAGGACGGTTACAAGGAACGAAAGGTCATTCATCGAGAAGTCACTTTCATTTTAAAGCTAATAAGATTACCGTAACACCAGAAAATCAAACTAAATTTGATAATTATATAATGGTTGTTGCTGCTAAACCTTATAATCAGCTTGGAAGTTTGTGAAGTAATTGAGGTACGATAAAAAAAAAATAAATTAAATTTATGAATTCATGAATAATATCACTTTTCTTTTTCATTTTTAATGAATACATCCAACAATTTGGATAGATTATTTTTATGATATGACCATGGTAATTATTTCGGTTCAATTTTTTTATTTTATATTATAAAGAATAATTTTTTTTTAAAATAATTCTCTCCTTATAAATACATTGCATTTTTTTAAGATTTGGGCTTACATCCTTTCAACAACAACACTTTAATGCCTTAGTTTATTCCACATGAAAGATTAATGAATTTGAGAGACAAAAAAGGTTGTATAAGGGCTACTAATACTTACAATTACTTTTCAAGATAATATTTCAAGTTTAAATTGTAGCAAAGCTTGAGAATTCTACATATAATATAATATTTTTTAAAAAATCATTCAATTTCGTTAGTTACATGGAACAAAAAAATAGAATATTCCATGCATTCTAATTCTCGGGGAGATGTTGCGTTCTCTAAATAAGAATGGTTTCGTACCGTTAATTCAGCTAAAGCACAACCATCTTTTTTCAACGAGATTAAATCATCAACAATCTTAGGTATAACATGATAATTCGATCTATTTTTTATTAAGAAAATTATTAATGACTACATGTTGTATTTTTCGATATTTTAATATTATCTACCGGTGAAAATTTTATTTCTACTAACGATTTATATTTCACTATTTTATTAATTATTTTCTTTCAATAACAAATTCTATTTTACTAACAATTTTTCCATTAATTGTATTAGTGATTTCTATTTATAATAACTTCTCTTTAATTACGAACGATTCGATTTTGATGATACATTAATTTTCTTTAATATTTTTATTGATTTCTATTTTAGCAATTTTCTATAAACTATTTTGATATTTTTTTTTATTGATGATTTATATTAACAATTTCTTTTTCTAATAGAGATAATAATTCCCATTTTTTACTAACATTTTTTATTATAACTAACATTATCTCAAACATTTTATTATTTTTTAGATCAAAGTGTGATAGTTAATTTTTGTTTNCACAACCATCTTTTTTCAACGAGATTAAATCATCAACAATCTTAGGTATAACATGATAATTCGATCTATTTTTTATTAAGAAAATTATTAATGACTACATGTTGTATTTTTCGATATTTTAATATTATCTACCGGTGAAAATTTTATTTCTACTAACGATTTATATTTCACTATTTTATTAATTATTTTCTTTCAATAACAAATTCTATTTTACTAACAATTTTTCCATTAATTGTATTAGTGATTTCTATTTATAATAACTTCTCTTTAATTACGAACGATTCGATTTTGATGATACATTAATTTTCTTTAATATTTTTATTGATTTCTATTTTAGCAATTTTCTATAAACTATTTTGATATTTTTTTTTATTGATGATTTATATTAACAATTTCTTTTTCTAATAGAGATAATAATTCCCATTTTTTACTAACATTTTTTATTATAACTAACATTATCTCAAACATTTTATTATTTTTTAGATCAAAGTGTGATAGTTAATTTTTGTTTTATATGTCCTTGGTGAGTATTTCTTATTTAGGATTAATTATTTTGTATATTACTTTATTTATTAATTTTCAAACACTAACATTCTTTGATATTTATGGCTTATGCTAGATACAATTATCAAAGGTTCTTTGGTATTAATATTATTGATGCATATGAACACTTTCGAAATAATTAATCAATGAAATTTCTTAATACACTATCTCAAGAGAAATAAACAAATCACCAAACTGAAAAACCACCAAGTACGAGAAGTCTCACTTTTGATCATGGCTTTTCTAATTTAGAAATAAAAAAAAACAAGCCAATGAATTCAATTAGTGTCTGGATCATCATAGGCTTACTAACTACTATTTTTCTATATTAAAAAAAAAATTTCCTGTTAACAAAAGTCACCAAATTGAATATCTTTTTGTTTTAAACTATGATTTAAGGTCTGCTCTTTTCAAAAGCTTGTGATTGGAATCCTAGATAAGCTAATCACCAATAGTGATATATACACGAATCATTATGTAATGGACAAGATCAAGAACCATGGCTTGGGTACAGGTAATTTTATCATCCGTAAGTGGGTTTCAATCTCTTGCATTTTTTACTTGAGTGACCATAATTTTATATTTTTCATTACTCTTATGATTTTGCTCTCATTTCGTTCTATAGATCAAAACTACGGCCTGCTTTGATTGGGCAAAAACGGTAAGCCTCATAATTGTGTAAAACTCGCATTTGATTGTACTCATTATATTTATTATTATTATTTTTGAAGGTTATTTTAAGGGGAAGAATTGGTGGCAGAATTGAAAAAGGATTAGACGAGAATGAGGAGGAGACAGATAAAATGATGCAACTGCTAAAAGTAAAGGTAGTAGAGGAGATGATAATTATGTTTCTGAAGAAGATATTCCACTTTCTTTTCAAAGAAGCGTAGAAAATTGAAAGAAGATGATAATTCCGAAGATATTCAGTTAAAATTCAAAGGAAACATAGAAAATTAAAAGACAGCTTATCAAAAACAAAATCAGTTGATATTCTGTCAATTAACAAATATAAAATTGAAACATTAAACGAATATCAGCAATTATGCAGCACTTTGAACAGCAAACAGAGAAATATAAGAAAATAAAAAGATCTTTAGATTTACATGTCAAAGCCATTGAGATACAAACTGAGAAAGTCTTATGGTGGGTTTATTTGGCAATCATTGTTCCAAACAATAAAAAAATAAAATAACAAAAATAAAAATAGTAAAAAAAAATAAATAAATAAATTAAAAATAATAAAAAAATGAATATCATAAATAATCTGCTGTAGAAATACAATCTTTTTATATTAAATATAAATATATATTATAATCGTTCGGATTATTTTCAATGTGTATGTTCTTTAATCTCTTCTAATTTTTTTTTCAATTCTTCTTCCATTTCTGTTTCCAATTCCATCTCCAACTCTTAGTCTTCAATTAATCATGTATCTGCTACCTCTAAAGTTTTTCAATTCTTTTTCTCAATCGTCCATTTTATTACTCCAAATAATACTTCCAGAGCTATATAGGGCAATGCTCCAGAATTATGAACCCAATCAAAATTATCAAAATTAAATAATTTCTAAGGCTTCCGCCATAATATTATACTAAAATCATCTTATATTTACATTGCACACTTGGCTATCATTTATATTACTTTAATAAAGGATTAATGAAATAATAAAATTAAGTATTTTATTTATTTTTAATTTGAATATTATACATTGAGAAAGACTTTTTGAATTATATATATTAAATTAATAATTTTATAAAAATGTATTTATGGCAAAATTATCTATACAGAAAATATGGATACCAAATTTATTTATATGTAAAGTAAATATATTTAAAAGATTATTTGTATTATAATATGAAACAATTTTTGATAGTACGTTACATCACAAAATTCTGAAATTATTAAATCACTTGATAATATAGCATGTGATTATCACCCTTACCTTGTATACCAATTCCTAAATCCTTTCTTCCATTCCGAATTTTTTATATCTTTTTGAATCTCCTCACGCTAAAAAGAATAAAAGATAAGATATTTTGTTTTTTAATTATATATATTTATAATTTAGATGATATTTTAGTAATAAAGTACAAATATAGTACTTTTGGAATCAAAAGCAAGGTTTTATGTTGGGTTTTTATTTGAATGGATCTCAAGATTTCAAAAATTCAAATGTCATTTTTTGTCTTTCTTTTGGGATTTTTGCTTACTTGGTTCCTTGATTATTTGATTTTCACTGTTATTTTCACCATTTTATGTAATATTTCTTTACATTTCTAATGAAACTATTGAGTTTTTTTTAATTCTCTTACTGGATCACGTGACCGAATGAAAGGAATTTTAATATATTCTGAGATTTATTTTCATTACTAAAAAACTCCATTTATGTTAATGANTAATAATTTTATAAAAATGTATTTATGGCAAAATTATCTATACAGAAAATATGGATACCAAATTTATTTATATGTAAAGTAAATATATTTAAAAGATTATTTGTATTATAATATGAAACAATTTTTGATAGTACGTTACATCACAAAATTCTGAAATTATTAAATCACTTGATAATATAGCATGTGATTATCACCCTTACCTTGTATACCAATTCCTAAATCCTTTCTTCCATTCCGAATTTTTTATATCTTTTTGAATCTCCTCACGCTAAAAAGAATAAAAGATAAGATATTTTGTTTTTTAATTATATATATTTATAATTTAGATGATATTTTAGTAATAAAGTACAAATATAGTACTTTTGGAATCAAAAGCAAGGTTTTATGTTGGGTTTTTATTTGAATGGATCTCAAGATTTCAAAAATTCAAATGTCATTTTTTGTCTTTCTTTTGGGATTTTTGCTTACTTGGTTCCTTGATTATTTGATTTTCACTGTTATTTTCACCATTTTATGTAATATTTCTTTACATTTCTAATGAAACTATTGAGTTTTTTTTAATTCTCTTACTGGATCACGTGACCGAATGAAAGGAATTTTAATATATTCTGAGATTTATTTTCATTACTAAAAAACTCCATTTATGTTAATGATTTTATTTCTATTGACTATTTTTTATTTATCAATGAATGTCTTTACTTATATTCTCTCAATAAGATGAATAATTCATTAGGAAAAAGAAAGGCAGCTGAAACTAATGATGGTTCTTCAACTAACAAAAGAAAAAAAATGGGACAAGAACTGGGAGATTTAGAAAAGCTTGCCAAAAAGTTAGTATTAATTCATGTAGTTTAATATAAATTAGGATGTATAAATTTATATATATTTATATCTGATATATTTTTTTTTAATACATTGCAGGATAAAGATTGAATTAAAAGAGCAATGAATGAATTTATTCATTTGATTAATTATGAAATAATCAATCCAAGACATAGAAAATATTCAGTTTTAGGTCCAACTGGACTTGTATGTATAATTAATTAATCATGTATAGCAAAATTTTATTACTAAAATTGTTTTTATATCTTTACTTCTTTACTTTAGATTTACAACATCATTGTTTCGAAAACTGTGACATGCTTTTGCCCTGATTTCCGACTAGGTAAATTCAATTTTTCAATAATTATTTATAAAAAAATCTCATGAAATTTTAACTTTAAATTTGTTTTATGTATCAACCATAATTTATTAGGATTTCAGTGCAAGCACATTGTAAGCAAAAATTTAAAATTTAAATAATCTTGTATTGATATTCATAATAATATAATACTTATACTTATTTATTTTTATATTAGTTTTTTGTATTCTTAAAAGTCTTAGAAGTGGACTCAAACAGCAAACTTATTTACCAGAAAGAGTTGCTAATAAATGAATTAAAAATTATTTTTGATAATTCCCCTCGAATATTATTGGTACAAAAATTTTATTCAATATGTTATAGCAATATAAATTATTTTTCAAAAATTATTAATTTATTTTTTTTTCTAATGAGCAGCCAAATGAAATGGAGATCAAAAAACTTAAGGAAATTGCCTCCATTAAACGAAGACCAATAGATGGCAACTGCCCAGTTTGGTATGTTTTATCTTCGAATGTTGTAGAACATTAAATCAAATTGATCTATTTAATGAATTCTATTATATTACAACAATTAGCCGGGAATATACATGTTCCCAAAATTGATTTTGGATTTTTGAGGTATTTCGACTTTTTGAAATTTATGCAGAATCTATTCTATATATGGAAGTAAAAAAAGTACCTAGTTATGTGTATTTTCAATCAAAAAATAAATCTGGGTAGTCAAAAAATTTCGGGTTTTAAGTAAAATAATTTCGTCTTCTATGAAAAACTATTTCGACTTTTTTTCCCAAAATTACAATTTCGGGGTCCCAAAATAATTTTGCGTGCAAGTATAGCCGGGAACCTATGAATAATAACGAAAATTTGATTTGGTGTCAGCGTGGTTGTGGAAACAATATGCACCACGATTGCTTTGTTGAATGGAAGAAGCAAAAGGTAAAAATAATCATTCTAAATTTTATTACTTTTCGAATTTATTTATTTATTGATATTTATTTTTTAATTTATTTAATTTTTTGCAAAAAAGGGCACTTGTGTGTATTGTAGAACTGAATGGAAAGATAAGATGTGAACTATGTAAATAATATTTATCTTTTTTTTTATAATTTAATGTGGTATTTATTTGAATCATTATTTTTTTAATATAATTATTTATTCATTTATTTAGATGCATCAAGACTGTTTTTTGGCATAAACTATAACAATTAATGCAAAAGAAAAATATTCAGTTACAATTACTATTTTTTTTTTCTATTTTCTATTTGTTATTATTTTTTATTGTTTTATTTTTTATTATTTTATTATTTTATTATTTTTTTTCTTTATTATTTTATTTTTTTATTATTTTATTATTTTATTATATTATTTTTTTATTATTTTATTTGATCACTGAAATTATAGAATATAGCTTTTATTTAAATAAAGCGGACCAGTATGTAATCATTTAAATTTCAAAAATCTAAAATTATTATGACTCGTGTTTAATAATTGTAAAGGTTAATCGAAAATTAATTAGTCTTATGTATTATTTGTATTTTTCATTGCTCCATTATCTATTAAATGAAAATTTGAAAAGTGTTCTTTCATGAATTTTTTTAACTTTATTTATCTAAATAAAAAATTAATAATTAGAAAATTCTCTAAAATTTTATTGTATTATACAATTTTTGTGATCTGAAAAATAAGATAGATAAAAAAATAAATTGATAATTTAATGTATCATAATTTATTAAAAATTCAAATTTATACTATGTAATAATATGTTTAGTGATGAATAATTTACATAAATTAACAACTAATTATTTAATTTTAGAATATTACATATTTAAATCTATAACTATTTTATTTGAAAAAATTAACTAATGAAAACAATCATTAATAATATCGATGATTTTAATAAAATTAAAATTTAATACTCTATAATAAATTAAATTGTTAATGATGTCATTTAAACTCGTAAAATGATTTTATTAACTTTGAAACTCATTATATAATATATACTGCATATTATCTAGAATAATATATAAATTAAATTAATTGAAATTTATTTATTGTCCGGAATTTTTGAAACGTAATTTTGATAGGGATGTTGTACTAGGACTAGGAAATCGTAAACCAACCATTGCAAGTCCGGGCGCATAATATTGTGACATGGGATCATTATCTAGCAACCGTTATCTAAAAATTGGACGGAAATCCCTTGCATAATTACGTTTTTGATATTTTTGCATCAAAAATACAACTTTGATATCAACTTACTCATCCATTAAATGACCTACAGACAATTATACACTCTGGACTTCAATGGTTTACCATTTAAATTAAATAGCACCTTAAAATAACTCTCAACACTTTGAATATTATCATCAAATTAAAACCTATCTACAAATTCATGAATATAAAGACATTAAATTCAATACAAAATCATTTATTTTATATAATTAATAAATATAATATAGAAATATCAAATTGCAATATTATATTTAAAAATCACAATAATCTGATTTTGCATTGCCTATAAATGATAAAGCTTGGAATTGCATAAAGGCAAGAAATGGCATCATCAGTACCAAATAAATTTTCCAATATTCATCCGAAATGACATATAAAGGTAATCCTGTCAATTTAAACATGTAAAATTATGCTACTCAAGTGAACTTTTAATAAATTTGTGATAATAATCAGAGTAGAACCTTTAATAAAATTCTGCATCATTACATGAGGACACTAATGGCAAAACTTTTATTGCATCTTTTATGGTAGCTCTTGCAGAAATATATGCACTTTAGTGGTTATGCGATACGTTCCAATCCTATAATAATGCTGATATTTTAAATATGATTGTATAATTAGTTATGTTAAATTTAGTAAAGGAATAATGTCACAAGAATCTATTTTAAGTAATCCAGTTGAGAAGCCAAAAAGACAAAAAAAGAATTAAAATTATTCATTCAGCAATAATAATAGAGTTCCTACAAGCTCCACAAAATCTATAAACACAATTGCCGAACAGAAGTTGAAATTACTGCAACTAATAATTTTAATAATAAAAAACAACTTTCGGTTCAACAAAATTAAGTAGAAAAATTAAAAAATTACACTAAAAGAATTAATTCGAAAGTTTTCTGATAGAACTTAAGAAATTGCAATATTAAAATATGGATATCTTGTGATGAAAAAATAATATGTTTTATTTATCATTAAACTCAATTCCAGAATCTTTACATTTAGTAAAAATTACAATCACGTCTCGAAGCAATATACATTTTAATTATTATATTTTCTTTTACTTAAAATAGATGAAATATTGTACAAAAATTATTTACTTTACAATTATAGATCAAAAATTTTTTTATTAAATACGTCTTGGCATTTATAAATAAATCTCTTTTTATTTTTTTTCTTTTTCAACTTTATTTCTTTATACATATTTTTGATATTTATTTCTTTTTTATTTTTTTTTTTCATTTTCATTTCTTGTAAATCTTTTTTTAATCTTTTTATTTTTTCTTATTTTTTTCATTTTGTTTTAATAAATATATATTATTGGCTTATAAATGACATCGAATAAATTGAATAATTACATAATATTGTATAGTTTACTTTTTATCATCGATTATCTAATCTAAGCCATGATATTAATCATCGGATTTTTATCAAAATATATTTTTATTTAAATTGGTTATATTATTATGATGCTATTATTAATAACTAGCATAAGACCCATGCCGAAGGCACGGGGAATTATGCTAGTTGTGGTTGCGTGATTTTGTGACATTGTTAAGGGGTGTTTTTTAGTTGAATAAATTTTTTTTCTATTTTTGGCTGTGATGGCTATCATTTATTATTTTTTTTTTTGTAGATATAACATATTTATGTTAGTTTGTTCGGATTTAGAAATTTCGGGTTTAATTTCAAGTAGTATAATTTGTTAGTATGTGAAATTTTTTTAGTAATGTGTATACATTTTTTTTTGTGATTTAACTGAGGGTTTTGTGGTGATTTTTATTGTGTTTGTTGTCAAAAATTTTATTAATTTATTTACGTTATAATCTTGAAGTAAAAAAGTTTTCGTATTAAAATTGTTAACCGGGAATATATCTTTTATAATGCTGTGCTACGTTGATACAATTGTGAAGATTAAGATAGTGTGTCATACCGAGAGGCAAGATATCGGGTCGTTGATGGTGTGGGCTGTTGGTGTTTATCCCGTCGGACATGAAGATAATGAAATAGAGATGGTTTTGTTTGCGCCGCTTGAAACTAAGAAAAGGGATTTCGAGACTCAGGCGATTTTTGAGAAAGATAGTTTTTATTCCGTCGGTGATAAGATTGTTCTTACGTATTATGTGGGAAGTAAGCATCCAAAGGTTTGTTTTATTGAACTAACATTTATGTTTTTATAGAATATACTTGTCGTTCATGTTTATCTTTTTTCGTTTATGCTTGTTCTGTTTAGATGACGATCTCAATTTCGACTTGCGTGAATATTCTTAGTAGGGCTGTCAATTCTAATAAATGTCCACTGAAAGTTTCCCTGATAGGAGTTCCTCAGGAGTCGCTGCAAATTGTGGGGACCGACGAAAATGCTGTTGTTCGTGTGTTGGTTAGCGATTATGCTGGCCAAGATTATAATTTTATTGTTAAGGTTGCGTTTCCACATTCTAACTCGCGGTTTTTGAACTTGATGGATAAGATTCAACCACAAAAGTCTTTCGTTTTTGTTGTTGGGCAGTTGGAAGTAATCGACAATGAGTTTTACATTTATTCTAAGGATATTAATTACATTGATGATACTTTTTTTTCTTCTAAACAAAAAACTTTTGATGATAACAGTTACCCCGAGATTGCTAACACGGCTAGATCTAAGCTTATTTCTACCCATCGGAATATTTCTGGAAATTTAAGGGATTCTTCTGAAAGCGGGGTATCACGTTTAGCGAGTTTGGATAATGTAAACGAACGGCAATCAGATTTACCAATTGATCATACCGATGGATTTACTGACATTTTTAACAGTATTAATGGTAACGATTTGTGTTCGAATGAGGTTAATGATAAAAGTACTGACGGGATCGAGGGTTAGTGCGAAATAAGAGAAAACGTAAAAGTTTTGTGACTACTAAAGAAGAAAAAAAACCTGTGGGTCGGCCTTCACGTGGTGGTTTAAGGTCATCTACTGGTGTTAATAATAGTATAAAAGAGTAATCTTATTGTCTCAGCATGTTAAATAAAGTTTTTTTTTATATATTTTTTATTTGTTTAATGGTGGCAATATTTGAATATATTTTAAACTATTTCATTCATTAATAAATTGTGTTATTTAAATGACAGCAACATTTAAGACGATTTTTAAACTATTTTATTTTATCTGTTAACAGATTTTTGGAGTTATATATTTTGTTTATTGAAATTGTTATATTTTATTAAATTTAATTTTATTTTGATAAGACATTTGTATGCTTGAATGACATGTTTGTTTTTTTATGTACTGTTTTCTTGTTTAATTCAGTGCGGTTTTTTATAATAAAGCTTCTTTATACACTATATTTTTAGTGTATGTGCCATCTAATCTTTGTGTTCTTCCGTCTTTAATTAATATTTTACAGTTTTGTCTTTCTTTTACTCTCGACATTGCAACATATAATTGCCCGTGGGAAAATACCAGTTTCGGTAGGCTGATACCAACATAAGGTAACGTCTGGCCTTGCGATTTATTGATTGTCAGGGTGAATGTAAGACGTATTGGAAACTGTTTTCTCCTTAACACAAAAGGCAACCCCGATTCTTCCGAGAAAAAAAGTGAGATTCTGGGTATAAACACTCTTCTTCGTTGGTGATCGCCGGTCATGATTTCTGCATCAATTACTCGATTTCCAAGACAATGACATATTAACCTAGTTCCATTACATAGACCATTAATGGGATCTAGGTTTCTAAGTAATATTACTGGCGAACCAGTTTTTAAGATTAGTTGGTATGGTGGGATACCTTGTGGTGTCAAAGAATTAAGGTATTCCGTTGGATATAGGTTTGCGGTATCATCTGGTACTGAGTCAAAACTGTAAAAACTTTGTTGTTCACCTGGATATTTTTGAATTATTTTAGCGTTTATTTTATCAACGTCTTCATTCAATGGAGTTAATATAGCCCTATCGATCATAAACGAAGTGTTTAGGGCATTATTTTGTAGGTTCGGGTATATTGTTTGAATAAGGCATTCGCTAATATCTTTATTGTCGTTCGAATATACTGTCATGTTATTCGGAATAAGAATTAGATCGTTTTTTATCACTGGTTCTATCCCGCTTCCTATTCTTAGTAGATATTCAGCAAATGCTTGAGTCTCATTGATACTTGTTTGTGTGATTCGCATGTTCGTGTTCAGAGAGAAAACTTTGGTAAATGACCAAATATATGATTTGTTGAGTGCCGCCTTGACGGTTTGTATTCTCGTTCCTTTACGGACTACTGGGAGGACCTGACTAAAGCTCCTAACCGTTCAGTTTGAACCGAATCCGAACGGCTGGTTCTGGTTCCAGTTCAGTTTAAGTTCATTAAAATCCAAACCGGAAGATCTCCGTTCGGTTCAGTTCAGTTTCGGATTCTTTAGCCAAACCGAACAGAAAAACTGAAACCAAACCGAAATATTTTTGGTTTATAGTTTTTTTTTTGTTACACCATTTTTCATTTTTGTTGCACCGTTTTTAGAAATAAAAAAATGAGTGTAATACAAAAAAAAGATAATCAGATTTTAATCTATTTATCTTTTTGTGCCGTTTCTATTTCCATTGTTATTGCCGTTTCCGTTGCCATTTTATTGTTGTTTTTTTTGTCACTGCGCCTGAATATTAATAAGTAAATATATTTTTAATTTGATTTGATTTGATTTGATTTGATTTGATTTAATTTAATTTGATTTAATTTAATTTATTTAATTTAATTAATTTGATTAACAAATTCTACTTTATATACTGTATTTTATATTTTATATTATTTTATAAATAAATAGATGAATAATCTTATTCAAATATACATGAAAATATGTAAATTTTTATAATATTTTGAAACAAAAATAAAAATTATTGTTTATTAAATAAATTTAAATTTAAATTTTTACAATTTCTATGTATTATTATTTTTTTAAACTTACAAGGATTGCTCTTGTAACAGTGGTGTATTGCATTTTATATTAATTAATTATGCATTTTTATTACAAATTTATTATTTATAATAATTAAGCAAAAACTCTGACAAAAAAACCTTTTGAACCATTTTGAACCGGTTCAAACCGGTTCGGTTTCGGATTGATATTAATAATTTCGGTTCCAAACCGAACCAGTTCTTAAATTTTGGTTTGGTTTCAGTTCAATTTTAGAACCGAACCGAACGGTTACATTAGGAGCTTTAGACCTGACGAAAATCTCCACCGAAAAGAAATATTTTTCCACCGAAGGGGAGGTCATTGTTCATAACATCTCGTAACGTTTTTTCAACTGCTTCTGGAATGTGACGGTGTGCCATCATCAGGAAATTTTAAAAGGCGAAAATTTCCGGAAAATTTTCACTTCGAAAATTTTTCGCAATTTTTCGCAAAAATTTGCGAAAATTTGTGTAATTTTTCGAAAAGTTTCGAAGTGAAAAATTTTTGGAAGATTTTTGCATAAAATTTGCGAAAATTTCCACTTCAAAAAATTTTCGCGAAAATTTGCGGAAATTTTTGGTCAAATAAAAAATGTTTTTTATTTTGTAACACAAAATGATCTTGTTTATTTACTAAATGAATGATCTTGTTTCGAACTCTTTCAAAAATTATTATTCTCATGAAATTTTAGGACAAAAATTTTCGGAAATTTTCAAAAATTTATTTATTTTTCAAGTAAGTATGTTGGTTTTTGACGAGGTTGGGGTCGTCTGAAACTTCTTGAGTCCCTTTGGTTATGTTAAACTGATGGATTAGAGTAGAGTTCCTATAAGAAAAGTTCTTGACGTTCCCTTTTCTTAATTAACACAACTCTTATACTACGATGCGTTGCCTTTTCTGTGGTTTTTTTCTGCGTAACAGGTAGTAGTTCAGCAGGTTATGTTCATAACTTTGCTGTTCTTTACCTTTTCCGTGATTTTTCGGAGTTTCAGGTAGTCGTTCAGCAGGTNAATTATTATATTTTCTTTTACTTAAAATAGATGAAATATTGTACAAAAATTATTTACTTTACAATTATAGATCAAAAATTTTTTTATTAAATACGTCTTGGCATTTATAAATAAATCTCTTTTTATTTTTTTTCTTTTTCAACTTTATTTCTTTATACATATTTTTGATATTTATTTCTTTTTTATTTTTTTTTTTCATTTTCATTTCTTGTAAATCTTTTTTTAATCTTTTTATTTTTTCTTATTTTTTTCATTTTGTTTTAATAAATATATATTATTGGCTTATAAATGACATCGAATAAATTGAATAATTACATAATATTGTATAGTTTACTTTTTATCATCGATTATCTAATCTAAGCCATGATATTAATCATCGGATTTTTATCAAAATATATTTTTATTTAAATTGGTTATATTATTATGATGCTATTATTAATAACTAGCATAAGACCCATGCCGAAGGCACGGGGAATTATGCTAGTTGTGGTTGCGTGATTTTGTGACATTGTTAAGGGGTGTTTTTTAGTTGAATAAATTTTTTTTCTATTTTTGGCTGTGATGGCTATCATTTATTATTTTTTTTTTTGTAGATATAACATATTTATGTTAGTTTGTTCGGATTTAGAAATTTCGGGTTTAATTTCAAGTAGTATAATTTGTTAGTATGTGAAATTTTTTTAGTAATGTGTATACATTTTTTTTTGTGATTTAACTGAGGGTTTTGTGGTGATTTTTATTGTGTTTGTTGTCAAAAATTTTATTAATTTATTTACGTTATAATCTTGAAGTAAAAAAGTTTTCGTATTAAAATTGTTAACCGGGAATATATCTTTTATAATGCTGTGCTACGTTGATACAATTGTGAAGATTAAGATAGTGTGTCATACCGAGAGGCAAGATATCGGGTCGTTGATGGTGTGGGCTGTTGGTGTTTATCCCGTCGGACATGAAGATAATGAAATAGAGATGGTTTTGTTTGCGCCGCTTGAAACTAAGAAAAGGGATTTCGAGACTCAGGCGATTTTTGAGAAAGATAGTTTTTATTCCGTCGGTGATAAGATTGTTCTTACGTATTATGTGGGAAGTAAGCATCCAAAGGTTTGTTTTATTGAACTAACATTTATGTTTTTATAGAATATACTTGTCGTTCATGTTTATCTTTTTTCGTTTATGCTTGTTCTGTTTAGATGACGATCTCAATTTCGACTTGCGTGAATATTCTTAGTAGGGCTGTCAATTCTAATAAATGTCCACTGAAAGTTTCCCTGATAGGAGTTCCTCAGGAGTCGCTGCAAATTGTGGGGACCGACGAAAATGCTGTTGTTCGTGTGTTGGTTAGCGATTATGCTGGCCAAGATTATAATTTTATTGTTAAGGTTGCGTTTCCACATTCTAACTCGCGGTTTTTGAACTTGATGGATAAGATTCAACCACAAAAGTCTTTCGTTTTTGTTGTTGGGCAGTTGGAAGTAATCGACAATGAGTTTTACATTTATTCTAAGGATATTAATTACATTGATGATACTTTTTTTTCTTCTAAACAAAAAACTTTTGATGATAACAGTTACCCCGAGATTGCTAACACGGCTAGATCTAAGCTTATTTCTACCCATCGGAATATTTCTGGAAATTTAAGGGATTCTTCTGAAAGCGGGGTATCACGTTTAGCGAGTTTGGATAATGTAAACGAACGGCAATCAGATTTACCAATTGATCATACCGATGGATTTACTGACATTTTTAACAGTATTAATGGTAACGATTTGTGTTCGAATGAGGTTAATGATAAAAGTACTGACGGGATCGAGGGTTAGTGCGAAATAAGAGAAAACGTAAAAGTTTTGTGACTACTAAAGAAGAAAAAAAACCTGTGGGTCGGCCTTCACGTGGTGGTTTAAGGTCATCTACTGGTGTTAATAATAGTATAAAAGAGTAATCTTATTGTCTCAGCATGTTAAATAAAGTTTTTTTTTATATATTTTTTATTTGTTTAATGGTGGCAATATTTGAATATATTTTAAACTATTTCATTCATTAATAAATTGTGTTATTTAAATGACAGCAACATTTAAGACGATTTTTAAACTATTTTATTTTATCTGTTAACAGATTTTTGGAGTTATATATTTTGTTTATTGAAATTGTTATATTTTATTAAATTTAATTTTATTTTGATAAGACATTTGTATGCTTGAATGACATGTTTGTTTTTTTATGTACTGTTTTCTTGTTTAATTCAGTGCGGTTTTTTATAATAAAGCTTCTTTATACACTATATTTTTAGTGTATGTGCCATCTAATCTTTGTGTTCTTCCGTCTTTAATTAATATTTTACAGTTTTGTCTTTCTTTTACTCTCGACATTGCAACATATAATTGCCCGTGGGAAAATACCAGTTTCGGTAGGCTGATACCAACATAAGGTAACGTCTGGCCTTGCGATTTATTGATTGTCAGGGTGAATGTAAGACGTATTGGAAACTGTTTTCTCCTTAACACAAAAGGCAACCCCGATTCTTCCGAGAAAAAAAGTGAGATTCTGGGTATAAACACTCTTCTTCGTTGGTGATCGCCGGTCATGATTTCTGCATCAATTACTCGATTTCCAAGACAATGACATATTAACCTAGTTCCATTACATAGACCATTAATGGGATCTAGGTTTCTAAGTAATATTACTGGCGAACCAGTTTTTAAGATTAGTTGGTATGGTGGGATACCTTGTGGTGTCAAAGAATTAAGGTATTCCGTTGGATATAGGTTTGCGGTATCATCTGGTACTGAGTCAAAACTGTAAAAACTTTGTTGTTCACCTGGATATTTTTGAATTATTTTAGCGTTTATTTTATCAACGTCTTCATTCAATGGAGTTAATATAGCCCTATCGATCATAAACGAAGTGTTTAGGGCATTATTTTGTAGGTTCGGGTATATTGTTTGAATAAGGCATTCGCTAATATCTTTATTGTCGTTCGAATATACTGTCATGTTATTCGGAATAAGAATTAGATCGTTTTTTATCACTGGTTCTATCCCGCTTCCTATTCTTAGTAGATATTCAGCAAATGCTTGAGTCTCATTGATACTTGTTTGTGTGATTCGCATGTTCGTGTTCAGAGAGAAAACTTTGGTAAATGACCAAATATATGATTTGTTGAGTGCCGCCTTGACGGTTTGTATTCTCGTTCCTTTACGGACTACTGGGAGGACCTGACTAAAGCTCCTAACCGTTCAGTTTGAACCGAATCCGAACGGCTGGTTCTGGTTCCAGTTCAGTTTAAGTTCATTAAAATCCAAACCGGAAGATCTCCGTTCGGTTCAGTTCAGTTTCGGATTCTTTAGCCAAACCGAACAGAAAAACTGAAACCAAACCGAAATATTTTTGGTTTATAGTTTTTTTTTTGTTACACCATTTTTCATTTTTGTTGCACCGTTTTTAGAAATAAAAAAATGAGTGTAATACAAAAAAAAGATAATCAGATTTTAATCTATTTATCTTTTTGTGCCGTTTCTATTTCCATTGTTATTGCCGTTTCCGTTGCCATTTTATTGTTGTTTTTTTTGTCACTGCGCCTGAATATTAATAAGTAAATATATTTTTAATTTGATTTGATTTGATTTGATTTGATTTGATTTAATTTAATTTGATTTAATTTAATTTATTTAATTTAATTAATTTGATTAACAAATTCTACTTTATATACTGTATTTTATATTTTATATTATTTTATAAATAAATAGATGAATAATCTTATTCAAATATACATGAAAATATGTAAATTTTTATAATATTTTGAAACAAAAATAAAAATTATTGTTTATTAAATAAATTTAAATTTAAATTTTTACAATTTCTATGTATTATTATTTTTTTAAACTTACAAGGATTGCTCTTGTAACAGTGGTGTATTGCATTTTATATTAATTAATTATGCATTTTTATTACAAATTTATTATTTATAATAATTAAGCAAAAACTCTGACAAAAAAACCTTTTGAACCATTTTGAACCGGTTCAAACCGGTTCGGTTTCGGATTGATATTAATAATTTCGGTTCCAAACCGAACCAGTTCTTAAATTTTGGTTTGGTTTCAGTTCAATTTTAGAACCGAACCGAACGGTTACATTAGGAGCTTTAGACCTGACGAAAATCTCCACCGAAAAGAAATATTTTTCCACCGAAGGGGAGGTCATTGTTCATAACATCTCGTAACGTTTTTTCAACTGCTTCTGGAATGTGACGGTGTGCCATCATCAGGAAATTTTAAAAGGCGAAAATTTCCGGAAAATTTTCACTTCGAAAATTTTTCGCAATTTTTCGCAAAAATTTGCGAAAATTTGTGTAATTTTTCGAAAAGTTTCGAAGTGAAAAATTTTTGGAAGATTTTTGCATAAAATTTGCGAAAATTTCCACTTCAAAAAATTTTCGCGAAAATTTGCGGAAATTTTTGGTCAAATAAAAAATGTTTTTTATTTTGTAACACAAAATGATCTTGTTTATTTACTAAATGAATGATCTTGTTTCGAACTCTTTCAAAAATTATTATTCTCATGAAATTTTAGGACAAAAATTTTCGGAAATTTTCAAAAATTTATTTATTTTTCAAGTAAGTATGTTGGTTTTTGACGAGGTTGGGGTCGTCTGAAACTTCTTGAGTCCCTTTGGTTATGTTAAACTGATGGATTAGAGTAGAGTTCCTATAAGAAAAGTTCTTGACGTTCCCTTTTCTTAATTAACACAACTCTTATACTACGATGCGTTGCCTTTTCTGTGGTTTTTTTCTGCGTAACAGGTAGTAGTTCAGCAGGTTATGTTCATAACTTTGCTGTTCTTTACCTTTTCCGTGATTTTTCGGAGTTTCAGGTAGTCGTTCAGCAGGTTATTCATAACCTTGCTGTCTAGAAGTAGGATACTCTCGGACGCTAATATGTTTACTTAAAAACAGTGCACAGTTTATTCAATACTGTTTCTAACATCTTTTTTCTTTTCTTTTTCATTAGTATCGATTCGGAATTTTCCAAAGATTTTCGATGAATTTTATTTTTTATTTTTTTTCAAATATTCAAATTAGATTAATTCTTTAGTTTTTTTCAATCACTTTTAAATTAATTGTTATTTTTCGCAATATTTCATAAAAATCTTTATTATGTAAAAAAATATAATAAACTAATATATATATGCTAGTCATCAGTAAATTTCCGAATAATAATTTCGGTATAATAATTTAATAATCTACTTATTTTCGTTTACAAGTAAAGTTACAAATACTTACAATATTAATCGATAAAGGATATTTTATGGCATCCATTTTTTGAGTTATTAGATTAGTTTTTATTATTTTCATTATTTTCGCAATATTTCATAAAATCTTATGTAAAAAAAAAATTATAATAAACCAATGCATTCTTTATTATGTAAAAATATAATTAACTGATAATATATAATAAACTGATAATAAAATGTAATATAATAAAAAAAATATATATTTTTGAATTTTTTTAATGTTTCAGATCTTTTCGAAATCTATTCCCATTCATTTCTTTCTTCTCTTTCACTTCTTCTTTCTTCACTTCTTCGTTCTACGCTTCTTCTTTCTACGCTTNCCGAAACTTCTTTTCGAAGGTCCCCAACTTCTTTATCGATTTTCACCAAATAATTTAATGTACGATCTTCTTTTTTTTTCCTTGCCAACGTAGATTCATCTAATAAAATAAATTATATATTATTATTTATTATAAAATATTTTTATTGAAAATTTTTTAAAACATTACTTTCGCCTTCGGAATATTGTTCTTCTCTTCCTTTTTCAGTTCTTCTTCTTTTGGTTGCGCGAGTTTCCAGTTCTTCACCACCACTTTCTATTATAATTGGTGGTGTTGATTCTATCAATATATCCTGCATTTCGGTTTCCCATCCTTCTCTTGTTGCTGCTGCTGCTGCTGATGTTGATGCTTCTGATACTTCCGGAGCTTCCGAAGCAGATGTTCCTGTTGCAAAATTGGAAATCTCTCTTCTTTTTTTTGCCTTATTACTACTTAATCTTCNAATATTAATCGATAAAGGATATTTTATGGCATCCATTTTTTGAGTTATTAGATTAGTTTTTATTATTTTCATTATTTTCGCAATATTTCATAAAATCTTATGTAAAAAAAAAATTATAATAAACCAATGCATTCTTTATTATGTAAAAATATAATTAACTGATAATATATAATAAACTGATAATAAAATGTAATATAATAAAAAAAATATATATTTTTGAATTTTTTTAATGTTTCAGATCTTTTCGAAATCTATTCCCATTCATTTCTTTCTTCTCTTTCACTTCTTCTTTCTTCACTTCTTCGTTCTACGCTTCTTCTTTCTACGCTTTTTCCTACGCTTCTTTTTCCGCTTCTTCTTTTTCCACTTCTTCTTCCTTCTCTTTCTTCACTTCTTCTTCCTTCTCTTTCTTCACTTCTTTCTTCTTTTTCTTCATTTATTCCTTCGCTTCGTTTTACGCTTCTTCTTTCTACGCTTCTTCCTACGCTTCTTCTTTCTCCGCTTCTTCTTCCTTCTCTTTCTTCACTTCTTCTTCCTTCTCTTTCTTCATTTCTTTCTTCGTTTCTTTCTCTACTTCTTCTTTCTCTTTCTTCACTTCTTCTTCCTTCTCCGCTTCTTTCTCTTTCACTTCTTTCTCCACTTCCTTCTCCCTCATTTCTGCTCACTTCTCCTTCATCTTCATCCTCATCCTCATCTTCATCTGATGTACTTGAGTCACTTTCCGTTTCTTCGTTAGAATCCGAGTCTTTCAAATCAAATTCTCGGCCGGTTTCCATTTTTTTCTATTAATAAAATTCTTTTTTAGTATTTAAAAAAATTAAAAAATCAAAAAAATCCGTATATTTTTAATACTTACTAAATTTCTTTTTAATCTTTTACTTAAAAATTTATTATCATTTTTTAATATTTCATTATTTGGGTTTAGGAAACTTTCGCATATTGCTACGACGAAAGATATTTGTTCTTTGGATACTTTCGAAGTATCCTGCCACGTTTCGTTAATGATTTTTCCACACCAGGTGGTTTCATCATTTTCCAACTTTGAATGTAACTTTTCGTAACACTGTTTGACTATTGATAATGATTTCCAAGCTTTTATCTTGCTTGGAGTCGACTTTATATTTATTTTGGGGAGACTTCTAAATACAGAAAATATCGATTTTCTGATTTGGGTAGACAACGCTCCTCTTCTAGACCGGTGCCTTTCTACTAACTTTAAATGATTCAAAATCTTTAGTTAATTATTGAGATATCTGGATTATAATGTATTCAGTAAAACTTACTTTTCTTTGTAGAATCATATCAAAATAAAACGTCCAGCGTTTATTGCTCCAATTTTCGAAAAGTTCCGGATATTTATTTGCTAAAAATCTTGCTGAAATCTCTTTCAGCTTTTTGGAGTTTGGGTAAATTTTTTTAGAAATTGACTTGTTTGCAATCTCCCCAATAATTTTCTTTTTTTTAAAAAATATTATCAGTAAAATAGTTTTTTTTATAAAAATAAATAAAATGAATAAATAAAATAAATAAATAAAATACTTACATTAATAAAGGTTTGGTCATACATTTCGTCACTTTCTTTCATCATTTTACTATTTTCCATTATTTTTCGGATATCCGAAACTTCTTTTCGAAGGTCCCCAACTTCTTTATCGATTTTCACCAAATAATTTAATGTACGATCTTCTTTTTTTTTCCTTGCCAACGTAGATTCATCTAATAAAATAAATTATATATTATTATTTATTATAAAATATTTTTATTGAAAATTTTTTAAAACATTACTTTCGCCTTCGGAATATTGTTCTTCTCTTCCTTTTTCAGTTCTTCTTCTTTTGGTTGC